>JAJOZX010003961.1:32500-247500 GCA_023014485.1 Bathynomus jamesi
TTGAGACAAAAACGGGACATTGGGATGGCAAAAAGGGACGGGGGTTATGTAATATTCTGTATTCATGAAAAAGTAAGTACATAAACCGGGACAAAATTGACATTTTTATTAAAACGACGGGACGGCCAGGAAATATAAAACAAACGGTACTGTCCCGTTCAAAACGGTACGTATGGTCAGCCTAATCATGAAAGAATCTCAGGGGAGCATTCTGAGTTCAATTCCATATATATATATATATATATATATAAGACAATTTAAAACAAAATATTTGATACGTTTTTATGAAAATATTTTTGTTCCGAAAAATATTTTATCTTTTTTCCACCTTCTCAAACCAGACTAATGATCTTAATCCGATCTTCAAAATTAACGACGAACGGCGAAATATTGCAAAGTTTTGATAAAAATTTCTGTAAACACACACACACACACACACACACACCACATATATATATATATATATATATATGTGTGTGTGTGTGTGTGTGTGTGTGTGTGTGCGTGTGCGCGCGCGCGTGCGGTGTGTGTGTTTGTTGGATAGATGGACAGATAAATTGATAGAGAGCTACATAGCAACATTAGTGTGGTGTGTGCCTGGCCGGAGATTAACCTTAGCGTTGAACGCAAGTTGAAAGGAAACTATCTCTTTAATTCCTTCGAATCCTCGTCATGCATCGCAGAATTAATAGGACTCAAGTTGGTAATCCTACGTCGTCTTCGGTTTTCGCTCACAAAAATTTAAGGAAGCGAAATTCTGCTGCGTTGAAATTACACTTTTTAATTGGATATTTAATTTCATTTAATTTCATTTTATTTCATTTTATTTCATTTTATTTGAAACCAAAACGTATAAAATCTTTTTAATATTTTGGAATATTTATCTTCGGGTTTCTTTGATGATAAATTAAATAATTAGATAGAGATGCTATTTTTTTATTTTAAAGGCATATTACCTTGGTTGGTTGGGTGGTTTTTGCTTCCGCCCGAATTGTTCATTCTGACGAAGGTCAAGCTTGTCACTGTTCCTTAAACCTGTTGCTCAACATGGAATCCGAACCACGCCCCACCAGCAGGCTGGCGTCTTAACCACTAGGCTACCCAGGGTACCCATTTATCTACCAACCAATTTTCTTTTATTGTGTGGAATGATGTACAGCTGGGTTCTTGCTGCGCGCCGCCTGCCTTGACCGGGTCTCGATCCCGGGCCGATGTATTCGTAGTCAGTGACGCTAACCACTACACCACCGATGCACTATATACAGGGTGTTTATAAAGTCCCTATCTATTTCAGTGAAAACGTAACAAAAATGGTAAAATTCAATAACAATATCATAAAAGGCATACATTTAATGAATACTTAAGTACAGTATATGATTCTACATGAGCACCATCAGTATCTCTATAGAGTTCGAATCTGTCAGCAGCATTGCGGAACACATTTTGGAGCATGACAGGGGTTATATTTGTAACTGCAATTCTAATTCTTCTCGTTCTTTCAGGCACTACCTAAGAACCTCTCTCACAACTTTACTTCCCCTTCTTTCCCTCCTCTTTTCCATTCTGGCGGCTCAGTTGCCGTCTCTTCTCCTGACAAAGCTGAATCTTCGCTCAAACTTTCGCCTCCACTCAACCCTGGACGATTCCAGTGCTGTTCCTCCATTTCTTCCTCCGTCTGACTTTATTATGTCTGAAATTAGAATCTCTTTCAAACATGTTCTTTCTGACCTTTCTGGTTCAACTCTAGGAAGGCGTACGGTCCTCATAGTGTTTCTCCTGTTGTTCTCAAGAACTGTGCTTCTCTGCCGACACTCTGCAGAGGCAAACTCTTTCGTCTTTGTCTTTCATATAGTACTTTCCTTCCTGCTGGAAGTTCGCTTTCAATCAGCATGTCACAAAGAAGGGTGACCGCTATCAACCCTTCGGGTTCTTGTAACCTCTGTGTATTACATATATTTGAATGATATCTGCAAAATAACAGACCATTTTCCCAACCTATCAAGATTATGTTGAGGCGTTCTCACGCCTGTTCCATTACCTATACTATTTCCTAATTTGGTATAGTCTGTAAATTTCGAAATTGTACTTAGGAGCCCAATAGTTCGTGGGCCAGAAGGGTTGATTGGTACCACTCGGGGGAACCAAACGTTCATCATACCAATGATGAAGGCTGTTAGGTAGATGATAAAAATGCTTGCTGGATATTTCAAAAGAGCTTTATTGTTTTCTCGGCATTTTAAGTTTACCCCCAATATTAAAATATTGAGACCGCAATTATTAGGTTTGTCTCGACATGTTATAACATGGTAAGCAAGTGCAACATCTCACAACTATATTATTAATTTAGAAAGAATAAAATTGAGTGAGGTGCAAATATCATCAGAAAAGCATTTACCATACATTTTCACAGTAAAATGTCGAAAGAGCTGAGATCATGGAGCCCTCATGACTATACCATGTGACCCTGACAAATATCAAAACTCTGAAATGAAATATAACATTATGATCAATTATGATGTGCTTTTAATTTATACTGATGGTAATTAGGCCTAACATGTTAAATTTATTTTGATAATGATGAACCGAATGAATATATACATATTTGATTTTTTTCAGGCAAGAACTGAACTCGTCTAGTCATGGATTCAGAGGATGAAGATTATCAACCCAAGGTATCAAAACCACGAAAATTACTGAAGGAAGATACTGGAGTATGTATAATTTGCAGCCGTAATGTGCCATTAAGTAGCCTAACCAAACCAAGAGATCTCATATCCTGGAACCAGCGTGCGAAATTCCCGCTGGCCCGTTGGCCCGAGGTCAGTTGTTTTCACATCGGATCAGTAATTTTCATAAGACAGCTGGTCCGAGTGGCCAGCGATGTTTTAACTTAAAACACTCGGACCAGCTGTCTTATGAAAATTACTGATCCGATGTGAAAACAACTGACAACGGGCCAACGGGCCAGCGGGAATTTCGCACGCTGCCTGGAACACTCTCCTACAAGCTGCAAAAATTAGACAATTCACTTCATTACTTGAGCTCGACGCCGATGCAGATATACAGTATGAACGAAAATGCCGCACTGATTTTGTATATAAGAAGTCTCTTGAAAAGTTACATGCATCAAGCACAACACCTTCAGACAGTGAGAATGAACTCAGGCATACTTAGAGACAAACAAAATATAGCCAGTTTATCCAGCAATGTGTATATTTTGTGACAAAAGCAGCAAGTACGTCAAAGGGAGTCGAATCCGTGAGAAACTGATCAAGTGTGTAGACTTACGTATAGATGATACTATGCGAGAGACTGCCATCAAGATCGTGACGTGTGAGCGAAGTGAGAAAGAGAAGAATATTGATAGAAGAATATTGGCATTTACCTCACACAATATAGTGACAGCAGAAGCACACTATCACAAATCATGCTACATCACTTATACTAGACCCCCAAAGCCAGAGCAAACAGTCAGCAATACTGAGGAAGAAAGGGAAACAGATAAGTATGCAATATGTTGTTTGATTATATTAGAGTCAATGTCATAGGAACACCACGTGCTGTATTGATGACAGAGCTCACTAAGAAGTTGATGTTATTCATGCAAACTCTAGGTGTAACAGATGTCAAACCACACACAAAGAAGCACATACGGCATAAGCTGGAGATTGAATTTGCGTTAAATCTCTATATAATCTCTGCTGACAATGGACGGCTTCTGGTCATGCCTGACAATCTTTCCAGAGACAGACTAGCACAAGAATGGATGAAATTGAAAGAAACATTGGACATCTATACAAGAAATGACAAGGAAATGGACCAAGTAATTCTAAAAGCGGCTCTACATTTTCGTCAGAAAATCAAAGAAGCATGCATTGAACAGGTTTGGCCGCCTTCCCCAAATGAACTGAATGAAAATTATGTTCACATTTCACTGTTCCTAAAGACCTTCATAACAGCTGTTTTGACCGGGGAAATAAACGCTTCAAATGACAGAGAGTGAATTCATTTCACGTTCATGTTCACACATATGCAAGCTGCCTGCCTGTGAATGTCTGTTCAATGGACTCAAATGCACAGAGGAGTGCAGGTTTCAGGACTATACCAACTCTGCAAATTGTCATCGATGATAAAGCGGAACAGATATCAGACGAAGATGAAGATGATGACTATGATGATTGAAAAGAGACTGCATATACCGGGTGTCCCATTTGAAATGAAACAACTTTGAAACCTTATAATTTTTTTATTGAATGATGCAAACAATGTAATATTCACACAGTAAATAGTCAATGTCATAAAGTTTCATATGATGTATGTGAATTATAACATTTAGATATATTAGATACGTTAGATACATTGTGCATAGCATAATGTTTCCTTTTGTTAAGATCTTCACATGTTATATGCTGAACAATTTGAAGCTTATATGGATAGAGCTGCAGCCGCTTGCCGACGCTATGTACAGTTGAACGAGGAATCTGCAGTTCGACACTGGCACGAAGGATGGACTTTCCCGGGCTACTACCAAAGGCGCCGCGTATTCGTTCAACATCTTCTTCCGATCTTGTTCGCTCTCCAGAGTGTTCCTTTAGAACACTGCCAGTCTCCTCAAATTTCTTTGTCCATGCATATAGGTCTCTTCTGGTGGGTGCTTGTTTGTGAAAGGTTGTACGGAATCGCCGTTGCACCAGAGTAGGGGACTTCAACTCAGCCATCCATAACACACATTTCACTTTTTCTTGTGGGGTAAACATAATTCAATTTGAAACAAACAAAAAAACATTATGACAAAAACTTATGCATATGGTGTAGTAACTGGCAAAGTTTCAACATTCTCACATTAATACTTTAAAAATTAGAGTTTCAAAGTTGTTTCATTTCGAATGGGACACCCGGTATATTACAGTGACTATAACAGTACCAGTTCTCAAATATTTTGTGTAAGAGACCATTGAGCTACATAACATGAAGATGATGTTGAAATAATTTTCATTTGGGACTGAGGCTAATGATACAATGATATGTTGAATTCACGGCTCTCATAATAGACACTGACCATTGATATCATGTATTTCACTGTTAGTCCATGGTCCAGACCCCAAACTTTGGCCAATTAGTATCACTATATAGTTATAATAAGTTTAATACCAATATAACTTTAAGATGTTGAAATTTTTCTATGTTGTAGTATCGCACATAATACGAAAAGCAATTCTTCGCGTTCACAGAGTGCCTATGTTTGATGAAGATTTACACTAAATCGCTACCAGATACAGATGTCCAGCAGGCATATCTAGACACTACAGATTATAAGCTTCCCAAAAAGCATTGTTTCATCTAGTTCGCCTTATTGATACCGATTGGCAAAAATTTGGGGTCTGGCCCACGAACTACAACGTCTATGTCATTAATATAGATGATAAAAAGTAAAGGACTCAGAACGGAACCTGTGGAACCCCACTGGTGATGAAGCCCCACTCTGAAGCCACTTCATTTATTACCACTTTCTGCTTTCTGTCTCTTAACCATCTTCAATCCAAATGGAAACGATCCCGTAATTCCCAGTCCTCTAACTTCAGTCATCAATCTCGCGTGAGGATCTTTGTAAAGAGTTTTTTTAAAGGGGAGATGCACTATACAGCATCTACTGCTCTAGTTATGTCGTATAAAGTATACATATTATGAAAAAATTCTAACAGATTTGCTAGACAAGATCTATGTCGCCTGAATCCATGTTGAAAATCAAAAATTAAATCGTTTGATTCTAGGTGATACATGATACGTTCTGTAATAGTGGATGCCGACAATTGACGTTAAACTGACCGGGCGGTAATTACAAGGATTTTGCTTATCACCTTTTAAAAGAATGATGTCACATTTGTTAATTTCCAGTCGGTTGGAACTTTCCCTAATTGGAATGATTATTTGAATATGGTTACTAAATCATCAACAATATTGTAGCTAACCTCTTTTAATAGCCTTCGAAGAAATAAGTCGGATCGGGTGATTTATATTTATTCGTTTTATCAATTAGTTGCTCTACCTCATCTCTCGTAAAACTTATGGTCTGTAAGGGATGATCACCGTCATATCACTAAATTTCAGTTTGTAGTATGCCATTTCGGTCTTTTAGGGGACCTACAAAATTTTTAATTGTCTTTGTGCTATTAACATGGGCAAAAAATTTCGGGGTAACTTTACAAAGTGAATGAAGCAACTCTAGCTTCACGTTTAGCTGATCTAATTAAGGATTTAACCCTCCGACGAAGGTTTGTGTAATTTTCTGAATCATTCTGGTCGAAACGTGACTTAAGTAGTTTGTATGCTCTGTTTCTTTCCGTAATATTATTGTTAATTTCATTGTTAAACCATTTCGGAATCTAGGTTGACAAGGAGGAAACTATTTTAGGGGGTAGAAAAGTGTCCTGCAATATTTTAAATTGATTACTATATGAGCTCCAGGTGACATTGCCATCCTCGCTTATTTAAACTTCGAGTGTGTCTAAACTACTTCGAAAACGTTCAAAATTTGCTCTGGAGAAATCCAAGCTGTTGTGCGTCTTTTCTCGAGTACTAATTGGAACCCTGAGGTCAAAAATTAATCTAATCAAATTGTGATCGCTGTCACTCAAAGTTTCACCACTAGTCAGGTAAATACGAAATCTAGTTTACTATTACCATAGTAGGAGAGTCAATTCATTGACTTAATAAATTATCGTGTGCAAATTCCAATATCAACATTTAGCTGTTTTGTTTTCCCAGTTTATATTACTGCAGTTAAAATCATCAAAAATTACACTAATCTTATTATTCATTGATGTGCTAATTGATTATACAAGTTTATATCCATATCAACGGGATAGTGAGGTGGTCTATATACTAGAAATAGATGCACTATTTTATTGTTCAAATTTAGTTCAGTTCGCAACACTTCATGAGCAGACACAATATTTCTATTTGCTGGTTGCAGGAAGTCACAAGTTCAATTGGCAACACTTCATGAGCAGACACAATATTTCTACTTACTGGTTGCAGGAAGTCACAAGCACATAAAAGTACTCCGCTACCTTCCCTTCTGTTCCTATCTTTGTGAAACATTTTGTAACCTACGATTTCAAATTCTCCTACAAAGTTTCTTGGTTCAGAATTAATTTAGAATTCTGTTATTCCTATGATGTCAAAGGTCTCAGTTTTGAATAGCGGTATAAATTCCATTAGTTTATTTCAAATTGACCTAGCATTGAATAGCACAACTTCAAGAGATTTTAAGTTATTGTTTCTCCTATTTGACCTTGTTCGTTTCCCGAAACAGGTGAAGCAATTAATGCTAATGGGGAAGCTTCGTCAGACAATGCAGGTATGATTAACGACCGGTAGAACAGGATTAACTAGTGGGGAGTAGGATTAACTAGTGGGGAGGTAGGGTTAACTACTGCCGGAGTAGGTTTAATAGTTGGTAGAGTAGGATCACTTACTGGTTGGGGGAGGGGGTCCTAATTTAAAAAGATTATACAAGTTAATGTTTAGAAGATCGCCATATTTCTTCTTATCCTTTTGGTTAAAATGAATTCAATCCGAGCCAAAGTATTCTTGGGAGAATTCCTACACCCATGTCAGTCTTTTTTCAGTCTTATTTTCAGCCTTTTTTCAGACCCTCTTCAGGGGGTCTTTTATTTTTGACCACCTTAAATTTTTGTTCATTTGTCTTACTTTACGGAATACTCACTGTGGCTTCCAACAGGCTATGCTCTGCTCTAAACGTTCAACCTTATAGTTTACATCCGATGTTGGGTTATCACCCTGGCATTATCCACTGGTTTGGATTTCAAGTGCCATAATCCGAGCTTCAAGATTTTTTAGTTTCTTTTGCTGTTTAAACTTCCCTTTCATGGTTTTCTCTAAAACAAACATACACTCAACGTTGTAACGTCGCTGAAATTACCTTCAAGAAGGTCAACACACCAATGTTGAACTTTACATTTAAAACATTCGGCTTTCAGTTTACCTGTCCCTCTCCGGGTAACCGTTTTCCCATGCTCGCTGGCCCACGTGCCTCAGAATGGATTAACACCTTCAATATAATCTTCAAGGCAAAGGCAAAACAACCTTATGGAACCACGTTGTACTTTAACTGCTTTAACGCTGTCTGGCTTACCTGTCTCGAAGGGGTTAACATCTGCGAACTATTTCTCAAACACAGCAAGAAAGCTTTCTGACACCACGTTGGTTACCTTAACTATAATTCGTTTAATAAGCAAAGTGAATTTATCTCTAAATACTAAAGCAAAGTAAATTAGATATGTTAAGTTAGATATGAAGGCACATAACACCTAAATATATCACTTTACTGGTGAGTTAATTTCCCTGAAAAATAAGCTATCAAAATCACTGACACTGGACATTCGATAAATGTATGTATTCACAACGAAGAATAGGTGAAGATAGACAGAGACAGAGACAGACAGATACAGACAGACAGAGATCCAGTAATTAAGGTAAACTGAACTGAAGCTGAACTTGTGTCGCAGCATTATGATTTCGAGTGGAGTAACTCATGCATAAAATACCGTTAAAACGATTCAGAATTCCTATGTTCACATTAAGAAAGAAGTAGTATGAAAAACAAACGGAACAATGTAGTTAAAGGCTGTAAAAACAATTTAATTCTCCTTAATATTTTGGCTAAGTAGAAAATTTTTTTTTAGAATTTTTCTCTTTACCTTACAGTATATAAGAACATTTATGTGTTAAAATTCAGTGCGCAAAATAAACCACTTAACTTCACAAGGTTTTCACTTGGCTAAAAATGTTTATTATATATATATATATATATATATGTATGTGTGTGTGTGTGTGTGTGTGTGTGTATGTGTGTGTGTGTTCGCAGTGCTGTTTTCTTTTAATTTTTATATTTTTACTTTAAGAAAGTAAAATGGGCTAAATAGGTGGCGTTCAACAGACATTTTTTCCTAAATACAAGAAAATAAACACATTAATGCTCTACACATCCGACAAAACTTTTTGTGGCAATTGCATGCAATCACCAAATTAAGGCAAGTTAAAATTTCTAGGTTGACTAAAGATATATAATAGTTTCGTAAACTTAGTTTCAATAACGCTAAAATTCATGACAGGTTGATAAGATCTGCGATATAAATTAGATCAAATACAATAGCAATATAAATATTCAAATACCCAATTTCTTTCATTGTATGCATGTACCCAGTGCAGTAAATATCTTTACTTCAATAACTATGATTACACTTCATATAATTTACCTTGCCTCGTATAAAAATAACTTTATAAAAAGAAAAATCCAGCCCCATATTCAACTTTTCTTTAAACAAAATGAAAATAGTAAAAAAGGAAAAAAATTCTCGACTAATTCTTTCGACTTCCTGAATTTTCTTTATTACAAGCGCGTGCGTATTTTAACTTCCAAAATACGGTTCACGAATTCATGCTATCTTGCACAAACGCGCTTTTTTGTTGAGCTAAACGCCTCTTGCGGAATGCCATAGTGTCGACGGCTTCTGAAGCAGGTCCCCGTCGGCGAACATTGGAAATTGATCTTTCTGAGGAAACCATGTGTGAAATCCAAATAAAAACTGAGCTAAAAGTTAAGAATGCAATTTTCAAAATGTTTATTCGTAAATGAAATAAAAAATATTTAGATATTCAGACATTGGATATGGGATTTCTGTAAAGGAGTTATATAAACTGTATTTTAGTTTCGTACAAACGTTTTGTGTAATATATATATTATGCAGAAAGGAGGGGCCAAGGGCAAACGCCTGCAAAAATGTACCCCCTCTCTCATAGAAGGAAAAGGAGAGAGCCAAAATGAAGGTCTCCTGGGCTCCTAAAAACGATGCCTTTTTTTTTATTTTAAAAAGATTGTGTAGTGTGTAAGATGTACATATGTGTAGTGAGAGAATAAAGGTAGGGGCGTGTGTTTCAGCGCATGCAGGACTGCTCAGATGGTAGATGAGACATAGAAAATGAACAGCTATGGAGGACAGACATTCGGGCACTCCCTGACTCTTGTCTAACTTCCTCCCCGAAGTACTTCCCTGGTCGATTGGTGTCTACAATATCCTCCTTAAATATATGTATGTGTATATATATATATATATATATATATATAAATCAGTGTTCAAGACACTAAAGACTAAAGTATAGCTTAAGTGGAAGATGAAAAATTAAACTTTTTTCACATAAAGCATCATTCCCCCATACGCCCATTTCTGGGTACGAGCAGCTCGCAGCAGCATTACCAAGCAAATAGGGGGTCACTGTACTGACGAGGCTTCCGTACGTAGTTCATCACCACTGAGAGCAATAATGCTCCTTGTTATCCCACTTTAAAGAATATCCAAATTGGATTCGTTTTCGCGCAATTTTCGTTAGTTTGTATTGCAGACACCTCCAGTTATTATCAGTCCAGGCGCATGACTCTTCAGGAGGAATATGCACCGTAAGTTTGTATTCCCTCCCCAAGGCAGCCCAAATTTACCTGTATCAATCACAGTCACACTAGTACTACCTCAGGCTTGCTTTACCCAAACTGGACCAAAACCCACAAGTATTTGCAATCGTGAACCTTCCGTATACAGGCCTGTATTTTAACATTCTTATTCTGTTCACTTCATCATCAGAATTCACTCGTCTTCTCTTTCATTGAATCTCGCCATTCAACGATCCTAATTTTATAATTTATATTTACATTTATATATTTATAATTTACATCCAGTACGTGAAGCCATCTTCGTGTGCCAATTATCTTTCATAAAGTACTACGGATATTTTTTTACATTCTAGTAGTAACGGTGGTACACTACTTTCGAATGTTTCTTCGTAGTTTCTCAACGGTGCGTGGCCGTGAGTTTGCCTTACACAATGCCGAAAGGGGTACGCCAACATCTTCACCATAATGTTACCAACCGTCTGTAGTACTTTATGTAAGCGACTTGATATATAATGCAAAAGGCTTGAAGGCCTCAAATTTGAACATTTACAGAATTTATAAATATTCCACAGAGTGCAGGACTTTCGGTTCACTCTGTAATTTGTAATTTTGGGCAAAAGTTGTGGTATATTTGTAGTAAATAAAAACTTAAATTTTTCTTAAACCTTTACCAATTGTGGTCAAAACTTTACGAGGATTTTCCACAAAATTTCAAAGTGAAAAATTAGAGCAATTTCAGATATGCTGAAAAATAGTCCAAAAGAAAATAGTTAAATATAGACCTCATTTTACGTTATAAATGAGGACAAATTATCGGAAAAGGTATAATGCTTAGCCGAAATTCTGATTAGAATTTTAAGAATCCATTCTACAACTTTTTTGTTATTATTTTCTCTACTTTCTCTACCAAATTTTTATGTTGTTGTTGTTGTTGTTGTTGTTGTTGTTGTTGCCGAAAGTCGTCCGATTTGTTGTGACATTGGTTCGACAAATTTTTCATGCTTTTCCTCCGCTAAAACTTTCAGTAAGTTGCATTCATAATTCTGACTTTGAGAAATTTAAATTTATATCTTTGTTGGTGTTCGGAGAAATATTCGAAATAGCGTTAGGGTTAGCATAATACACGTCAGGGTATAGTTTTCTTGAAAATAGATGTGTTTGTGGCAGCTGCATTATTACTCATTTCAATAGCAGAATAGTAAGGAAAGGAATATGTATTTGAAGCATTTAAAAAACTGAGAACACGGTATGATAACCGTCTAGATTATTATTATTATCATTTAATTACTATATATTAATTGCTTCAACACCCGTAGCTGAGTGAGTAACACCATTTCCCTGCAAGCGAAGTAAAGACACTGAGGTTGGGGGTTCGATAGGGTTGGTAATAATAATAATAATAATCCAGGAGTTAGCGCAATGGACCGCATTCGTATGGCTTGAGCGCTTTACCATCTTCTGACCCTTCTCACTCACTATTATATAGGGTGGCCAGACGTCCGGCTTTAGGCGGACAGTCCGCCTTTTGAACACTCTGTCCTTAGGGTGGCCATTTCCAAATTTCCAAAAAGGAGGACACTGCGTATGTGGCCGTACGTCAACATATATATATATATATATATATATATATGTTATGTGTCATGAAATGATTGCCCCCCCTGTAGAGCAAAAACTAGAAGAGATAGATAAAAACCGGCGAGACCACTTGAAAGAGCGTTAAAATATGAATAAAAACCATTATTCTATTCCTGTGATTTTAATTCTTACCATTTTTTTCCCCACAGAAACCATGGCATCATCTATTTTGAACGATTCAGAGAAAAAGCGAGTTCTTGACCGCATTCGAGCTGTCACATTTCGTGAAGCAAAGGAAGCTGGTGCAACTTTCATAACTCGACACTGGGTGGCTGAGAGATTAAAAAGATCAGAAGACTTTGTCAAAAGGAATTGGAATAAGAATCCTGAAGATTGTGAAACAGAATTTCGAGGAGGAAGACCGGAGAAATTATCTCAAGAATCGAAAGACATTGTGCTTGCTGCATCACGGCGCCGAAAGAAGAGCTGCTCTGAGGTAGCGAAAGAGATACTTATCCGTCGTGGTAAGATAGTCAATCGGCAACTTGTGCATCAATTTCGAGTTCGCCAAGGCTTGAGTGCTTGGCATGAAATAGCTAAGCCACGGAAGAGTGATCTTAATATTGAAGATCGGCTATGGTTTTGTGATTATCTTGAGGAATGGACGGAAGACGATTTCCTTCACTTGGTTGTCAGCGATGAATTCTTCGTTTATGTCTCCAGAAAACCAAATTTTCAGAATGATCGGGTTTGGGCAACAACTCCTGATGAAGTCCCAGACGACCAGAAGTATCGAGAAATAGTAAAAAATCCAGCATGTGTGGTGTTTTCATTATGTTCTCTATTCGGAAGCTCATCTGGGTTATCAAACCAAGAGGAACCAGTTGGGATGGGCCCTATTTTCGAAATGTAATTTTAGCCCAACATGTAATTCCGATTTTGAAAGACCTCGAGTGTGTTTTGGATGTTGAACAGGCAACCTTTCTTCACGACAAAGCCCCCTGTATGAAAGCACTTGCGACTCAACAACTGCTTAAGGACAATAACATTGATTTTTTCGGAAATAATGAATGGCCTGGCAATTCTCCCGATCTTAATGTCTGTGAACATGTCGGATCCATCATGAAGGATCGGGTGGAGTCCTTAATGCTGGAACAACCCATTCAGAATCGGTATTCAACAGAAATTATGACTGCAAAGATCAACGAAGTCCTTGAAGAAATGAGTCAATGTACCGATCTCTTTGAGACACTTCTGGGATCATACCCCTGTCGATTAATGGCCGTCAGAGCTGCAAATGGGGGCAACACCCGATATTAAAACAAGTGTTTTTTATTCAAAATTAAACGCTCTTTCGCGTGATTTTATCTGTTTTTTTCTATTCCTTTCAGTTTCTTCTGTACAGGGGGGGGGGGGCAATCATTTCCTGACACCCTTTATATATGTTATATATATATATATATATATTATTTATATATATATATATATATATATGTTAACGTACAGCCACATACGCAGTGTCCTCCTTTTTAAATGGCCACCCTACTATTATATGTGACAAGGCGATAATTGGAAGATGTTTTATGGAGAAAGGATGGACTGGGACAAGGATTGTGAAAGAATTTCCAGGAACAAATTGGAATAAGAGATCGGTGAATAGATTAATAAAGAAACTTAAAGAAACGCGTCTAGTACGACTCATCGCCGCCGACTCATCGCCGCCGACTCATCGCCGCCGATTCATCGCCGCCGATTCATCGCCGCCAACTCATCGCCGCCAACTCATCGCCGCCAACTCAACTCCGAATGCACCGTTGCCAAATAATGTTTTGTATAATTTATTAATCTTTCTTTACTGCGATGATAGGTACTGAAGGAAATTAAAAACACTTGGAAGAACCATTGAAAACATAACTAATTATATTTATATAATATTTTATTTATATAATATAACCTAACCCAGGGGTGGGGAACCTGCGGCCTTTTGGGGTACTAGTTGCGGCCTTCTGCCTATTTAACATTCAGAATTCATACCGTACGATAATGGACAGCAACTGATAACCCTTTAGGGCTTTAGGCTATTTCATTAGATCATGGTTTCAGCTTCACTGCTTCTTACACATACAAGCCTTCTTTATGGCTTCAACAATAGGAAATATGGCAACGCTGCCAGTTGAAACTGGCAGAGTTGCCTTACGGCTTACGCCCTTACCTATCAACGATCACTCGACTGGCTGACTGGATGACAGTTACTGACGATTCTCCGATAGTCCACGCACGCTTGTTTCCTATAAAACTGTAAATCTTTGATCAATTCCTGTACCATTTTTATTTAAAAATCTTCTGGTACCCAATCATGTCAAAAACTATGAAAAGAAAATTAAAGGAAGAGAACAGAGTATTCCATGAAGATGGGAATTGCAGTGTTTCATAGTTGCTAAGAAAGATAAAATGATGTGTTTGCTCTGCAACGCCATAAATTGCAACAGTGAAGAAACACAATGCATATCAGCATTATGCAACTCATAAGAACCACAAGTATGCTATATTGGAAGGAGAACCCCGAAAGTCTGCACTTACGAAGATGAAACTTCAAAGGCACAACAGCAAGTATTTAAAACGATGTCAGGCCTAGGGACTGAAATCACTGAAGCAACTTATAAAGTAGCATATATACTTGGGAAAAGAGGTAAGCCATATAGTGATGTGGAAATCATAAAAGAATGCATTGTTGAAGTTGTAGCCTCTTTAGATTCAGTGTGGATCTTCCGTATCATTCTAAAGTGCGCTGGTTATCACAAGGGCAAGTCTTTGAAAAACTTTTGTCTTTGCGAAAACAAATCACAAGATGTTTTGAGGAACTCAATGAACCATGTGAATTGTCAAAAAAGGATTTCTGCAGAAATGCTGCATTTTTTGTGACGTAATGTCAAAGCAAAATGACCTGAATATTTCTTTGCAAGGTAAAACTAAATCCATATATGAAATGTGGCAAAAGATCCAGGTTTTTCGGAGGAAGCTGCGCTTTTTCAAAACTATCCTTACCCGATCAGAACTTTCAGCTGAACACTTCCCTGAACTGCCAAAGGTAATTGATGAAGAAGATACAAGCAAATCATTAAGAGAATGCGATATGAAAGAATATACAGCTGTCCTAGACTCCCTGATTGAAGAATACGATGAAAGATTTGAAGATTTTGATAAACATGGCTTCACACTGAAACTAGCTTTCCAACCACACCTGGTTGATGTCTCCAAAGCACTTGAAGATTTACAGATGGAGTTGATTGAGCTATTAGAAGATAATATCCTTAAGTCTCTATTTGATACTAAGAAGGATCCTGTTGAAATATAGAAAAATGCCGTTGAATACCTACGTCTGCGCCAACATGCTCGTCGAATGTTGTCTTGTTTCAGCACAACCTACTGTTGTGAATCAACGTTTTCGTATGTGACTCAAATCAAAACGCGCTTGAGATCTCAGATGACGAATATTCACCTGGAGGACCAACTAAAACTACGGTCCCGCAATAAGCAGTCACAAAAAAGTCATTAAATGGTTTATCACTTTTTCACTTAATATGAACATCATTTCACTTAATATCATTTTTCACTTGATATTAGTTCTATTGTCAATTATTCCCCCCAAAATAAATGTGCACTTGCTGAATTTTTTATTTATTATAAAAGCCCTCACGTATTATCAAGTTTGATTTAAAATTAATAAATATGTAGATTGTAGACTAAAATATGACATTTTGTTGTACTGTATATGTTAAATTCTCATCATGCGGCCTAATAGGGTCTTGGTTAAATGAAATGCGGCCTTCCAATGAAAAAAGGTTCCCCACCCCTGACCTAACCTAACCTAACCCAACCCAACCCAACCCAACCCAACCTAACCTAACCTAACCTAACCTTCACCAATTAACATTATAGATGCCTTATACAAAATACAGAAGAGTCTAGATATGTATCTCGAACAACTTGTAGGAGGTCATGCTCCACCTTCAAAGTTAAAAAAATATCGTGATGCTGATGACCGTATATTAAAACTAGTTTTAAGCTTTGAGCAACGAACCATTAGAATATTTACGTGGGATTGCCTACAATTACCACTAATTAAAATCTGAACCTTTTAATCTTTTTTTAACGTAGTAGAATAAAGAGTTTCTAATGATTTTTAATTTTTTAAAGCTCTAACCTTCAAAAATAAATTTAATTTATTTTTTGAAAAAATGGAGTTGAGTTGGCGGCGATGAGTTGGCTGGAGTTGAGTCGGCGGAGTTGAGTTGGCGGCGATGAGTTGGCGGCGATGAGTTGGCGGCGATGAGTTGGCGGCGATGGATCGTCCCATCCCGTAAAGAAACTGGGTCAACTGAAAGGAAATCTGGAAGTGGCAGACCTAAAATTGTTTCCACACAAGAAAATATTGACTATGTCCAGACCGTTAGTTTGTCTCAAGAAGATCGACCGGGCTCACACTTATCTCAGCGAAAAATTGCAAGAAATTTGAATACTAGTCGCATTTCTGTTCAAAGAATGCGGGGAGCTCCAGACCTTAAGGCATACAAAAGAATCCGTGTCTCAAGACGTGACAGCAATGTTAAACAAAAAATGAAAACTCGCTGTAGAAAGTTGCTAGACAAATTTTCAGTACATGATGTTAAAAAAATTGTTTTTATAGCTGAAAAGGATTTTACTATTGAAATTGCGCGAAACCACCAAAAAGATGTTTACGGTGTGCATAAAAGAGATATTCCTCCATCGAAGCTTTACCACCAGACATGTCAGTTTTCAAAAAAAAATCATGGTTTTAGCTGGTGTATCATGGAAAGGAAAGACAAATATTCATTTCATTGATGAAAATAACATAAAAGTGAACTCAGAAACTCATGTTAATCTTTTGGAACAAAATCTTTTGCCAGATTGTCGGCGTCTGTATCCTGATAATGATTTCATATTCCAGCAAGATGAGCTACCGTTCATACGAACAAGTACACCCAGGACTATCTCCAATAGAATGCGGCCAATTTCATTGGGAAAAATGACTGGCCACCTCAGCCACCGGACTGAAATCGAATGGACTATTGCATATGGAACTCTCTCGCAGCAAAGGTTTATGAAGGTCAAATAAAAAATTTACTGAGTTGTAATTAAAAGTAAAGATACTTAATTATTAGGGCAAAATAACTTTAACTGATGTCAGAAATTGTATCATGTCGTGGAAGAAAAGGTTAAGATCTGTTTGTGAACAAGTCCGGGGCACATTGACCATCTCTGTCAATAAATAAGATGTGAATAATAAATTTTTTGGTTCATGATATTTGTTTATTTGAGTGTACCTTATTGTTTCCTTAATTTTCAAAAAAGTATTGCATATAGAATTCTGAAGATTTTATGGCAGCTTGTCAATAGGCTGAATTTATACGGATTTCAAATTTGTGATTATACAGTGTATATTTTGGAAGTTATTGCACTTTAAATCTTGGGATTTTTGGCGGGGGCCACCCGATATATTATTTCCTTGGAAAAAAATAAACACGTGGACAATCGTTAAGAAACAAATTACACAAGCCTAAATTATTCTAACTTAACAGGGGAGATATATATATATATATATATATATATATATATATATATATATATATATACACACACACACACACACACACAGTGACTCTCTCATAAATATTCGTACAGGGAAATATTTTAATTATATTCGTTCTTATCTTTTGTACCATGCATACGATTGTTATGAAAAGTTTACTGCTCGTTTGGAAATAAAAACATTAGTTAAGTTCCAGTATATAATGTAAAACATCAAAGAATTTGAGGAAAATAAAGTTAAAATGTACGTTTACTTACAAAATTATTTAATACTGTGTGTGTCCAGCTTTTGCTTGAATGACTTCAATAATTCGTTTTGGGTATTTTTCTACAAAGTTTCAATATCTCTCAGTAGAAATTTTAGCCCATTCTTCAAAAGAAAATTGTTGCAATTCATTCAGATTCGAAGGGTTTCTCTTGCGAACAGATTCTTTCAAATCAAACCATAAATTATCGAAAATTGAGATCTGGACTTTGATTGGACCACTCGAGAAACTTGAAATTCTTTTGTTGAAACCACTTCATGGTGCTCTTACTTTTTTGTTTTGGATCATTATCTTGTTGCGATTCATTCGTAACTCCCGAATTGAAGGCAATACATTTTCTCCTAAAATTTCTTGATATTTCTTCGAATTCAAGATTCCACTGATGACAACAAGCTTTCCTGGACTAGAAGCACTAAAACATCCCCAAGGAAACAAACTACCACCACTATGTTTAACCGCAGGAATGATGTTTTTTTCCTCGAATGTAGTATTTGATTTGCGCCAAACATCCCGTTACTCGTTGTTATCGAATTTTGGTCAGGTCTGTCCACAGAACTTTCTTCCAGAATGCAAATCCATCATTTTTATGATCCTTAGCGTACTTTAAATGAGCTGCTCTGTGCGCTTTCCGTAGCAGAGGTTTTCTTCGTGCAACTCTTACATGCAGATCATTCTTTTTCAATGTATGACGTACAGTAGAGGGCTGGACAATGGTCATCGATCTTAGACAGTCTTAATGTTTGGCAAATATCACCTGCAGGTACTCGTGGATTCGCAGCAGCCATTCTTTCAATTCGTCTAGCTCTACGTTCTAAAATCTTGCAAGGTCGTCCACACCTTGGTAGGAGCTTTTATTGTTCCAAAACCTTTCCATTTCTTAATAACTGTAGCAACCTTCGTATAGGGAATTCGAAGTTCTTCTCATATCTTCCTTTAACTCTTTTCAGACCCGTGTGCAGCAATAACAGATTTCTTAAGATCTGTAGACAGCTCTTTACCACGACGACCCATTGTTTGCAAATGACTTGTGAAGTCATCCTCTTCCATAAAGATTCACAAAGAAAATTCTACAATTCAGAATTGCCAACAGTATCCAATCAAAAAACAGCCAATTACTGATAAAAATGTTAAATTCTTGAAGCCTAAGGTGAGAACACAATGTATTAAATAATTTTGTAAATAAATGTACGAAAACTTTTGCATTTTAACTTTTTTTCATTTTCCTGAAATTCTTTGACGTTTCACATACCCAATGCATGGTACAAAAGATAAGGACAAATATAACGGAAACATTTTTCTGTACGAATACTTATGAGCGCCACTGTATATATACAGGGCGTCCCAAAAAAATGTATACACACTTTAAATAATTATAAAGGCAGTGTTTATTAAAATACATTTCATTTTCAAAATGTAATAGAATCTACAGACATTATTTAATTGTTTTGTCAACGCCTGTTTTCAAACTGACGTCCGTTCTGGTCCAGGCACTGCTGATAACGCGAAGCAATGGAATCGCAAACATCACGAAACATTTCGTTTGGTATTTGTGTGCATTCTCGTTCAATGGCTGCTCTCAATTCAGCGACTGTTGCAGGTTTTATAGCGTAGACTTTGTCTTTTAAGTATCCCCATAAAAAAAGTCTAGTGGTGTGAGGTCTGGTGAACGCGGAGGGTATTCTACGAAACCCCTTCGTCCAATCCACATCCGCATCGTGCCAAGTACCACTCGCAATACTCCACTCTTCGGTCCGGATCATCTTCATTAATAGCATGGACTAATCTTGGAATGTAACTTTTCCATTGACAGCGCTTCAAAATGCGTTGGACAGACGATTCTGAAATTCCTACCTCACGACTCGCTTGCCGCACAGATTTTCTTGGACTTTGGTGATACGTTTCCAATACTCTTTCTTGCTTTGTGGGGCTTGTCGATGTCCGTGGTCTTCCGGAACGCTTCTTGTGGACATTCTGAACAGTTCTATCGGCTTCAAACTTACTCTAATTCGAGTGATGGTAAGTCGCGTTGGTGGATCTGTTTGAAACTCCCTCCTAAACTGTCTTTGCACTTCAACTGCGTTTTCACACTTCCAGTAGCATTTTAGAATGAATTTCCTTTGTTCAAAGCTTAGTCTGACTGCCATTATTAATTCTAATGGGTTTAACTTGGAAAGAAAGAAACATCAATTGAGCTATCAGCTGTTAAAGTGTGTATACATTTTTTTGGGACGCCCTGTATATGTAAAAATGAAATGAATAATTAATATTCATTTTTACATAAGAACCAAAATCGCTTAACGCGAGTTTGGATAATAATTTTACTTGTGGCTTCCTATTTTTGATCGTGTCAAAACCCTACGATCTACCATACCTATGGTTTAGTCGTATCCATTTTCATTTGTTATAGAAGTTATTAATTAATTATGATTGTCTTGCATCTTACCCTCGTCCCTAGATTATGCATACACATTGCATATAACAGGATTGGAACCCGCAGTTGTACTTCTTAGTCATTAATACCCACTCTTGTCTCTAATTCGTTCTTGTAAATCTTCCTAATAATGATTTGTATTATACGTGCAAATTCAATAACTATGACGTCATAAAGTAACTTAATTCTCTTCACGTTTTCCATACCTTGAACACTGAATCACGTGTTTAGTATTTGGACATCTTCCGTATTGAATGTATGGTAAATTCCTTAATAATAATAATAATAATAATAATAATAATAATAATAATAAAAAGAAAAAGAAACCATTCTCTATACATCATTAGTTATGTTGTTTCCTACCTATTGTCTACTGATACCTATCAACCTATCAGTCCATATTTTACGCGTCTCTATATTACGCACACAACCTATTGGATTATGTACATGTAAAATACGTCCACATATATTTTTTTTATTATTATTTTTCTTTTTTAAGTGCGTTCAACCCTCACAAGGCATTCATTAGGCTTACAGTAGTTAAATGCTCAAATTCGCGAATCAGCAGAACCGAACGTTTCTAAGATAAACAACATCTTTCGCTCTGATCCAAATTTATAACATATAATGTAATATAACATATTATGTTGTATATAAATTATCTTGTCATGTCTCATGTACTTGTGTTGTACTAATAACCATATATATAATCTGACCATATAATCTGACCATATAATCTGACCATATAATCTAACCATATATATATATATAAAAACACTAAGAATGGTAACGACGTAATGTACTTCAATGAAACTATAATTGAATGTAATGACTTTATATATAATGTAAGAATGTACTTTAATAGAACTGTATGGGAAGTAATCCATAATCGAAATCATAATTGTAATAAACCCAAACAAAATGTACTCAGTCATGTACTTCAATTGTACTGTGTACGACTATGAAGTGAAATCGCCTTCAGAAATGAAGACGTGGCAAAAAAAATAAGATTAGTTTTTATTTTTATTTTATTTTTTTAAATCTTTATTGGAATCTTTCAAACACCTGATCGTGTTTAAAAGGGGGGAAACTTAACCTCCAACTGCCATCCCCCACATTCAGGCATATTTTATACATGTATTTGTAAAATGAAGGACTTCATTACGAGACTCTGCTTTGGTAACTGCTAAGAGACTCCCCTTGTTAGCAGCTTCGCTGCGGGGAGGGGCGGAGGCCCCTTGCCTCCTTAATATTTTTAGATTCCGGCCTGAGCTATGGTCGAAAGAGGTCGAACCTCTACCCCTGTAAATTCAGAGCAGTACCTGTATATTTTTAAGAAGTAAATTTACAGTAAGAGAAACTTTTTATTTTCCCCCTCGAGTTGGGCTATCGTCAGAGGAACTTAGTAAAGTCGATAAGTTATAAAGTATCAGAGAAAGAATTAGAAAAATTATAGAAGAAAAGTAACAGAAGAAATATCCGTTGCTTGCACCCGTAACCAGAACCCCCCGTCGAATCCGAACCGAAAAATGGCCATAAAAGGGGGGGTTAACATATATATATATATATATATATATATATATATATATATATATATATATATATAGGGTACTTCCAAAAAATGGTGCTAATATGTCATTGCTTACCACTTATAGTTTGGGTTTTTATTTTGGTTTATGTAAGTATTTGTGTGTTTATTTGCTTGTTTTTTAATAATAATGTCTGTTTTATCAGGGAATGTGTGAGTAATCAATGAGTGAACCCGATTCACTGGAAATAGCTACAAGGTTTACATTAGAGGAACGCAGAAAGATTGGATCCTGGATGGATGTGTACGGTTCACCGACAGTAGTCCGTAGGAACTATCAAGAGCACTTTGGAACTGAGCCCCCAAGTAGATTAACCATCCGGAGAATTTACCAGAATTTCGTTCGCACCAGTTCCGTCGCGAATGATTACAAAGGACGTAGTGGCGTCGAAGATCAAGTAGAAATAAAGCGAATATCGCCAGGGTGCAAGAGGCATTTGTCAGAAGCTCTAGTATGTCAACACGACGGTTCTCTAGTGAAATTGGTTTACCCAGATGCACTGTGTGGAGAATTCTAGCGAAGGATCTTGGAGTCAGTCCGTTCCATATTCAAGTGGTTCAGGCGTTAACTCCTACAACCAAAGAAGGCAGAGTTGCAGGTTATAACACATTACTGGAGCTGAAGAACAGTGTACCAAACTTACCTCGACTAATAATTTTTTCTGATGAAAACCGTGTTAATCGTCAGAGCTGTGTTTTCTGGGGTACGGAGAATCCTCCTAAATTTAATGTGTCGTGTGGTATTAGTGCTGCTGGCATCCAGTGGCGGCTCGTCGGTAGGCACTGCGGAACTGCAGTACCCCTAAATTTTTTATTTACAATTGAAATAATCAAGAACAATATAAGGATGAGCTCACTGAATAACTTTTTCAATAACTTTTGAAACTTTTATTCATTGCTCAATGCTCATCCTTTTATTTCAGTAATTATTTCAACCCATTCTTAGAGACAGCACCCCTAGAATTTTTAGTCACGAGCCGCCACTGCTGGCATCATAGGCCCATATTTCTTTGAGAGCGATACAGTTCGTAGTCAGGAGTACCTGGACATGCTTAAGAACTACAGTACGTAATTGACGAAATCCTATTAAATCTGAGGCTCTCGAGATATTTCCAACAGGAAATACCCCGCCCTACTTCTCTCGTCTTGTTAAAGACTACCTTAACAGTGTTTTCCGTGGAAGATGGATTGGTTGATCAGGACCTTTTCTCTGGCCACTCTACTTTCCAGATCTTACGCCATGTGACTTTTGGCTGTTGGGAATGGTGAAAGAAAGTGTATGGATCAAAACCAAGAGATCTTCATGAATTCCATGAAAAAATTACTGCAACCATTAATAGTATTCCAAGGTAAATGTGTCTCAAAGCAGTTAATGAGTCATTTCGACGATTGAGAACTTGGGTTGATACTCATGGCGAGCATGTTGAAATCCATGTATAAATATATAAACAATAAATACACAGTATTGAAATATATTTTTGAAGCACCCCCATACTAAGTGGTAACATTTTCTGAAGTAATATATATATATATATATATATATATATATATATATATATATATATATATATATATAATATATGTTAAACACAGACCGTGCATGGAACAAGGAACTCTTCTGGGAAAATTAAATCCACTATAGTCCGAATAAGTAATGGTAAATGACAAATACCATAGTTTTTCGTTTTCATGATGCAAGCCCGACGTGGGCAACGGGTCTCTCGCAAAGAGGTCCCATAAATATAGCTTCCCTCACCAGCTATCTGCAAAGCAGACAGGATCCAGCTTTGGGACATGGATCCATGTCCCAAAGCTGGATCCTGTCTGCTTTGCAGATAGCTGGTGAGGGAAGCTATATTTATGGGACCTCTTTGCGAGAGACCCGTTGCCCACGTCGGGCTTGCATCATGAAAAAAAAAAACTATGGTATTTGTCATTTACCATTACTTATTCGGACTATAGTGGATTTAATTTTCCCAGAAGAGTTCCTTGTTCCATGCACGGTCTGTGTTTAACATATAAGTTTCTCAGGGGACCATTCTGAGTTTGTATATATATATATATATATATATATATATATATATATATATAATATATATATATACAGTATATAATATTATATATATATATATTATATATATATATATATTATATATATATATATATATATATATATATATATATATATATATACAGTATATAATATTATATATAATATATATATATATATATATATATAATGGGTACTTTTGCATTATCCTCCCAACACTTTTTTTTTTATAATGGAAGGAAAATAAAGTACCATAACCAAAACCAAACCAACATTATATAAAAAAATTAGTGTTGGGAGGATAATGCAAAAGAACCAAATAATGTTAGATAAGTTGAAGTTTGATTAGACTTAGTGAAGTTAGGGTAAGTTAAATTAGTTTTAGCTAGATTAAAATAAGTTAGGTTAAATTTTGTTTCATGATTTTTTTTTGACGAATGTTCACTCAATAATTTTTCCATTTTGAGAAAATTTCAGCATTTCCTTATCTACAGCCTAAAATTCCTGCAAGGACAAAAATATTGTTTTAAATATAATTAATTAAAACTGCAAACTAATGCGAATAAATATTAAAGAAAGATTTAAAGATTAAAACAGAAGAAGCTATTTTCTCTGTTGATATAATTTTTCCTCAAAATTCTTGGTTATATTATTCTGGAATTACTATATATAGACATAGGCGTACGGCACCTAATCTTTTTGGTGGGGGGCTGATACAAATTTGCCCGAATTTTTAAGTTACAACAAAGAATGCCGAAATTAGATAGTTAATGTAATTAACTGTGTGTGTGTGTATATATATATATATATATATAGGAAATTAGGATCATCACAGGCTCAGGCTCCCTCACTCCAACAGGCCATTACAAGCACTAACATTACCAAAGGATACGTGTCATGCTTTGCAAAATTAATTGTATGATTTTTCTTTTTTTATGCAACTTCCATGATGTATTGTAATCCCTACCGGTACTTAGTTAATTTTGATTAATAGGGCATAAGACTATATCGAATATTTTATTCATGCATAAGAAAGATAATAAAAACTTGTTAGCCAACACAACTTAAATAAATGCAAAAAACTTCACTTTTTTCTACGTGAAGGTCAAAATATGAAAATAAAAACCCACTCTAATAGACAGAGTTTATTTCCACGACAGTTTCGACGCCCACTGGCATCCTCCTCGGGTGGATACAAAAAAAAAAAAAAAAAAAAAAAAAAAAAAAAAAATTTAGTAGCACCCACTGTGCTCACAATGTAAAAGGAAAGTTGAAGCAACATCTTTGAGAAATTAAGGGAAACACATCACCATAGTAAAATCTAGATTAAACCTGAATAAAAAATATCCTATAAATACTAATAACAGCTTAATAAGTACTTAATAACGGCTAATAAATAAAAATATGAAATTATCTTATAACTTTCTGATCCTGAATTTATAATATGATATAAGGCCAGCATTTCTCCAACTTTTACAAGCTATTATTTTTTTTCATTTTGCCCGAATGCAGAGCCAGTTTGCCCGAATTCAGCCCCCCCCTCAGCCCCCCCCCCCCGGCTCGTACGCCTATGTATATAGATATTAATTAACTTCACTTTCAAAAAAATGAATTTTAAAAATTCAGGATAACCGAACTCTTATTGGCTAATTAAAAATATTACAATCAACCAACGAAGATTATTTAAAAGAAATAAATTTACTAAAAAATGTTGATAGTTTTATTGTTAAGTCACTATACTCCGATCAATTACAAGTTACTACACTTTAATGCAAAAATTATTTTAATAAAGAATACTTTTTCCAAATCTGAAATTGTAAATATTTATACGAGTAAATAAATAAATAAGAGCTACAGATGTGTTTATTAGTTTCTTCCTTGGATGGGGCGCAACTGTATTTCAAGTTTGGGATCAAGTAAAGATAAGCACCCCCAGCCTTCTTTAATTAGCCTTATAAGGCTAACTAACGAAAATATCACGACCTAACCTAACCAATCGTTAAGTCAACTGTACGCCCTTGACGATTGGTTAGGTTAGGTCGTGATATTTTCGTTAGTTAGCCTTATAAGGCTAATTAAAGAAGTCTGGGGGTGCTTATCTTTACTTGATCCCAAGTTTGGTCAAAAGCGACCGATGTCTTTAATTTATTTTGATAAAAGACACTTCCGTGCATTCATCGCACACACACACACACACACACTCTCTGAATTACTATTATTTTTTGTTCCCTTTCACACAATGAAAAAGTTCTCAGTTAAGGTTATAGAAACTACTTTTTACGACAACGTTCTTGGGAAAATCGAATTAAAGCAATCTTCTGAATAAATTTATAACTTCTTTTTAAGGGCCAACACTATGCAGATAGTTGACAAAAGTAAATAGACACCTTTGGTTTTTCCATAGTTTTTGGTTTGATAATAAAAGTCACTTAATAACAGATTTATTGAATCAATGTCAATATATTTAGAATCTTGTTGCTTCCCCTTTGCACTATGTAAAGCTGATACACGTTCTTGCATTCCATTGATGAGCTTTGCCATTTGTTCTTGATGGCAATCATCTTTGTGTCTATTTACTTTTGTTAACCCTCTGTAAAACAGTTCATTGCTTTTTTAAGAAATCCTCTCTTTCTGCAGCATTTTCTTTCACACATGATTTTCAATTAAGTTGAATTTATTTAATTTCTTGAAGTAAAAAGTTTGTAAAGTTTCATACGTTAACGGATTCGAACCACTTTCCATAACAATGTCTATCACTCAATGTACAAAACGTGTTTTCACTGCGCCATTCGGAATTGTGACTTAAATTGGAAGATTCTGTATTTATCGTTTTTTCTTAACTGAATTTTTATTTAATAAATGATAAAATGGATCTCAAATCAAGTTTTGTTAAACCTGGGATCAAAATAATCCAAACACTCAATACCCTGATGAAAGGTTGAAAATAATGGAAAAATTAGTAAACGGAAAGTTAGTCAGTATTATACATTTATCCTATTTATTTTTCATACTTTATACATACATATAATCCACAAATGTGAATATTTTTCTTTTGAGTGAAATATGGGTGCTCCTTAAGTATGCGCTCTACCAGACTTTTTTGACTTAAGTATGCGATCTACCCATGATAATAACCGTATCACAGCGCATTAAAGGATTAACAGGTAGGTAAATGGTTATTGAAAAGGTACAGGTGGTTAGGTTAGGTTAGGTTAGGTCTGGAGATTAATGAGAAAAAACTCGCAAGATTTGTTCTCCGATTTTTTAAATGACATTCGTTCTGTATATCGCTAGTTACATTTTCTCTTAAATTGATAAGCTGAAATTATGCATCAATTACGCATTTAATTACTGTAATATGTAATATCATAATTTCATAATTTCAAAAACATAAATATAATATAATAAAAAAAAATCACGACTAAAAATGTAGAATCTTTTCCCGTAAAATTTGGCTGCTTAGATTACGGTTTTTGAGGTAGAGCGTATACTTAAGGAGTATCAAAATACAGTATGTTGCAGTTGAAACATTAATATTAAGATTTAAATTATCCGTTCTATTAATCAAAATGAACAATTTTAAAAGTACTTACTAATGAAATTAGGTAAAATTTACTTTTCGTTTTAGTGGATAAAAAGTTATTTAACTTTTAACTATCTTTACAGCTGAAAATGAGAAAGTTAAGGTCTGCTAATATTCGAATTCATTTCATTAACAACTATAAAAAGTTGATTAACTTTGAGATAAATTAAAACTTTGCCCATCGTTTTAGTAGATGTAAGAATTGCATAATATTAATTTTAGCCTGTCTTTATAAATGGCAATTTGGTTTCGATGTTAAAATCTTTTTTCAACATTCAGCAAACTTTTTAACAATTACATTACGACTCAAAATCCCTTCTTTACAGTTAAATTCTTTTTATATTTTCGCTACCTTCTCTTATATAACGCGAGATTCACAAAACATTTTGAAGCAAAAGGACGAAGAAAAGGTAAATTGTTTTTAAATGAAGAAAACTCTAAGTTTCTGTTTTAAATATTCCTCTGTCCCGCTAAAGGTAATAATGCAAAGGGCTGCGTTAGTATGGCCTGTCCACTGTGCCACTTTCTTTCTGACTCGATTGTTTATTATTATTATTATTGGCGATGGTAATAAAGCAAAATCCCACCATATAGTATACCTACCCTGCAATAACGGATATTCTATTTCTACAAAAATCATATTTCTTCGCTCCCCTAAGTTTTTATCGCTTCAAATAATCATTAAAATATGACTAACATAAAATTATTTCCCCCTTTTTAAAGAGACCTCCAAATTAATTCATTTGAAATTGCTCGAATAAAAATCCAAACTTTCCATCTCTCAGTGAATTTTTAATTATTCTTGTTTTCGCAAGTCCAAATTTGGTTAGGAGTTTTTTTTTCAGGTGAAGTAAAACTTAATGGAATACGTGATTAATTTATTCATTATTAAATCATTCATTCCATGATTCAGTGAATGTGAAAAGAATTTCTCTGAAATGTTGTCATTCGATTTATTAAAGGCAAACTGATTTTACAGCATACATATCTAATTAAAATTGCACACACACACACACACACACACACACACATACATATATATATATATATATATATATATGTGTGTGTGTGTGTGTGTATTGACCATCGCAGTAAAACTAAACTCTCCATTTACAGTTGAAATTTAGAGCATCCAATCAACCCCCAACTCAATATGATATTGGCACCCACGTATACACACTCTTATGCACCAGTCTTATCTATCAAAGGCAAACGCTGAAAATTGATTATTAGCCACACACAATATTAACCGCAAATATGACGACGCACACCGGCATCCCCTCTTGGTCTCTCCCTTTCCCCCATCCCACCTTAGGCTTCCATCACCCTCCATTAGGGTATTTTTAAGTTTATTTTTTGGGACGAGTGAGGGGAATTGTGGGGAAATTTTAACCTAAATTTGAGGAATGGAATATAAACTTCGGGCAATCAGAGTAATTGCTGTAATGTTTCAGGATTAACACATTTGTCATGAACTTTTATTAAAGGAATAGCGTTTTATGCGTTCCAGTAGTGAATTAAATTTGGTTATAAAAATGATAAAATGTTTGCAACTGACATGTATCTGAACTAATGAAATGGATTTTATTTTACGACCATTATTATTATTATTATTATTATTATCATTATTATTATTATTTAAGAATATAACATCAGTACTGAATTTATCATAGTGTTTCGAAGTTTATTAGTGTGAGTGTCCCTTTCTTCAAACTTCTGAATGTAGGTTTTGCTAAGGTTACTGCCCACTAGGGCGGAGCGAAAATATATCGAACTCAAGTTGTCAGTATGAAACATGGCTGAAAAGGTGCTCTAGTACCCACCTATCATAAAAACATCAAGTTTTATAGCCTATGAATATGTGCATTCTCGCAACTTTGACCTCAATTTTGAAGAAAAGCCAAAATTTTGAAACAAATTTAGTTTGGTTAAAAATTATAACAATATTTCCTTTTATAAACCAAAACATGTGTTCATCACTAAATTATATGAAGTGTAACTGCTATCCTCTTGTTGATTCACTTAAAATATGACTTTGTTTCCCTTTTTGGATTCTCTAGCCGAGATTTCTTGCTGAGAATAACCATTCCATGGCGGGCATCATGTCCGTAGACTTTTTCACTTGCAGGAGATTTCCTTCACATTTCTTTCAACTGCCTGGGAATGACACGTGTATGTGTCAAGAATTATGGGTTTTGGCAGTCATTAGTGCTGCCTATAACATCAGAGGGTAAGGAAGGAACAGTAATATCATTTCGTTCCAATCAATCATATCCATGTAGGTCGAAGCTGAGAAGTTGAGCCTGATGGATTTCTTGTCAAGCATTCGAATTCCACCCGATATAACACTCCTTTTCGCTTGTAGCACTTTTTCGACTGCTAGCTTCTGAATATTCTTATTCTTGTCAGCGATAGCGGATTAAAGGATATTTTCAGGATGACAAAAGTACAGTTGTTTTGGAACACAGGACGAATAATGTCTTGGTCGATTGTATGTAGTTTTTGATAGAGCCCAGTCATGAAGAAAAAGTTTTTGGCCCCATCCTGGCAAACCAGTTTGCTTTGATATACAGGGTGTCCATACATGTTTGCTCTGAAAACAGTATGCTCTCATGTTTTAATGACGAATCTTACATCCGTTTTCTTTTACAGGTGATCTCGTACACGCATAGAGTTTCTGTGCTGGTGTGTTTCGTCTACCGCATTCGCCGCTAGGAGCGCTGTAGTAACTGTTCAGTTAAGATGGCGTCTGTGACAGAGAAGGCACAATGTGTTGTGTCGCTTGCAGAAACAAAATCTCCTGTCAGTGTTCAGCGAAGGTTCAGAACAAAGTATGGAAAGAATCCACCTGATGTGAAGTTAATTAAGTTGTGGATGAAAAAATTCTTGGAAACTGTTTCCGCAACTGTGTACCTGGATATGCTCACCAATTACGCCATCCCCTAGCTGCAGGACAGGCAGCCAACTGTCATCTTCCAACAAGATGGGGAACCCCCCATTGGGCGCATGTTGTTCGTGAAACTCTCGACGCAACATTTCCAAATCGATGGCAATTGCAACAGTTAACCCACAAATGTTGGAAAATGTGTGGCGTGAGTGTGAATACCGTTTAGACATTTTACGTGCCACTAGGGGTGCACATGTGGAAGCTTATTAAGTTCATTAACTATGTATCAAAACTTTGTATGTTTATCTACTTATGGTTAAAACTGTGTTTGAATACGAATGTTTATTTAAAAGTTATAGCATGCTTTGATCAGGGTAATCATTTATGGACACCCTATAGAACCATGCAGGAACATAGAACTTCAGTCTAAAATGAGCAGTCCTTTGAAGTGTCTCTGATGGTTTTTCGTGCGACATGTAATAAAAGAGACGATTTGCTTTTGTCAGTCACCGTGCATTATTGAGAGACCCAGGTTGAGCAGTTTCTAACAATGTGATAGCTGGACCACTATCATGACCGTTTTGAATTGTCAAACACGCCTTATGGAGGTATTGCTTGTCACTGCTGAGATTTGCTAGCATTTCTTCTGGTAAGTCCATCACTTTTCCAGCGAGAGGTGGAAATTTTGCAATTGGTCTGTTCTTTGGATCAAAGTTCAGATCCTTGCCGATTTTGCCCTGTAAACTTCTAGGTCCTGTCGTTTGCCCGTCAAGAACTTCCAGGTATTTTCTCAAGGGAAGCTCATTAGTGTGAAGTAAGCAAATAAACCATTGTAATGGTCTTCCCAATGTCCGCTCTAGTTTTCTAATTACTCCATTTGATTTACCTGTACTTACATTAGTTGCATCACAAACTACTGCTTTTAAAGTCGATGCAGAGTTGGTGTCAGTAATTACTGATATAATTTCTTTAGCAATATCACTTGCCCTTCCACTTTCAGGTGTAACATGGTCAATATATTCGTATCGTATCGCTAGCTTCTGTATCTAACTCGTACTCGCTCAATTCGAAATCTTCATTTTGATGACCTTTTTCACTTTCAGAGCTGATCTCACCAATATCACGAGGATTCAACTGCATTTCCTGGACAAAACTCTTTTGTTTATCTCTAAAGAAGTCTTTTATGTTTTCTCTTTTCTATTTGTTGTAGTTTTGAAGTTTTCACTTTATCCAACTTACCTATAATTATTTTTCGTTCAGTATGTTGATCAATCCAGAACTCCCATTCATCATTCGGGATTTTCTCCGCCTTAGCGCATTTACACTCACTTCTTTTACGAGAACCGGAGGCATAGCACTTGCAGCAACATATGTCAAATGAATTTCTGAAGGAATCACATTTACTTTGATAAGTGCTGGAAGATCTTTTACTCATGGGATATTTTCTAAGTTCTTATCCCTTCTCAATTAATCTCACCTTAATTACTATGCTTTGGAAGTCGATTGTTGGAATGGAAGCACGGATATCATTCACTTCTTCCGCGATAATTTCAGCGTATTTTTTAGTGCTAAATGTTGCAGTAATGAGCTTATGGTTAAGATAAGCTTTGAACACATCCTCACAAGTTGGTAGTTGGTTGCCAGGAAGCTCTGCTGGCGTTCCGAAAACAGAATGCTTCACTTTTTCTCTTGTTAGACCAGAAGAGACCATTACAAGCTATGCTATTAATCTGAAACAAAAAAAAATAAAATGGTGAATCAGGAAACACATGATAGGTCAAACAAATGATAGGTTACAAATACACAAGTAGGCACACAAATACACATGATAGGTCAAACACATATGGGTCCTACATTTTAAAATAAGCAAAAAATGTTTATTAATGATTTTTTGATAGACATTGGTATTAATTCAATTTATTGTTGAGATCCTCATACCTGTGAGGCGAAAAATTAATTTAAGGAAACATGCTAAAAAAAAGATCTTTTGTGGCCTTTGTTCGCAATTTATTTTTTCATAGTTGCCAGCACCGAAATTAATATTTTTAAAGGATATGACTTATTCCTTAATCAGTGACTACTCGAGCATCTTTTACAGCATGTTTCATTAAATTAAATTTTTTCAACCCACCCTACTGCCCACTCAGTATCATTCCCTTCCCCATCTGTAGTCTGCAAATGAAAATGTACGAAGTGAAAAATTCACATTTGAGAAATGGGAACGGCTAATATATCCTAACCTAACTTAATATAACCTAACCTAACCTGGACCAAAGTGGGAAAGCTGTGGATGAGAATAAGAATGGCAGGAATTGGGAATAGACTGATTTGAAAATGCCTGCTTAGAAATTCTCACTCTCAGCTTTCGCACTTTTTGGCGAAGAATGAAGTGGGAATGACATTGAGTGGGATGATACCCTCGTTAACTGTACAATTTTCTCGAGAACTATCTTAGAAGAAAACAAAATAGTTGCTTTTGTGATATATAATATGTTTCGTCCTTACAGTTCACCACTTCGAACGTTTTCAATGAATGATATATTTTATTATAAATAACAGACAAACCTATATTAACTTACATGATTACATTTTAAGTGGAAAAGAAAGCTGAATTATGTATAAATTCAATATAAAATTTAACGTTTATTACTGTATTCATTACTTTATGGATATTTTAGTAAAAATAGTTAAAACAAGCCATTTCGTTAGAATTTGTTTATCTCTGAATTTTGTGTTTGAATTAATAAGGATTCAACAACACGAGTCGAAATATTTTTCTTAACATAACAGCTAGAAAAGGCTTTATTAATGTTACTGCTAGGATCGTTTCTATGGTCAGCTTTAAAATGATCCTGTATATTGCTTGGTTTGTACTTAAACGGTGACATTCTGAGTAAAAGAACGTTCGTAATTTAGTCAATACCTTGGTTTAGCTTCCGCCCGAATTGTTCATTCTGACGAAGGTCAAGCTTGTCACTCCACCTTAGACCGACAGTTTAACGTGGAATCCGAATCACGCCCCACCAGCAGCCCAGCGTCTTAACCACTAGGCTACCCATTTATCTGCCAACCAATTTTTTATTTTGTGGAAAGATGAACAGGTGGGTTTTGCTGCTCGCCGCTGCCGTAACTGGGTCTCGATCCCGGGGCCGATGTATTCGTAGTCAGCGACGCTAACCATTACACCACCAAGACGCACGCTAAGAACATGAAGGCGCAAATAACAAACATCACATCCATTTTGCGAGGATTTAAATTGTATACATACAGTGGTTGAGAAACAGAATGGCAGGTTTTGGGTTTATATACAGTGACTCTATGATGGTTTTGGTACTTGAAGGTTATCTCCTCCCCCGACCAATTTTGATAGAATATTTTCGTTAAAACTAGCGAAAATATCACGACTTAACCTAACCAATTACACCAGTACACATTTGAAAACTTGTCGATCGATTTTTACAAACTAGTTGGTGATTCTATATAATTTGAGTGCGCTGATCTCAGAAATATAGTTAGTTTTTCCCTATCACGTATGGTTTTCTTACTACAGGGTGTGTCAAAATCCCCAATTATCCCCAAATGTGAACCATCTTATCGAGACCCACATTGGATTGCACATGCTAAACCATAAATTTTGTTGTTATAGACTACAGTAACGCTTACATAATAATGTAGGGTAAATATATAACAACCAGTCCCGTTCCCAGCAAAATACTCTCTCCCCTCCCATCAATGGGTGGTTAACATTTGGGGACAGATGAGGTATTACAACACCCCTTGTAGCACGAAATCTTTAGCTGATACAGTAAAACCTAATTAAAGCAGAATTAAATAACTCCTAGCTCCTGGACAAGCATATTGCTTGTTTATGAAAGAATAAAAAAATAACTGAAAGAAACAAAATATATTTACCTTCTTTACTTGCAAACATTTCAGGACTTATTCCAAAGACTTAAGACTACAAGGTAGATCTGACTAATGACGACTAAACCGGTGCTTCTTTGATGTTTTCTTATGCTGTGCGTTAGGCTGATCGCGTTGCAGACACCAGCAGTAATCCGCCATCATATTTGTATGCCATCTTCCTTGATATCTTCTTTCCATGGTTTTGATATCCTGGTGAAATCGTTCCCTTGCTCCTCAAACATCTCCGAGATTTTTTGGAAAACGGTCAAGATGCGAAAATAAGAAAGTGAACTTTCAGGCTCATGTTGCAGCCTAAGGCGCAAAACTTTTAGCATATTTTCCACCAGTCTTTCATAATTTTGGCTTTTGTAGTTTCCAAAGAAGTTTTCAACATCTTTGAAACCAAGCCATGCTTCTTTTTCTTTATTGGTCATTGTGTTCAGGAAATGATCGTCTGTCAATAACTTTCTAATCTGAGTACCTATAAAAACACCTTCCTTTATTTTCTCGTAGCTAATCTTTGGATATTTTGAACAAATGTACTTGAAACACTCACCTTCTCTATTCAATGCTTTGACATACTGCTTCATCAAGCCTAACTTAATGTGCAAGGGTAGTAGGAGGATTTTATTTGGTTCAACTAGATGTTCATGTAAAATGTTCTTTGATCCTGGGGTAAGATTCTCTCTTGGAGGCCAAGTTTTCCTCTTCCACTGCTGGTCACGTGCTCGACTATCCCATTCGCAGATGAAACATGGCATCTTAGTGTATCCTGATTGCTGCCCAAGTAACATGCAAAGGACTTTGAGATCCCCACACAATATCCATCTGTGATTTTGATACTGAATTTTTTCCAGAAGCAGTTTCATGTTATCATAGGTCTCTTTTAAATGAGTAGAATGGGCCACTGGGATTGATGCATATTTGTTACCGTTGTGCAGTAACACTCCTTTTAGACTGGTTTTAGAGGAATCTATAAACAACCTCCAGTCACTGGTTTGGTATTCGATGCCTAGCTTGCACACTAATCCTGTGATGTCCTTGCAAAATACCAAGGGACCATCTTCTTCGAAAAAAGGCACGAAGTCTTTCTCACGATTTCTGTACCAAGCGAAGTATGTGTCGGATGCCAATAAATTGTTCTCCTGCAATCTAGACCCCAAAAGTTCTGCAGAGTCCTTAGGCAGATTCAAATCCCTAACTAAGTCATTTAGTTCGGCTTGGGTTAATGGTTTAGGAGGATCTCGGTCAGCTGTTGGCTGTTCATAAACATCATCATTGTCTGGATTTGGAGCTGAATCAGAATCTGAATTGTATTGATCCAGGGGAATAGGAACTTCTGGACCATGGGGTACCGGCCTTATTGCAGATGGAAGACTTGGGTATTGAAGGCTCTCTTTATTCTTTACATTATAACCTTTAACATTGCAAGAACAGAAGTAGCAGTCGTCGGTATGGTTTCTATGCTCGCGCCATACCATAGGAATCCCAAATGGCAAACTTTTCTTTTTACCTTTGCTCCAATTCCTTAGTGCCGCAACACACGTAAGACAAACCTTGTGTGGAGCCCAACTTTTGTCTTGATCTCCTAATTTAATTCCAAAATAAGCATGATAAGCTCTCTTAATGAAGGTCGTTACATTTGTCCTTTGTTTTACAACAACATACCGACCACAAATATAACAAAATATGTCTGGACTATGGGTACATCCTCTAGAAGCCATTATTAAAATTTTAAAGACGTAATGTTAGAATTATCTATCTGAAAAATATGAAAAAATGAAATTAATTAAAGATAAAAAAGGTAAAAAATTACAAAACGCCCCAAAATTGTTTTGCTAATAACTTTAAAACTGTGGTGATAGAAAAAACTGGTAGCATTTTTGAATTCAGCGCAGCGAACTGCTTCAGAATCACAACTCAAAATAAAGAAATCGATTTTCATGCAGACCGGTGTTATCAAGGGCGGACAGTTGACCTCTTAGTAAATAGTAAATACTATTCCATAAACAAACCATGTTATAATTATAATTAATAGATCAACTGTACGCCCTTGATAATTCGTGATAAGTCGTGATATTTTCGTTAGTTTTAACGAAAATATTCTGTCAAAATGGGGGGGGGGGAGATAACCTACAAGTACTATAGTTTGGTGCTCTTCCAATATGTGCTCTACCTTAAAATTTACATTCCAATACATGATCTACCTTAGATTATTCGGATTAGCAGCAGGTACGTAGTTAGCCTTATAAGGCTAACTAACGAAAATATCACGACTTAACCTAACCAATCGTCAAGGGCGTATAGTTGACCTAACGATTGGTTAGGTTAAGTCATGATATTTTCGTTAGTTAGCCTTATAAGGCTAGTTTCACGGTAGAGCACGTATTGGAATATGGTAGATCACAGTTTCGCGCTAGAGCACATATTGGAAGAGCACCCATAGTTTTTATTTTGATTTTTTAAACTTGAAATGTTTCTAGTTTTGCGTAAGTTTTGCATTTATTTTTATTTTTTCCTCACTATAAAAACGGTACTTTGAATGTCCTTTGCAATGAAACAGAACAAATATGAAATTTGTCCTTTCTGATTGAGAGTATTTTTCTTTCTGTGGACTTGACAATTGTCTTAATTTTTTTAAACTACTTCGTCATTTAATTAAACTGACAGAACATTTGCGCATCCAAAAAATTTTACCACTTTTCATTTAGGACAAAAAACTAAGCTGTTGATAAAATTTTATATACAGTATTATTTAGAAGAAGAAGAAAAACATTCCTTTAGTTCCTTAAATAAAAAATACTTTCATAAAAGGCAGCTTTTTTTGGTTTAAATAATATACATAAGTATATACTGTGGATCTTTTCCGTTTGACTGCCGCCATTGAAACATAAGAGGTGAGTGCCCCCAGCCTTCTTTACTTAGCCTTATAAGGCTAACTAACGAAAATATCACGACCTAACCTAACCAATCGTTAGGTCAACTGTACGACCTTCACGATTGGTTAGGTTAGGTCGTGATATTTTTGTTAGTTAGCCTTATAAAGCTAACTAAAGAAGGCTGGAGGCCCTGATCTTCAGGTGATCCCCTTATTTTTCTGAGTACACGATTAAAACTTAAAAATTAAGCATGGATCTTGAAAGTAATTAAAATTGTTTATAAGAAACAAAATTTGAAGGGGAAATTAAGAAAAGCTTTTTATAAAGTAACTTATTTGGTATCATCAAGACATTTCAGTTAAAATACAAAATACAAAAAGTTTAATTATGTTTCAATGGCGGCAGTCAAACGGAAAAGATCCGAAAGCAGTCAAAAGAAATGAGCGGACTCAGTTTGAGCAAACGTTGCGCATTACATATACTTTTGAAATGTAGAAGTTAAAAGTGGTATTTTAATGTTCGCAGATAATTTAGCCTTCGTCACACCAGCAGCAAAAAATTCCTTTATTAAAAGCATTCATTTCACAGAGACATTAAAATGGTACACAAATATCCATGACCATCCAAGTTATGCTGAAAATCTTAAGATGAAAAATTCTGCGAGAGAAATACTTGATAAAAATATTCGGTGCTGGTTAAGTATGCGGTCTACCATCTGAGTTTTGACAGAATATAAACTAACGAAAATATCACGACTTAACCTAACCAATTATCAAGGGCGTACAGTTGATCTATTATTAATTATAACATTGTTTGTTTCTGGAATAGTTGATCTATTAGTAAATAGTAAATACTATTCCAGAAACAAACAATGTTATAATTAATAATAGATCAACTGTACGCCCTTGATAATTGGTTAGGTTAAGTCGTGATATTTTCGTTAGTTTATATTCTGTCAAAATCAGATGGTAGACCGCATACTTAACCAGCACCAAATATTCACACTAAAATTTAAGCACAAGTTCTACATCAATAATACTTTAACTGAAAGTAAAAATTAAAACGGTAGGTTATTAGTAGTATACATTAACCTACTCTCGACCGCTGAAGCTCTTCATATTAATTCTAAGTTAAAAAATATCTAAATTGGATCTTTTAAACTATTCCCCCTCAACATACTCTATTTAACAACCACCACCCCAATGTTGATCTTTTCAACTATACCCCCCCCCCATCCAAAGTTTAAACTCTGCAAATTAACCAAAATAAGATAAGAAAACAATAACAACAAATTTATTATTTATTGCAAACATATAATAAATAGAGAACCATTATTTACATAGGATAAAATTTGAATGCCCCGTTAGGTCAACTGTACGCCTTTGACGATTGGTTAGGTTTAGTCGTGATATTTTTGTTAGTTTTAACGAAAATATCACGACTAAACCTAACCAATCGTCAAAGACTTACAGTTGACCTAACCGGGCATTCATTGAACCTAACCAGCCATATATATATATATATATATATACAGGGCGTCCCAAAAAAATGTATACACACTTTAACAGCTGATAGCTCAATTGATGTTTCTTTCTTTCCAAGTTAAATCCATTAGAATTAATAATGGCAGTCAGACTAAGCTTTGAACAAAGGAAATTCATTCTAAAATGCTACTGGAAGTGTGAAAACGCAGTTGAAGTGCAAAGACAGTTTAGGAGGGAGTTTCAAACAGATCCACCAACGCGACTTACCATCACTCGAATTAGAGATAAGTTTGAAGCCGATGGAACTGTTCAGAATGTCACAAGAAGCGTTCCGGAAGACCACGGACATCGACAAGCCCCACAAAGCAAGAAAGAGTACTGGAAACGTATCACCAAAGTCCAAGAAAATCTGTGCGGCAAGCGAGTCGTGAGGTAGGAATTTCAGAATCGTGTCCAACGCATTTTGAAGCGCTGTCAATGGAAAAGTTACATTCCAAGATTAGTCCATACTATTAATGAAGATGATCCGGACCGAAGAGTGGAGTATTGCGAGTGGTACTTGGCACGATGTGGATGTGGATTGGACGAAGGGGTTTCGTAGAATACCCTCCGCGTTCACCATACCTCACACCACTAGACTTTTTTTATGGGGATACTTAAAAGACAAAGTCTACGCTATAAAACCTGCAACAGTCGCTGAATTGAGAGCAGCCATTGAACGAGAATGCACACAAATACCAAACGAAATGTTTCGTGATGTTTGCGATTCCATTGCTTCGCGTTATCAGCAGTGCCTGGACCAGAACGGACGTCAGTTTGAAAACAGGCGTTGACAAAACAATAAATAATATCTGTAGATTCTATTACATTTTGAAAATGAAATGTATTTTAATAAACACTGCCTTTATAATTATTTAAAGTTGTGATACATTTTTTGGGACGCCCTGTATATATATATATATATATATATACAATATATATATATATACATATATATATACACAGGGTGTCCCATAAGTCCGGCATCATAGGAAAAATAATAAAAAAAGGCAAAACAAAAGCTTTTATTTACAGAACGTGCTCAATATGTCCACCATTGTTTTCAATACACAAATTCAGACGTGATACCCAGTCAGCAAGCACACGGTGAATGATGTCAGGAGTAATGGTGTTACATGCCCCAATAATGCGCTGCCGCAAATGTTCAACACTCCTAATTTTCTCTGCGTATACCAGCGCTTTCAAGTGGCCCCAGAGATAAAAATCTAGTGGCGTGAGATCCGGGCTTCTAGCTGGCCATTCCACAGGCCTCGACGTCCTATCCAATGACCAGGGAATTGTTGGTACAGGTATTCCCTTACTTGGTGCTGTAATGTGCAGGAGCGCCGTCTTGCTGGAACCATGTTGGGAAATTTCCTTCTTCGTTCAAGACACTGGGAAATGCTTCTTCCTTGAGCATACGTAGGTTGGTGCCTCCAGTGACATGTTCATCGAAAAAGAGGGGGCCTATGATGCGATCCTTCCAAATGCCACACCATACCCTCACCCGAGATGCACCTTGTTCCTTTGAAGAGGTATACCAGTGAGGGTGTTTTGAGACCAGTAGCGGGTGTTCTGTCGATTTACCTCACCATTTCCATTAAAAACAGCCTCGTCACTGAACAGAATGGTGGACGGGAAATTGGCATCCCGAGCATAGCATATTGTTCCGTAGCCCATTCACAAAATTCCATCCGCCGGTCGGGATCATCTTTGTTTAATTTCTGTAGGATCTGAAGTTTATATGGATGCCATTTGTGAGCCTGAAGAATGCGATGGATGCTACTTTTCAACACTCCTGTCTCGGCGGACAATCGCCGAAGAGACTTATTGGGACTTCTGTTAAAATGAGCCAGGATAGCAGTCGCTGTATCATCGTCAGTGGACCTCCTTGAAGGTCCACTGCGTGGTTTGTCTTCTATGGATCCTGTTTCCTTAAACTTTGCAACATGTTTGCTAACACAACTGTGTTATTGGCTCGCAGTCTGGATGCAGTCTGTTAAATTCAGCAGCGGCCTCTCTTTGACTCCGATTTCCTATGAGCAGAATTATCTGGATTCGTTCTTCCTTGCTCACAGACATTATGGCCTGTAGAAAGAGAAAAATATGAATTATGGTTTGTAGAAACAGAAAAATATGAATTTCTCCTATGATACCGGACTTATGGGTCACCCTGGTGTGTGTGTATATATTATATATATTAATATATATATATATATATATATATATATATATATATATATATATGGTAAAATTATTGAATGCCCGGTTAGTTCAACAGTACGCCCTTGACGATTGGTTAGGTTTAGTCGTGATATTTTCGTTAAACTAACGAAAATATCACGACTAAACCTAACCAATCGTCAAGGGCGTACAAGTTGACCTAACCGGGTATTCAATTTTATTCTATGTAAATAATGGGGATCACCTGAAGATCAGGGCCCCCAGCTTTCTTTAGTTAGCTTTATGAGGCTAACTAACGAAAATATTACGACCTAACCTAACCAATCGTCAAGGGCGTAACAGTTGACCTAACAATTGGTTAGGTTAGGTCGTGATATTTTCGTTAGTTAGCTTTATAAGACTAACTAAAGAAGGATGGGGACCATGATCTTCAGGTGATCCAGTAATGGTTCTCTATAAACCGGAAATATGATAGAATAATAGAATTTTCAAGATATGTATCTTACGTGTATACTGTATATACATATCTTAAAAATTCTATTATGTAAATAAGATAAGTAAAACCTGTTAAATTATCTACCCACTAATATTGACCTTTTAAACTATGTTCCCCCTTTCTGAACCCCCAGGGGGGGGAAATAGTTTAAAAGATCCTCTAAATTAAAAACAAATCTTGAAAATATCTTGAAATATACGTCATCGTGTTTTTGAAATAAATTTCCCAGTAGTTATACATTCATAATCCTTGAGAAAAGGCAAAATGTAGAACAGCAAAATCTAGAACAGATGATAGAATTTTTAATCCACTTTACTCAGTAAGTGTTTGCGGCGACAACGACAACAGCGACGACAAAGACAATGGCCCCATTATAAAACCTTTATAGATACTCTAAAAAACTGTTCGCTCTGTCTACTTCAGAATGAAGAATAGAAAAAGAACTAAATGCACTCTCAATATAAAAATTTAAGGGGTATGCTTGGCAAGCCAAAGGTACAATTAGAAGAAAAAGTTGGCCTGGAAACAAATTTCTAACCATATAAAATTACCAATTGGTAATATTTTCTTTTTCTTTGGATACTCTTCCTGCCAGGAATAAAATTTCGGAAACAAAGTCCAATCATTAATTATTTTTTTATGCTTTTTAAAATTTTATCAGTGCACTCTTGAAATACTTTAGTGTTTTATGAGTACATTTAGTTCTTTTTAACTCTTCGTTTGAAGTACGGTAGACAATGAAGAGTTTTTAGAGTCTGCTTACAGTAAAATAAACCCTACATAAATCATTTTAATTTATTACAATAATAATAATAATAACAATATCTAAACAGCATAATATAAATTTCATATTCACTTTCAGCATCATTCAATGACAGAAAAAATCTGTTACATGTCTAGTATTTTGACAGTGCTTTTACCAATATGCCGACTGTGTGTGTGTGTGTGTGTGTGTGTGCCTCAGCCATCCATAGCCCTGTTGTAAAGGCGTGCCTTTCGGAGATCTTGCTTGATTTTCTATATTTTGAAAGATATTTGGAGATATTTATTGAAATTTCCTGCATTTGCACAAAATCTTTCCCACCCACAGTGATGTTTAATATTTCGAAGTTGTAAAATATTGTATAAGAAATATTTAATTTTATAATTAATAGTAAAATGCCGTTTAAAAAGTATATTTCGGGTATCTGTGCGTTCAATTTTACTCGGAATATTTATCTGGATGAATATATAAACGAAAGTAGAGTTTGTAAATTTTGTAATTAAAAGTTACACAGGGTGATGCATAAATGTGTTTCATAAATCGTCGGTTTTGAGCCATAGCACATGACAGAAAAATGAAACTTCTAAAGATTTTTAACGTTTTGTGCAAATACACAGTGATACAGTTGTTTCATGAAGGCAAATGTTCAAAATTTGTTCTTACTTCTTGAATGCATGTCTCAGCACCCACCCCTCTCTCTCTCTCTCTCTCTCTCTCTCTCTACCTACCCCAACTCATCATAAACTACCGCTAACCACCATTCCCTCATTTGTTCATACTCATTTTCCCCCTTCAACTATCTCTCCTCTATCCTATTTTGCGACGTGCTGAGGCATGCATTCAAGAAGTAGGAATGAATTTCAAACATTTAATTTAATGAAGCAAATATATCACACTGTGCATTTGCATAAAATATAAAAAATCTTTAGGCGTTTCATTTTTCTATCGCGTGCTATAGCTCGAAACGTACGGGTTTCTCGACCTATGTTTATATGGTCTTTTTTCAGTGCTAATATAGTATGCGGTCAACCTACGATTCGGCGGTCTACTTTTAATTATAGCTTCTTGACGATTGGTTAGGTTTAATCATGATATTTTCGTTAGTTTTAACGAAAATATCATGACAAAACCTAACTAATCGTAGGTAGACCGCATACTATAGTAGCACCCTTTTTGCTTTACTTTTGTCTCAAGACAATTAGCAAAATAAGGGGTTCTTTTGCATTATCCTCCCAACACTAATTTTTTTTATATAATGTTGGTTTGGTTTTGGTTATGGTACTTTATTTTCCTTCCATTAAAAAAATTAGTGTTGGTTTTAGGTTAGGTTAGGTTAGGTTAGGTTACGGTAAAAACATAACAATTATAACATTGTTTGTTTCTGGAATAGTATTTACTATTTACTAATAGATCAACTGTACGCTCTTGATAATTGGTTAGGTTGAGTCGTGATATTTTCGTTAGTTTTAACAAAAATATTCTCAAAAATATATGAAAAATTAGTGTTGGGAGGATAATGCAAAAGTACCAAATAAGGTTTCAAATGCTGAGAATAATTTAAAGGGAACCAAGCTTAAAAGCTCTTCGAAAATCGTGGGTAGATTAACCTGTAAAGTGGCACTTTATTTTCACTTTTATACGCACCGACAGACGATATAACTCGTCGATGACGCTTGAGTGGTTAAACAATCGTATTAAACTAGTTCAGGATAACGTACAAAAAATTGACGCGAAGGTAGCTAAAATTACCAGTGAACTTCAATCGAATAGAAATAATTCAACCAATGATAATTTTACTTTAGTTAGGAACGGTGGTAAGCCTAAGACGTCGTCGAATTTTCACTTGGATTTTCAAAATCTATTTAGTCTATTGGCAACTATAGATAACGAAAATGAAACGGTTTTGACATATAGATAGTAGGGCGGAGCGTTTTTACACTTTTTTCGATTTTCATTTTGTAATAGCGCGGAAAAGTGGCTCTTCCACGTCAAAAGTGAGTGTGTAAAATCTCAGAGATCTGCAATAATATAGTTTTAATTTTCATCCTACGTTCTTGTAATATCGAGGAAAAGCATCCTAAAGGTATATTTTAGACTAGTTTTAAATATTTTTGTCCTGCGATAATTTCTTCTGCCTCCGCAAACGTTCCAAAATACGTGAAAATTTACATAAATAGCGTATTTTATAATGACGCTATTATGGTCAACTTCGACCCTACACCACAGTTTATTCGTTAATTACGTATTAAGTAATGCAATTAACAATTCATTATATCATATTTTAGTAATTTAAGAAGTTTATATATTTGAGCAATTAAATAATTTGGTCCACCAATGCAGTTTACTTTGCATATGCTTGGTTTAATTTTGATGACTTATTATGTAATATGCATGCAGCTCCTCGCTTATTTCGTCAATATTGAATGTACTGTATTGACAAAATAACCCAGAACTCACCACGTGGAGGTGGTTGCATTTCGAGTTCCTCCTGCCCGACCCAACCACCCTACCATTATCGGACTTAGGCTAGTTACACACTGTAGTCACTTTTTGTTTCCATTCTTGGCATTTTCTTACTGGATTCTAATCTTGCTCTGATAAATCCATCCCTTGCCTCTGAACCGCATACTGCAGCTGAAGCCTCTGTTACCAGCTTTATATGCCGTTCAACCGCTTGGGTGTGGCAAGGAAAGCGTGGGATGAAATCAGGTACATCTCCTGATGAGATATAGTTCAGGATGTCGGAGCGTGATAGAACTTTTGTCAGAGGAGGCTCTGACAGCTCACAAGTTTGCCAGTTAATCATGTTGTAGTACTCACTGCACTGAAAGTTCAACGTGGGCAATTTAAACACTCACTACGGCTGACTCAGAATCTCTTGCTTTAAGGATTCTCCTCCATCCTAATTCTCTGATATGTTTTGCTTCATCGTGAATCATACTAAGAACATTCTCAGGATGAGAAAAATAGGAATTTCTCTGAATAACACGATCAACTACAGTATTTCTATACAGCGGGTACTCAACGACCTCGAGCGTTGTATCATTTGATAAAGATGTTTGGCTCCCGGTGTTGCTGAAGAATTTCTCTTGATTTGAAACCACATTGGAATATAAACTTTGGTGCTCTTCCAATATGTGCTCTAGCGCGAAACTGTGATCTACCATATTCCAATACGTGCTCTACCGTGAAACTAGCCTTATAAGGCTAACTAACGAAAATATCATGACTTAACCTAACCAATCGTTAGGTCAACTATACGCCCTTGACGATTGGTTAGGTTAAGTCGTGATATTTTCGTTAGTTAGCCTGGAATATGGAATATTAGTTGGAATATGGTAGATCACAGTTTCGCGGTAGAGCACCTAAACTTTCATAATATAATCCACGATACACTTAAAGTTGTCTGAAGGTTCTTTAGTTGAAACGTAGAGACGAAGTATGCGGTTAGCAGTTGTCACCCATCTGGAGTGTGCCATTTTGCCTGGTTTCCTTTGAGCTAGAGAGGGAGTACATTCACCTTTTGACACAGCATCATAGATTTCTGCCAAATATTTCTGATCTGTGCTCAGATCATCTCTGTCAACTACAATTTCTTCCTCTTCAACTGCTTCAAACTCAACAACAGGTCTCTTTTCACAATCAATTAACTCTTTTCCTATAGGCCCCGTAAAACTATGAGGACCTGTTGTTTTATCATCAATGTCAGTTACTATGTGCCGCAAGGGAAGTTCATTAGTGTGAAGCAAGCAAATCAGCCACTGGAGTGCTCTCTGAAAGTGCTCTTCAATACTTCTTATCACTCCTCCTTTTGGTCCTGTATTAACTGCTCTCCCGTCACATCCAATGGCTTTAACTTCTGAAGTATGAATCTCATTTGAGCGAAAAAAATCCAAAATTGCAGAAGATATACTCTGTGCTGAGCCAGAAGCGGGAGTTACATGCTTAATATAATGCGAGTTTGGTTCTTGAAGCAAAGTGGCATGTTCTTCTGTTATATTTTTTTGATAACCTTTACTGCTAACTTTTTCTTGCACTGCAGTTCTGTCCTTTCTTCCATCGAAATAGATACTCTCCATAGCTTCTTCTTCGTAATCTCTCTTTGAATGATAGATCTGACGCTTTTTCTAGCTCTCCTTACTTTGCATCTGTCTATTACTGAACTTAAATCTTTTTCGTTTATAATTCCCACGTCTTCAAGAACAGCCGAAGCAATTATAGCAGCAGACCTGTCTGACACACCAGTTCTGTCACAAGCTATAGCCAATGATGAGATTGTTCCATGATGAGATTGTTCCATCGATTTGATTCTCTGTGTCGGTTAATAATCAGAATCCGCCTCTTCTGTTTCACTTGATGTTGATGACAGTGTTTCAGTTGCTTGTCCTTTACTGGTAGATGGTTTTGGTTCCTACTGTTTCATTCTCTGTTGTCTTCTAGCAATAGTTGCTAGATCTTTACGAGTTTGTGAAACATCAAGAGAGCCTATTGCCAATTTTCTTGTTGTTCTCTGATCTTTAAGGAAGTCTTGTTCATTTGCTGGAACCTTGAGATGGTTTTCACATGAACACTTATCAAAATTTTCACATTTGCAAGCACTGATGTCAAGTAATTTGTTTTCTGCCTCATTTTGAAATGTTTGTAATTTAATTTTGAATGAGTCACTATCTTGTTTCCTTTTTATTGACTTTAGAAGGTTTTGACATTTTTCATGGTAATTTTTAATCATTTGAAGGACACGGTTATGAGAAACAGTAGGAATAAAGGCTGTTTTCCACAAATCTTCGAGAATTTTTGAGAGAACACCGGAAATTTCTGCAACTGTATGCTCTTTCTTCGATGTCTTCAGATTCAACCTTATTTGATGAAAATATTTCATGACGTCCTTATAGGTTGGAAGGCACCTCTTGTCTAGATCAGCTGGAGCCCCAAATATAGGGCAACTTGAAGAAGTTCTTGTTGCTTGAGCTGGTACTGACATTGTGAAAAACACAGTAATTAATATAAAAATTAAGAAATTACTCCTAAAACGTAAAATATTCTTGCATTCTGCAGAAGTTTTGTATATTACACCAACGTATTATTATGCACTAAAATATGCAGTATATGTCCACATATGCGTGTTGTCGTGTTCCAAAGATGTATTAACAGCAAGAGCAACACAATCCACATCTTACCCGAAACGTAGCTAGCACAACACTGCGGGGAAGTGAGAGCAAGAAGGGCTGGTAGAGTGTTGTGAGTCATGACTCATAAGTCATTACTCACTGACTCACTCATTGCCATATATGGCAATGACGAGCAACACACCATACCAGGCTGTGGGGAAACTTCTAGAACGATGTGGGAGTACTACATGACGTACAAAGTGAATTTATTAGCGTATAGGCTGAATATGCAAAACATGTGATTTACGCGAATTTTTCCATATTTTGGAACGTTTGCGGTGGCAGAAGATATTATCGCAGGACAAAAATATTTAAAACTAGTCTAAAATAAACTTTTAGGATGCTTTTCATCGCTATTACAAGAACGTAGGATGAAAATTAAAACTATAAGAAAATATTGAAAAAATGCGTATTTTGGCGCATTTTTTGGATTTTCAACGCGCGTGCGGAGGCAGAAGATATTATTGCAGATCTCTGAGATTTTACACACTCACTTTTGACGTAGAAGAGCCACTTTTCCGCGCTATTACAAAACGAAAATCGAAAAAAGTGTAAAAACTCTTCGCCCTAATAGATAGTGTGGTGTTTTTTGTTAAACCGCAGCTCTAGGCACGACTGGGTCGAAGTCGTTATCTCCTAGCCCCGTGGCGGTTAACTGAATGAAATTTAATTTTTTTAAAAATAAGGATTATATTAATAGTAACACTTCATCTTCCAACTGCTTATATTCATCACCTCCAAGCCAGAAACGCCTTGATTTTGGTCACTGGGAACCTACCTTTGAAGTAATTTTTTCTATAAAGTTTAGAATTTAAGAAATTTAGTACACTCCGAGGCCGTCGGAAGCGGTCAGGCTGGCCAATATTCAGCTAAGCCATAGGGTTTGTTCCTGGGTTCCCTATTTTATTGGTCCAACTTTTCAAAAAATACATGCTTTTACTGGCTCTAGACTTGTGTGGGCGGAGCTAGTGACCTTCCTCATAAGCTGTCTGACGAACTCAAATTTAGTGTCAACTTGGTCATTGAAGTGATAAGGTACGTATGTCTGTTGCGCCGGCTTTTGTTGTTTTTATCAGTTTGACTTCTTTGGGTTGGTACTTGGCCAGTGCTTACTCCTGCATGCAGACAGTCTTAATAAAGCCCTTCAATCTGTGATTCTTTCAGCAGCTGAAGCACAGGCTGGTATGACTGTTAAAACTCTTCGAAATATGCGAAATGATGAAGGGTTTAGCCTTTTCTGGAAGAAAGTTCTGTCACTAGGTGCCTCCAACCAGGTAGATGAACCTTCACTTCCTCGATTTAGAAGAGTTGCAGCTAGGCTAGAGGAGGGTTGTGCTCCACCAGAAGGTCACCAAGCTCCTGAAGATTTTTACAGAAAGACATATTATGAAGCTCGGACCTCATTATAATAATGCCCATAACTGACAGGTTCGACCAAGCAGACTACAAAATATATGTTCAGTATGAAGAGTTGTTTCTCAAGGCTGCAAAAGGACAGACGTTCATAGCAGAATTAAAGAATAGAGAGTGTAACCTCGCTACTCTATGGCTCAGACTTCCTGCAAGACTACATACACATCTAACAACCTTCAGTACCAACTTTGTGTTCACGGGTATCCTTGAACAGATAACTCTACCATTTAATGTCATTGCAAATACAGTTGCCCGCATATGTAATGTTCCTCGTCTCACAAGCGACTCCGTACATGTGGCAACGCCGCAGTGATAGTCAAGGTACCCCAACTGGGGGAAGGTGGGGTGGAGGGGTGACAACCGAGTCTAACAACATATAACACAGACATATACAGTATATCTAAAGGACAATTGAATGTGCATTCATTGACATACAGGTAATTATACTGTAAGATAGACAATTAATATGATCGTATACAGCGTTGAACTACTAGTTTACTAGTCTTATACAGTATAAGGTTCCATTATAATTACTGCAAGTCTATATGAACAGCTACCACAATACAACTTTTTATATACTAGTGAATTTGAACCAAAAATGGACATTACAGAACCAATTACAATTACATTATAATAGTTTATAATATTTAGAGATTAGCTAGTCGAAAAAATGTAAATTTATGGACAACTTAACTTATTATGCTTTGCCATTTTTGTGAATGCAAAATAATTTTATATAATTACACTTTGAAATGAGTATAAATTATCATAGTGTTTTTTTTGGTGTTCAATTTTCTGTAAATATAAATTTTGTTTTGTAATAAAAATTTTAAAATTTCAAATAATCAGTAAGAGAATCAGTTAAATTTGGCTGATGCCAATGCCCGAAAAATGACTGAGTCTGCCAATGCCGATGAATCAGTACACCACTAGTTTTTATTGATTTTGCTAATTTTGAGGGCCATGTTGTTGTAACGGCAAATTTGTGTGCCGAAATCTCTAACGAAAATGGGAGCAGAAATTTTAGTTTTAAGATTTTGTTTAAATCTCTAAGGCAAGGTAGTTTAGTTTATGGTTATTGAAGAATATCAATAGGTTTCTTGTTACAAGGTTAAAAAATAAAAATGTTTCAGGGAAAACAAGCTGGCCGGGTTCAGATGTAAAATGGCTTGTTTTCTCTTCGCTTCGTGGTTAAACTTTGGGAAACAGACTTCGAATCCACTTGTTAAATTGGACCATGACGTTGATCATAAATTTGAGAAACCAAGTGGCTTCGAAGAAAGAACTTTATTTTAAGTTGTTTTTTAAGGAAAAGGAGGAGCTTTGTTTTTAGAAGGGAATGTCAATATCCAATTAAAGGACAATGATTCTTGTAACACCCAGTGAGGAAAAAGAGAAGCTCCTTCTTTCCTTATGTATGGATGAAAGCTTTCGTAGGGACGACCTTATGTAATGAAAATGTTTTTGATAGGTCATTCAGAATATTGTAAGGCGGGGTCCTTGAAATTTTAAGGTGTAACTTAGATTTCTATGTTAATTGTAGATCCGTCCTCGAAAGTTAAAGGTGGCTTGTGGGAATGACTCCATAAACTCTGTGACATGTTTGAAAATTTCTAAGTTGACTTGAAATTGTCTCACGTTTTTCTAAAATCTGAATTTCCTTTGTTTACGCGAACGTGTGTGTAAGAGCTTGATTGTCAGCGACCGAAAAAGAACTTTGTAAAATTTCTTTAAATTCAATTGTGTTCACATTAAATGTTAAACTCGTAAGTTTGCGACATATGAGGTTTCCTCAGGGAAGAGTAAATATCTTGGGTACTTTTGCATTATCCTCCCAACACTAATTTTTTTTTTATAATGGAAGGAAAATAAAGTACGTCAGCAAAACACTTGCGGCGGGCCTAACCTAACCTAACCTAATCCCAACACTAATTTTTTTATAATGGAAGGAAAATAAAGTACCATAACCAAAACCAAACCAACATTATATAAAAAAATTAGTGTTGGGAGGATAATGCAAAAGAACCATATCTTGTGTTGATCTTGTTTCCTTGGAAACCCGGAAAGTTATTGCATGACCATTCAGTTATTATGAGAAGTAATCTAATTTATTTGACGGACTTTTTTCCTGGAAAAATCTGCAGAACTCTGGCTAACTTTAGAGTGGATCTTAAGGTCTTTGTTAGCCTTAGCTTCTGTAGATCTGTAGAACTGTTGAGGGTAAATTTCCCAAATTTTTGTAAGTAAACTATTTTTGTAAACTTCTTAGATTACGAAATTTGAATTTATGTAGTGCTGTTTCTAAAGTTACACGCAAATAAAAAATCCCTCTGTATAAATGTTTTTTTGAGACTTAAATACTTGCAAACATTTTCTTTACATTAAGAATTTGATTTTTTAAACAAAATTTGTAAACGCACATCCGTATATTTCTTTCAATTTATGTCTTAATTGGAGTGAAATTAAATAAACTTGAAAGAGGGACTGTGTCGTTTCTGTTCTATCTTGCAATAGGCTTCTCTTGTAAGTTGAGGGTAAATTAACATTGAAAGTTTGGAATTCAAAGTGGGCTTCAAGTAAGCCGAGGGAAACTACATATATAAAATTGAAAGGTCATCCGAGTGGATAGGCAGAGTCATCCTGAAATAAAAGAACACGCGCGTACGAAATAAGTGCAATCGGAAAAGGATGTACACCACATAAACGAAGGGGTTGCGCACCACAAAGTTCTTTACTGGTAAATATACTATTCAATTTGATATAATAACATGTTTTATAGATTTAATGACTCACACATGTTGTTTATACCCTCATGTAATCGCAAGTTTTTTTTTTAAATATCACCTTATTTGTTAAACTTTAATACAAAAAATGTCTCATTTCCTAATTTTTTTTACAGATAAGATAGTATAATTAATGGCTCCAAATAAAGAAATTTCATACAAGAATAGGTTGAAAATTATTGTTCTCCATAAAGAAGGCAACACTGAAGGACAAATAGCTGCTAAAGCTGGAGTATCATTGTTTACTGTTTCCAAAACACTTTCTCACCACTCAAACTGGGGATGTGAAAACAAAACAGGTTGAGGATGGAAGCGAAAAACATCTAAAAAGGATGATGAGTATATGATAATGATGAGCAAGCGTAATAGAAAGAAGACCGGTGAGTGGGGAAGGGAATGAGGAAGTGTGGAGGTTGGTTGTGTAATGTCTATTTTTGGTTCAAATTCACTAGTATATAAAAAGTTGTATTGTGGTAGCTGTTCATATAGACTTGCAGTAATCATAATGAAACCTTATCTATACTAATAATTGTGACGGTCGAACTGCCTGCGAACTTTCTTTCTTTGTTTCTTATGGCCGGCCAAACCACTGGCCAGATTTGGATGAGACTTGGGGAAACGAGTAGCTAAGGCCGGGAAAGAACATAGGCTATGTGGCGTCGGCCTTCGAGGTCATCTGAGGCCGCTGGAGACCTCTGTATTCCGGATTGGTTGAAAGATAGTGACATCATAGACACCTCATAAAAGATTGACATAAAATGGGCGGAGCTCTAGCATATATATATATATATACATATACACACACACATATATATATATATATATATATATAGGGTGAACCAAATGTAGGTGGACAGTAAATGATAACGTTTATTTTGAGAATACATATTTAATTTTTTTGTATACTATAATACAAAATAAAATTTAAATAAATTTAGTTATAATATTTAATATAATAAAACACAAACACCATAGTTATAATGAACACCATAGTTATAATATAATATAACACAAACCGTATTCAACCTACTGTCCACCTACTTTTGGTTCACCGTGTATATATATATATTATATATATATAAAGGAACATAGGCTATGTGGCGTGGGCCTCCGAGGTCATATATATATATCGAAACCTACGGTAAAATTGTTGAATGCCCGGTTAGGTTAATTGAATGCCCGGTTAGATCAACTGTACGCCCTTGACGAGTGGTTAGGTTAAGTCGTGATATTTTCGTTAAAACTAACCAAAATATCATGACTTAACCTAACCAATCGTCAAGGGCGTACAATTAACCTAACCGGGCATTCAATTAACCTAACCGGGCATTCAATTACTCTAATCGCCCATTCAGTTAATCTAACCGGGCATTCAATTAACCTAACCGGGCATTCAGTTGACCTAACCGAGCATTCAATTAACCTAACCGGGCATATATATATTATATATATATATATATATATATATACAGGGTGGGTAAAAAAACGTGACCCATACAGGTAACCTGTCATATAAAAAAAGTAAGGGGACTAGAGCTCCCAAACTTCAGAGATGCTTACCTTAGCATGTTGTTCGTCTTAATTGAGAAGTTGCTTGATGTGTCCCCCTTCCTGCTCAACGCAGGCCTCCAAACGTGGACGCCACTGATCAATACACCTGTTTACATATCGTCGAGACACCTTCTCTCAGCCAAGCAGAATTCTTTCGCGTAGTTCATCATATCTCTTATATTGGTACTAGGGATGTAAACTTTGTACTTCAGGACTTCCCAAACACCATAATCTAGTGGTGAAAGATCGGGGCTACTAGCCGGCCACATACTGGGTTCAATAAAATCCGGTGTTTCGTTCTCAAGGAATGTGACAGTTTGGCGTGCTCCGTGAGCAGGGTCTCCATCTTGTTGGAAAGTATATCTTTCACTCTATCTAACTGATATTCGACGAATTAGTGGTGAAAGATATACTTTCCAACAAGATAGAGCCCCTGCTCACAGAGCACGCCAAACTGTCACATTCCTTGAGAATGAAACACCAGATTTTATCGAACCCAATATGTGGTCGGCTAGTAGCCCCGATCTTTCACCACTAGATTATGGTGTTTGGGAAGCCTTGAAGTCCAAAGTTTACATCCCTGATGCCAATGTAAGAGACATAGATGAACTTCGCGAAAGAATTCTGTTCGGTCTCAACGATATGTAAACAGGTGCATTGATCAGTGTCGTCCACGTTTGGAAGCCTGCGTTTGAGCAAGAAGGGGGACACATCAAGCAACTTCTCATTTAAGACGAACAACATGCTAAGGTAAGCATCTATGAAGTTTGGGAGCTCTAGTCCCCTTACTTTTTTTAATATAACAGTTTACCTCTAAGGGGCCACTTTTTTTTACCCACTGTATACATATATAGAGTTTAACTTCCACCTGGGCAATGCCGGGTCACTGCTCCGCTAATTACTGTATAAGAACAGTAAACTACATGGAGTTCAACACTGTTCACGATCATATTAATTGTGTATCTTTATGAACACAGACATTACATTATAATTACCTGTATGTCAATGACTGCACATTCAATTGTCCTCTAGATATACAGTCTATGTCTGTCTTATATGTTGTTGGACTCGGTTGTTCCCCGTCCACCCGACCTTCGCTCAGTTGGGGTACCTTGACTATCACTGCTGCGTTGCTACATGTAGGAGTCGCCTGTGAGGCGAGGAACATTACATATGCGGGCAACTGTACATAAAGAAAGGTGTGACCAGTTTGATTTAGTTGATGTTGCCAATGGATTTGTTCAGAGTTCTGAACATACGTTATCCTTGTTTGGTAAATTTAACACACTGGACTTTGCTAAGTCCAAAGTTCTGGTGCGATCCAAGGCTACAATGATTGAAATAGAAGTGAAACATGATGATATTGACAAGAAACCAGTGTAATACCTAATACGTTTTGTCCAAATATATGCTATTTGCAAACTCACCTAAAGTGTTTGAGTATACTCAATTATGAGATGAGATAAATCTTCAAACTACTTTTGTTGTTTGCTGTAAGTATTGTTTTAAGTGAATGTGAAATAAATGTACAATTGCATCAGAATCCAACATTTTTCACCTGAATTTTAATATTTTTCCCAAGTTGGCCTTATCAATGTTAAAGTGCTTCCGACGGGCCTGCTGACTCATATGTGCTTGTTTTCTTTGCAAAAACTTTCAGGCTACTGACTGCTCTGTAATAACGACTGTCGGTTCGCGGAATGACTGCAGTGCTGCCAAGTTTGACGTGTCTATCACTCACAGCGGATAAACCGACAACTTGTGTACCGTAAAAACTTGTGACGCAACTCATTGAACAATACTCTTCGCCAAACTGGTACAGCCTCAACAAAATTAGGCATAATTAAAAAAATAATGGACGGTAAAAACAGGAATAGGAATACAAACAGGTTACAAGTGCAAGCAAAGCAATCTTTTTGTCGCTACCAAGAGAAGTGTCAACCGTAGGTTAACCGTATGGTAAGTTTTAAAAATTTCCGCGGTCTACTTGAAACGAATTAACGGTCCACCGGTCGACCGTGACCAACGGCCTCAGCACCCCTGGATTAGATGTTGAAATCGAACTCATAATTTTGGCTTATAAGAATGAAAATGAAAATGAAAAGGTTTATTGGCAGACTATAGTCCATATGACAAATATTATTAATACAATGACAGTTCATACACTAAGGATAAAAATATATACAATTGATTAGAAATAATACTGCACTGTCGAAGTTAAGTGGAGCTACAGACAGACGTTTTCGTACCAAGAAGTCCATAGCTTAGAGAATAAATGGCAGGACTCATGGATAGCTTGGATGATCGGGTTGGTTGATTTTTTAATTCTTTGCATTAGACTGTGTTGAGCACGTCTTGTTACCTCCGGGAAGCTCGGAACATTGCGGGTAGCAAACATTTGCGAAGCTGAGCATCTCGGAGGTAATTTATGTAAGAGTCTAAAAGACCTGTTGTACAGCAAATTTAGGGTTCTGCCAGAACCTTTTTATAATTCACCCAGAGTTGCTGACCGTATATATTACTGCAGAATGTACGAAAGAGTGTGTCTTTAGCTTCACTTGTACAGAAACGAAAGTTCCTTATGGTCATATTCGCTTTAGCACACAGGCTTCGAGATTGTTTTCTTATATCCGAGTCATCACTCAAGGAGCTGGTAATAGTTTGACCCAAATACTTAAACTCTTTTACTTCCTCAATTACTTCACCATTCATTTTAAACCTTATATCAGCTGGCTGATTACAGTTTTTAGGATGAAATTGATTAACCTTAGTTTTTGTAACATTAAAAAGAATATCATGTTTCTGCGAATACACTTCGCAGACATTTAGTAGCCGATCCAGACCTTTAACAGAGGGACTTATTAACACCATATCATCGGCATAAACTAAGTTATTTATCCTTGTGTTATCTATACAACATCCTACTGTTGCTTCATTAAGTGAAGCAATTAATCCATCAATATACACATTAAACAGCATAGGGGAGAGCAAGGAGCCTTGTCTCACCCCGCAAGAGGAGCCAAACACTCGGATAGTACATTGCCCCACCTAACAGTGAAAGATTGGTGGGAATACCAAAATTTCAATAAATTTAATATGTACATGGGAACCTTCCTGTCTTCTAGTTTTGCAAATAAAATATTGTGGTTCACCCTATCATATGCCTTACTTATATCAAGGAAACAGCTATAAATGGTTGAATTACTGTCAATGTATTTAGATATTGTTTCTTTAAGTACATAGATACACAGGTCAGTTGAGTGGGACCTTTTAAAGCCAAACTGATTAGGAGATGTCCATAGGAAATCATTTAATCGGAGTAACAAGAGTTTTTCTAGTAGTTTCGAGAAGCAGGAAGCGACAGCAATAGGCCTGTAATTATTGCTGGACAGAATGTCTCCATACTTATTTTTGACCAGGGGCAAGATATATACCCTCATGAACTCTGCAGGGATATAGCTATGAGCAAGCATGGCTGATAGGAGCAATGATATATGCAGACATACTACGTCATTTGCATATTTTAAGTGCTCATTCGATAAGTCGTCTACCCCTGACGCAGAACCAGTCTTTAACTCTTTAATTAACCTCTTTACTTCAGAAAATGATATCAAAATATTTTCCCTTGTCCCTCCCACAATCGTTTCGCTGCAATCTATCTTAAGATTATCCCTACTCACACTATTAAGAATGTTAGAGTAGTGGTTTTTCCACAGCTTTGCAATTTCATCCTCTCCCGACACCCCATCGATTGTCGGAGGGAGGACATTTTTGACACCCGTTTGATTCTTAACAAATTTCCAAAATTTGTTATTATTCGTTATTTATGCGAGCTTCACAGGCTTTTGATGCTCGAATAGACTCTTCTTCCTGTTTACATCGCCGTATGGCCGCCTTATACTGACCCCGACTTCTACACATATTTATGTATACTGGTCCTAATCTGGGTCTACTATGAAAGCACCACAAATCATAGGCGTCTTTCGATTCCCTCTTCAGGGGGCAATAAAATCATTCCATCCAGGAATAACCTTAGTATGATAGTTGTAAGATTTAATCAAGGGGCTTCCTGCTTCTCTTAACAGGGATATTATCTTACTGTAATACCTATCTATGAGTTTACAGTGAGAATCATTTGAGCAAGGATTATTACAGCCAAGGCGCAAAATTTCTAAATTATTAAAGAGGTGACATGTTCTGTCTTTGTATTCTATTCTCTGCTGCATATTAACATTGGACCAATCGACGCGATTATTCTTACCTATTGAGTTCTTGTTAAGTCGTGTTGCGCATAAATTGGTAACGTTAATTAATATTTGTAATGGTCTATGATCAGAAAGAAGGAAATCATGCAAAATATGAACTCTAACAATTCGATCCTTTAGATTATTACTAGTGAGACAATGATCAATCCACCTGGTGGTACCACTCATATCGCTAACGTATGTAAAATTACCACTGGCTACCCCTAATACATCTACATCACTTATACTTAAATTGGCCGACTCGCACATGTTACCCAATTCTCCAAAGAATTCCGAGTTCACATGTGCGTTAAAGTCCCCCATTATTATACAGTGAGAATTTTTGGGGTTATCTGATAATGACTTAATTTTGTACAGCAAATCAATGTATTCATCTAGATTACTGCCGTTGTTGTATGGTAAATAGCAGTTTACAATTAATATGCAATCATTGTTCACTTGTAATTCAATGCCTAACAACCTTACGTTATCGCTTGTTAAAAATCTTATGTTTTGACAAATTTTTCCTTAATAAGAAAGCAACACCACCAAAAGGCCTACCGTACATTAATTCATCTGACAAGTCTACTGCTGATGACGCATGGTACATAAAGTCATCATGGATGGTAGAGAGGAATTTTAGCTTTTGCTTAGGTAGCCAGTGCTCCTGCAGGAGTATCAAATCTGCACTGTCGCAGATTTTATGAACATCTACAGTTGAATTCCTCACTGACCTTACATTATATGAGACTATTTTCAACAAGTTATCCGCCATGACTAAACCTAACTAAACCTAATGTTATTTACGTATGCCTCCGATATAAAATAAAGTAATATCCCCAATGTAGCTAAGACCTTACAATGTATTTAAGTGAAATTTTAAGCCAATTTTATCACGAATGTTTAAACATTAGAGCTGACCACAAAAAATAAACAATGAGAATAATCGTTGGCTAATATACAGAAAAGGACCGCGTCTGGGTTCAGATAATTAATCAACTATACTTTTATAGATCAGTTTTTGACAATGATTCCAAATATGGCAGTCGTTTCGTATGCAAATCTAAGTTTCTGAGTTATGTCCTGTACATCTTTTGGCCAATGACCTGACGGTATTTAATCACGTGAAGAGAAACCGAACACAGTACAAAATATCAACCAATCACTATCATTTTTTTTCCTTTGGGTACTGGAGACGTTGTTAGGTTAGGTTAGGATTTTTTACGTGTTTTAAAACAACCCCATATTTTCCCTCTTCTTCAAAGCCCTGCCCACTTTTGTAGGAGGGGGGGTTCAGTATTCTAGGGGTAAGAAGGGGTAACTACAGGAAAACACATTTGCACAGGAAATGAATATCACCATTGAAAAAAGAGGAGAAAAAAACCTATCTAGAAAAACACGGATTTGGGTCTGAACTCAGGAGCGGTCCTTTTCTGTATAATTACTTAATCGTTTCATAACAAAGAAGAACAAAGTAAATGATAATGAATAAGTAACATTATTGTTATGAAGTTCTAACCATGAAGGTATAAAGTTTTTTTAACCTTGTTGATACTACGAAGGTCTAACTGGGAATTTAAAAATGTTAACGCTATGAAGGTCTAACACAGAATCATGAACTCCATGGGAGTATTCCATCATGTCAACAGAAAATAGGACTTCCGCCTGGCAGATATAAGCTACAGTAGATTTCCTGAAATATCTTACGATTCCAGTTTTCGTTCAGATGCTTTTCTGAATATTAAAAATGTTGTACATTTAAGCCGTTTGAAGATTGTAACTGTTGGAATAATTTCCGACAGATAGTAAATTTTCATGAAACAGAGTAAAACTAAAAAGAATATGCGCACCAGCCGCTAAAGTAGATAAAACAGAACAGTAGGTAAAGTGCTTGAAGTTAAACAGATACTGCAAATTTGTTCTTAATCTCACATTGGAATTTTTGCAACTTTAGTTGTAGCACAGAAGATCTGTTAGCTACGAGTAATTATCGAAATCTGATTAAATCTTTGAAAAATAAATCGAATAACGTCCTAATTCTGGGGTTCTAACTGAGAATTTATGGAAGTAATAAGACTGTTAATTAAAGCATTTACCCAAAACAAAATTAGAAGGGATGTACACATTTGAAGGGGAAGAATTCATAAACATTTGGTCAGATTTTAGTTCGACGGATCTGTTTATCAAGATAGCGTTCACTTGTATGAAATAGGTAACGCGCCGACTGGGCGGTTGAAATTAGGTAGTAAGATTTATGTAAAACGGAGCCAAGACGAAATAATTCTTTCCTCTTTGGGAAATGTAACTCGTCGGACTCAGCTCAGGGAAACTCAGGGCGAAAAGAGAAAAAAATAGCAATGCAGAGAATAGTTTAAAATTAGTGTTTTTTTTCACACAAGAAGCGTACGGAATAAGGTTCACGAATTTGAAGCTTTAGTTCACTTTGAAGATGACGATATCGTGGCAATAACAGAATCATGGATAAAAGTGCAATAGGAAAATTTATAGGTGAATACCATATTAAAGTTACAAACTTTTTAACAAGGATAAAGTGGGTAAAATGGGTGGTGTACTCTTATATTGTAGAGAAAAACTTCGTCCAATTCAAAAGACTGTTAATGCGAGTACCCAGTGAGAGATAATTATTTCAGAAATTAACGCAAATAACTTGGTCTTTAATTTTAAGATTGGGATCACCTGAAGATCTTCTCCCCACCCGCAGAGTGTCACCTGAAGATGGTCCCCCCCAACCCGATCCACCTGAAGATACTCCACCCCAGTTCACTCCAAGTGGAGATACTCCCCCGGCTTTAACACGAAAACAACTGGAAACAACTGGATAGTTAAGTCAAGAGGGACTTTTCCGAATTTGACTGTTTCTATTTTTTGAAAATAAGATATTTAATGTAGGTATTTACGCTGATTTAAAAAATGTAAGTCTTTTTTGGAGAAATTATTATTTTAAAAGTTACACGCTGTTCTAGTTTACGTATAGTTACTACTGTATTTTAAAAGTTACATGGTGTACTAGTTTACCTATAGTTACTGTAGAAAAATCTTTTGCATGTATATATTGATTTGTCATATTGTTAATACTATTTTTGATAAATTTCAGCTTTTCTATGGATATTAGATAAATATAAAAAAAATCTGGTGCTACTGTAGTATGCGGTCTACCTACGATTCGGCGGCCTACCTTTTAATTATAGCTTTTATCTTCTTATTATTTTATTATTAGGTTAATTGTACGCCCTTGACGATTGGTTAGGTTAAGTCGTGATATTTTCGTTAAAACTAACGAAAATATCACGACTTAACCTAACCAATCATCAAGGGCGTACTGTAGTATGCGGTCTACCGTTAAGTATGCGGTAGTAGTATGTTTAACTTCTTTAATAATTCCTTAATTGTGTAAATTAAATTATAATTCCTTTCAATTCATTTTTAATTCCTTTTAAATATTTTGAACGGTAGACCGCATACTACAGTAGAAACTTAACGGTAAACCGCATACTACAGTAGAAACTTAACGATAGACCGCATACTACAGTAGAAACTTAACGGTAGACCGCATACTACAGTAGCACCAAAATTCTTATGTAATGGAAGAACAAAATTTACAATCTTTATTTTTGATAACTGAAGAAGAAGACTGAAATGCTTGCAAAACGAAGGAATTATTCCAATGGAGAAAAAGTGTTCAAAAAGCATTTTATGTGTGTGAAGAAATCGAAGCCTATTTAATTGGCGTTGTCCAAAAGGAAAATATAATGAAAAAGTAAGTGTCCGAAAAGGGACATGGATGGAAGGCACAAACATGCCTTTCAATAAAATACTGCTATTCATTATTGCTGAGTAAACAATACACAAGTATAAAATTTTGTGAAGAAGAACTTCATATTGGCCACAACACAGTTGTAGACTTTAACAGCTACTTAAGAGAGGTAAGTACCTAACCTAACATAACTTAACCTAACCGAACCTAACACAATCTCCTAACCTAATGTAACGTAGCTTAGTGTAACCACACTAATGTGATGTAATGTTTTCTATTTCAGGTTTGTGCGATGGCTCTCCTAGCGAATCCAGTAGTTGTTAGAGGACCTGGAAAAACTGTAGAAATTGACGAAACCATGTATTCCAACGTTAAATAAACAATCGAGGAACGGTACATCCCGAGCAATGGTGTTTGGTGGGATATGTCGGGAGACGAAAGGATGTTTCTGTATGCAGTCCCTCGGCGTGATCGTGAAACCCTCTTCGACTGCATCACTACCACATAGCACATGGCTCAACAATTATTAGTGATTGTTGGAAAGCTTACGAGGGACTAGAAGATCTAAAAGGTTACCACTACCAGCATTATACAGTAAATCACAGCGAAAATTTCGTTGATCCCATCAGTGGAGCACATACACAAGGCGTTGAATCTATGTGGAATAAGGCCAAACGAAGGAATAAGAGACAGTCAGGGACTCACCAGCAAATGATTGATACCTACTTGTGCGAATTCATGTGGCGACAGAAAAATAACGGTCGAAATCTATTCACGCAAATACTTAGTGACATAAGCCAATATTACTAAAGAATAGGATCAAATGTAGAATTCGGACCCCAGCCTTCTTTAGTTAGCTTTATAAGGTTAACTAACGAAAATATCACGACCTAACCTAACCAATCGTTAGGTTAACTGTACGCCCTTGACGATTGGTTAGGTTAGGTCATGATATTTTCGTTAGTTAGCCTTATAAAGCTAACTAAAGAAGGCTTGGGTCCGAATTCTACATTTGATCCAAAGAATACAATAACTCTTGTATTAGTTTTCAGTTGTATTGTTATAGTTTTTGACCTAATACAACATTACAATAACAAACATAACTTTTGAACCGCTCATTTCTCCAAAATATGACTTGCATTTTCTAAATCAGCGTAAAAATCTACATTAAATATCTTTTTTTTAAAAAAAATCGGAAACAGTCCAAATTTCGGGAAAGCTCCGCTCAAGAAAAATATATTATAATCTTTTATATATTCATGTTGTTTTATATATTTTATATATTACATTTTATATTTTATATTATATATATACAGTATATTTGGAGCAAGTGTAGTTTACGTCCCCCTGACGCAAACGGGGACACAAACTACACTAGATCAAAGTTGGGGAACGTAAACTATACTAGGATCTTTAGGAGACATTTTTTAAATGAATCCATCAAATGAAACGTTAAAACTAACGAAAATTACTACTAAACCTAACCAATCGTCAATATATATATATATATATATATATATATATTGACGATTGGTTAGGTTAAGTCGTAATATTTTCGAACAAAGTTGGGGAACGCAAACTACACTAGGATAATGTAGGGGAACGTAAACTACACTAGGCACCACAGGGGGACGTAAACTACACTTGCTCAATATATTTTATAATCTAATGTATGTAAAATATTACATTGGATAACTGTATGCCCGGTTAGGTCAACTGTACGCCCTTGTCGATTGGTTAGGTTAAGTCGTGATATTCTCGTTAGTTTTGACAGTAAACTAACGAAAATATCACGACTTAACCTAACTAATCATTAAGGGCGTACAGTTGACCTAACCGGGCATTCAGTTAACCTAACCGAGCATTCAATTAACCTAACCTGACACATATATATATATATATATATATGATCACTTGAAGATCTTCCCCTCCCAGAGTGTCCAATTGAACGCACCTGAAGATCTCCCCCCCAGCTCTACCTGTGGGGGAAGATCTTCAGGTGATCCTAGGATTGTGTAATGTATATATCTTCCTTCACAAGAAGTAGAATTAGACGTTGAAATGGATAACATTTTAAGGGATCACCTGAAGATCAGGGCCCCCAGCCTTCTTTAGTTAGCCTTAGCTAGTTAGCCTTATAAGGCTAACTAGCGAAACTATCACGACTTAACCTAACCAATCGTTAAGGGCGTACAGTTGACCTAACGATTGGTTAGGTTAAGTCGTGATACTGAAGGCTGGGGGCCCTGATCTTCAGGTGATCCATTTTAAGTACAGGGTGTTCGAAAAGTCCCGTCACCCCAACAAATAGAAAGATTTATTAAAATCAAATAAAACGATTTGATACATATTGAGGCAATGTTTAGTTTGTAGATTTCTCCTAGTTTGAGAATTTTTAATTCGTGGCACATTTGATCTGTACTTTTATTGTGCTTGTTCGATTTACAGATTGACGTGTGTTTCTGTGAGCACTAATTTAGTATTGTTGGTATGGGTACACCATGGTGAAGTATATGGATCGAGGATCCTGTTTTGGGAGTGCCGCACCTGCTTTCGTAATTATGAATGAGACCTTGGCTAATTTGTGCTCTTTGAATGAGAGGTTTGAATAGATGGTAATTCCCAGAAGTTTGGCCGAGTGTACTCGCTGATTAGGGATTGAGTTTATGTGTAGGTTTAAAGGGGGGCAACGATTTCTTTTTTGTGATGAATATATAAGCTGTTTTTCTTAATATTTAAGGATAGTTTGTTCTCATTAGGCCATACATAAACACTTTGGAGTTTATTGTTGGTGGTCGTTTGGAGTGGTAGTGAGTCTTTATGTAAGGTTATGATTGAAGTATCATCGCATGCTGGTAGCAGGAAGAGTTTATTTAGTGAACTGTGAAAGTCGTTTATCTAGAGGAGGAACAGAATCAGTGGCGTGCGGTCCATGGAAGCAAGGGAAGCAATGCTTCCCTATTCAAAGAAAGAAGAAAATGCTGTATTATACTTTAAGTTTAAACAGTTCAATATGTGTTAATAATTTGTACAAAATCATTTTATTATACTATTTATAGCATTTGATTGGTAATCAGGTGGATACATAGTATATACATTGGTTGCCGTTCGTGCAAAAACCTTTAAGAAAGCCGACGCAAAAAATTTCGAGTTGGACAACAATTGACGAAATGCATCCCTTTTCCCAATGACTTTCGCTTTTTTTTTACTGTTACAAATTGTTTCTTTCCATTCTAAAAACTCATTTAATGTTTAATAATGTAGTATTTATTGAATACAAGAAGTTTCATATATAGTTTTTCCACTAAAACATTCCATGGCCATGTTAAGCGAAAAAGAATATATATTTATCGTTATTTTATCCTTCCCTATGTCAAAAAGGAAGCAATTTAGAAATCGCTGTCCAGATCTTATAGTTAATTTTCTTGAAATATCTGGCAACTTTACGTGCTGTCTGCTGTCATTCTCTCATTTAAAGCGAATACGTAACTACGCTAGAAATGCGCAAGGGTAAAAGGCTTGCAAGTTTAGCTTTAATCTCAATTGAGAAAAAGCTTCTTAAGGATATGAAAACCAATGCCTTTTACGAAGAAATAATAGATATATTTAATAAAAAAGAAAGAAGAATAGAATTAACCTATAAGTAAAGTAAGTAGATGATTATATGTGTTTTGTTTTTATTATATACGAGTATTTTAAAGTTTTATTTTTATTTTATATAATCTTTGTTGTTTTTGCTTGAATTGCTTCCCCTTGACGAAAAATCACCGCAAGCCACTGAACAGAATAGGTGCCAGAATGCTCCGTTGGGGTACCCCATGGGAGATACGTCTTGTTTATGAGGTAAAAGAGTCCTGCGCTATAAATTGTGTCCTGTTAGCCAAGTATGAAATGAACCAATAAATAGTTTTAAAAATTTATGCGAATTTTTTCATGACGTCATCGGTATTTATGATTGTAATAGAGCGGTAGATATAATATATTGGATTTTCAAATGACGTTCGACAAAGTGTCTCACAAACAATTGTTAGAAAAACTTAAAGCTCACGGAATAAGGGGTCAAGTTCTTACTGGTAATAGGTTAACTGGTCAAAAACAAATGATAGTAATTAAGGCGGTAGAGTTAGGGTGGGCTAATGTAACTACTGGTGTTCCGCAAGGGTCCGTTTAGGGACCTGTATTTTTCATAATATATTTTAACGATCCTGATGTCAATTTATTTAGTAAAATTTCTAAGTTTGCAAACGACACTAAATTTGCAGGTAAAACAATTAGTTTAGCAAAGAGAGTGTAGCGCGATCTTGATAATTTAGTAGAGTGGGTTAACAAGTGGCAAATGAAATTTAATGCAGATAAATGTAAAGTCATGCATATAGGAAAAGGATTTAGGTGTTATTGTTACAAACGATTTAAAGTTCTCAAAACAATGTTGAATCGTGAGTCGTGTAGCTAATAGAGTATTGGGTTTTATTTATCGTAATTCTGAATATAAATCTAAAGCTAAGATTTTGCCACTATAGAAGTCACTTGTTAGGACTCATTTAGAATATGCTGTACAGCCACGCTTCTCAAAGTAGGGGTCGCGTAAATATTATTGGGGGTCGCAGAAACATTTGAAAATATTATTTTTTTCATAAATATACAGTGTTAGTACCTATTGCTTTTATGACATTGAGTGAAGGGTCGCGAAAAAATTTGTCTGATCCAAAGGGGTCGCAAGTGAAAAAAGTTTGAGAAGCCCTGCTGTACAGGTGTGGTCGCCCTATACGAATGAGGATATAGAAATGGTAGAAAGGGTTCAACGCTACGCAACAAAGCTTATTCCAACATTACGTGATAAACCATACAATCGGGCCAGGTTGTAGAACACTGGGAGTTCTCAGATGATATCCTACTGGTAAAGACGGGAAGCTTGATGAGAATTCTCGGGAGTCAAAATCTCCAAATAGCTAATTAAGTCCTATACTGCTATGAATATAAATAGAAGCACTGCTATGTGTTGTCATTGTGAGAACACTCAGGAATAAAAACCGTCGAATACGCTTACAAAGGGAGTCATATGGGGAGTTGGTTAAGGTGGAGTTGGGGTCCTTGTGACGGTCCAGAGCTGGGCACTTGCGTTTTTTGCCGTTTTTTTGCGGTACTGCGGTACTACCGTGTTGGTCGGTACCGCGGAAAGTACCCTCGGGAAATTTGAATGCGGTAGCGTACTGCTGTACTTTCAGCGATCCTTTGCGGTACTGCGTTATGCGGTACCGGTTTGGTAGTGCGGTAGTAGTACCGCAGTACCGCAGTACCGCAAAAAAACGGGCAAAAAAACGCAAGTGCCCAGCTCCGCGGCACTTGGGGATGGTGATTTTCTCTTTTGATCATAAGTGTAGTAGGAGGCATTGGCCGGGTCTGGTATCAGGGCATTAGGAGTTCTGAAATGATAACCTTTTTTTACTTTCTTTTATTTTTATTTAGTGTTTTAAATAGGTGGGAATTCTCGGGAATCAAAACCTCCGAATAGCTATATTAAATTATTTTGGGAAGTCATTCCTCTTCCCCCTTCTTTCTTCTTTTTGAACGGTTTTCCCCACTCATTTGGTGTACCGGTCTCATACAAGAGGGGTTCTTGGGTTTTTTCGGATGACTACCACGGCCCTGCTCTTGGCTTCGGGTCTACCTGTTATTATTTTTCGCACTAGTCTTATATTTACTCCTATAAGAAGATTAATTACACTCTTTGGAACGATACCTCTCTTTTACCAGATAACTCAACCCCTTGATGATTGTGTCACTGATCTCATTACAATTTAGTTATAAATTTTGCCAGTCCTATTTTGCTTCACTTTTACATCACATCGAAGACACTGTTCTCGGATTAAAAGTAAAACACGCCGTTATAAAAAATTATTGTTCATTCAAGTCACAACATGAAACAAATAATAAAAAAACAATAACTAAATAAATATATATACGAGTGTAGAGAATTTCTGGTTCCCTCGAAGAATTCCTTTGAGGACTTTCCTAGTAGCAAACACCTCTTAACTCTACTGACTCTTTCCAAATCAACTTCAACTGATCGATACCTCTGAATGACTTTTACGGACTTCCCTGCTGACAAACTTCTCTCACCTAACTCTTGCCTGCTTCCCTTCTCCCTTCAGAAGAGAATTCCGGTTGTTCATCTCGTGCTTTGTCAAACATTTCTTTGTCTTTTTACCAAAGAACCTAAAACTTAGAAATAAGAACTTTCACAAATTCTTATCTGTTTTGTATTTTTTAATTAACTTATTTGGCCTGTTTGGTAGTATTAAATACTATCATTATATACGTTACGTATCATATGAGATCTAAACTGTTTTTAATGATATGATTGAACGAAAATGAGGCGAGATATCACGTGACTGATTTTCCCGTATCATTGGCTCAACAAAATACGTCACCATTACAAAACAGACCCTGTTCAGATGTAGCCCCTTTTTGGGATTTATTTTTGGCCTACAAAAAATTTATATTTTAATTATTTATAGTTTTCGTTTATATATTATGAATTGTATTATTTTAGATTTACTAATAAACCCCCAATTTCACAATCTCAACATTTTGCTGCTTCCTTTTTTGCCCCGTCATTACAAAGGGAGCTGCTTTCCAGGGAAGGCTAGTTCGGGTAGATGTAGTAATGTTCCCTTTGTCAATCAATGTAGTAAGAAATACTGATCGGGTCTGGCTTCAGAGAACTGGGAGTTCTCAGAGGAAGCCCCATTGGTAGAGAAGGGAAGCTTGATGGGATCTCTCGGAGTCAAAACCTCCGAAGAGTCGTTTTCAATTTCAGGGAAGTTAATACTTCTTAGGAAAATTGCGGCATACTTAACTAAGCTAGCTAGAGAAAGCTTTATTGCTTTATATAGAAGCAGTGATGTTCCCTTTTCCAATAAATGTAGTAGAAAGAGTTGGTTTGGTTTGATTTCGGAGCACTGGGAGTTGTGAGATGATGGGAATTCTCAGGAGTCAAAGCCTCCAAACAGACATATTCATCTTCAGGGAAGATAATTAGCAAGATTAGAATTGTAGCTTTAAATGGTGTATAAAAATATTTTGTGAGAATAAAAATTGCACATATGCACTGTCGGGGGAATTCTTAAATTGAGGTACGCTAACCGGCTGAAGGTGCCTATGGATCAGTGCTCCTTTATCTAAGTAATTCCAGAGCGAAAGATGGTAGTGTAAATAATTAAATTTTAAAAATAAGTCTCTCAGTACGCTGGCCTTGGCATTTATCGAAGAAATTATGACTTCTTGTATATTATAAATAAAAAAATAAAATCCATAAAAAAAAGTTGCATGGTGATTACTGATTAGATTAAGTAGTTTAATGTTTCATGCTATCTTTATTTTCTACTATCTTCTAATGCGTAGTTGGGTATACGAGATAAGTATACACATGGTGTGAATGAACGCTGAAGCTATCCTTTTCATTATGCTTTTTCCTACTTTCCTATAAATCTTCTTTCACAACAATTTTCCATCAACAGTGGCTGGCGGAGGAGAGAGAGCCTTGTCTGTTCTATACTTTACTATTACTACTATTTCTGTGTGAAAGCTTTACACACCTATAAGTGAAAGCATGGTATTTTAGGGTCTCTCGCTCCCTTTCGAACACACACACACACACACACACACACATATATATATATATATATATATATATATATATATATAAGCAAAGAACCACAGGGAAAAAGAAAAGGAAACACGAAGTCCGAGCGCTTTCGTGATATATTCACATCTTCAGGGACAAGAAAGAAATATTTCTTTCTTGTCCCTGAAGATGTGAATACATCACGAAAGCGCTCGGACTTCGTGTTTCCTTTTCCCTGTGGTTCTTTGCTTATTAAAAAGATCACGTGTTGCTTTGTGATTTCTTTGCTTTTATATATAATATATATCAGTGGCGACTCGTGACATTTTTGTTCAGGCATGCAATGTTATGGAATGGAAGAAAAACATCCGCCTAACCCTCTTGCCCAAACTTTGCATATTGTTTACATAGAACTTAGCAAGTTAAAGGTGTTTTACAAACTTTTGGGGACCTCTTTGAAGGAAAGTTCATTTAATGTTAGGCTTAAATATGCGAACAAAAAATTAGACATATTTATATATAGTAGTTACCGAATTGATCTAAAGAAAAAGATACAAATTTAAAATTTACCTTAAATAATTGTGAAGCATTATTTGAATTGAAATTCTGCTCTCCTAGTTTTCCTGCAAAATTCTTCGATGACCAAATTGTAAAAGTACTCTCGATTCTCCATAAGCTTCTTGAGGAAATTTTTTTCAATTGAAATTAAGGCAAGATTAGATAGCCTTTCTTCACTTTGGGAACTCCGTAAATAACTTTTAATTCTTTTAAGCGCAGAAAATGATCGCTCAACACTTGCTGTCGATATTGGTATAGTTAGAATCAAATTCGTCAATTTATATTTTCCTTAAGACCTTTGTGCATTTCGCTTTCCAGTAGATATTTTAGGAGCTCAGCAACATTCTTTTTGGCAAAAGATTTGTGCGAATATAAAACACACAATTCAGAACGGAGACGAGGAAACTCAAAAAATGAATTGTAGCTTCTTTTCAAAGATTCAAAAGCTCTCTCTGGGAAAGTAACATCATAGAACTCAAATTTTTTGCAATCTAAAAGCTCAATGAATTCCAATTTTTCCATTGAACTGAAACGCTCTTTCATTTGAAGAAGTATATTATCGAATATTTCATGAAATAGTTGACTATACTTCTCTTGTGGAGAAAGACTCTGTTTCCTTTTACATACAGGTTCACCACATCTTTCTGTTATCAAGTCCCACATATCTGCAAATTTTGTATCCCTTATTTGTTTGATTTTTTTCATAGTGCTTTCAACGGTGATTGAGCTATACACAATATCCATAGATTTTGTTTGCAGCACATTAAATAGATATTCAGTAAAAGGAAAAATTGAAGAAAATACTTCTAATAAAAAATTAAAATCGAAAGTATCGATACCAGCAAGCAATCCGCGTGCACTATTTTTGTTTTTTCATCAAATTTCTTTGGGTTTTCAAGAATGCTTTTTAAAAGATCTATTATATCTTCTTTATTTTCCTTAACTCTTTCAACTAGACGAGATGAATAGTTCCACCGCGTTGGAGCCAGTTTAGGGAAACGCTTTCCAACAACTTTGTCAAGCATTGAAGTTCGCTTAGTTGAACTGCTGAAAAATGATGACAAACTTCCTAATACTGAAAAAAAATTATTACATTCGGAAATTTCAGCGACAGCTTGGGATAAAACAAGGTTAAGTTTATGGGCGTAGCAGTGAAGAAAAATAGCCTCTGGTACAGTTTCTCTAATCTTTGTTTGTACTCCATTAAGATCGCTCCCCATAACAGCAGCACCGTCGTAGGTTTGAGCAACTAATTTTTTCAAACAGCCCAGTTCACCTAGTTGCCTTATAGATAAATCAGAAATCGCTCCTGCACTTCTATCATTGCTGACGTCATTGAATTTTATAAATCGTTCACAAATCTCTCCATGTTTATTAACATAACGAACAACAGTAGAGAGTTGAGAAAAACAGCTGACATCAGATGTTTCATCTAATAAAATCGCCACATACATGCAGTCGATAAGCTCACGTTTTATTTGTTCTAACATAACTGCACTAATAGATTGAATTATGTCATTCTGAATAGCAGATGATGTTCCCTTAAAAACAGTCGCAGTTTTTAAATGGTTTTGAAGCTTTTCATCGAATTCTCCCATACAAAATACCAATTCAATATAGTTACCCCTATTGTCAGCGTTTTCTTCTTCATTGTGACCGCGAAATGCTAATTCTTGCATACCTAAAAAACATGTTATCCTAATCAAACGTTTCAAAATTTCTCGATTCTTATTAACTTCTTCGTTATGTCTGGAAATGGCAACTGATTTCTGCTTGTCGAGTATTAAATCAATTCTTTCTGACTTTCCTAATGTTTTAAGATCAACAAATGCATTTATGTGAGCAAGAGATTTTTCATGGCGAGAAATTGCAGTATGTAAATTGTTTAAATCGTCGTATCCACGACTAACAGAATTCCACACAGAGTTATCTCTTGAAAATAGGAAACACGACCAACAGTACAATTTGTTATTTGAAATATTTCTACATAACCAGGGAACATCATCATACAGCTTAGGATTAAATTTCCTAGTGAAGCCTTTATTTTCTTTGCTTAAATTCAAATGTGGAATCGGTCTGTCATTATTCAATATGCGCTTTTTCTCATCAAAAGAGAGTGAGTAAAATCTTCTAGTCTTCAATTGATTAAACACATCGTCAGTCATTATGGGCACTACAATGCTATAATTTATTTAACTGATTATCCAAAATAATTAAAGCACAAAAGGGAACACCGAACACAAGTGGATGCTTGCGGCGGTGGTACTGGAAAGAAGCCTTGTCAGAATTGCCAGATGTTACTTTTTGGTGAATGCACCTATAAAACTGAATGCATGCCGTATTATTTTCATTAATTAAAAAAAATCAGAACAAAGCTTTTTAATTATTTTTAGTAAAAATATTAAGTAAATTTTCTAAGCATATTTTAAAACATATTGCCTTTTGAATTTAGCTATGAGGCTCAAAAAAAAAATCTTATGGATAGTGAGAAGTCTCCTTAAAAAATTGCCCAAGGCAAGGCGGTGTAAACAAAATCATGTCTTATTTCACTAGACAATTAAGAACATTTTTCTGTACCCAGACTGAATTAGTGAATGCTTTAGCTACAATATTTCGATCTGTGTACAGAAAAATGTTCTTAATTGTCTAATGAAATAAGACATAATTTTGTTTACACCGCCCAATAGCCAGTACATGCGTGATTGAAGCCTTAGACTATTTTTAGTTTCTGAAAATTATTTTTGTCAATTATAATCCTTACTTAGATCTGAAAAGAGAACATATTTAACACATGCATTGCATGCGTTGCATTCATTAAGAAATCGCCACTGATATATATATATATATATATATATATATACCGGGTGGCCCAAAAGTTCCTTTACCGAGATTATTGAATTTTAGTGTGTGTGTATTAAAGAAATATGAAAAAATACATACACAAACTAAAATGCAACAGCTCAATGAAGACGATCCGGACAGACGTGAAGAGTTTTGTGAATGGTATGTTGAAAGATGCGATGATAACAAAGGCTGCGAGGACAGAGTTCTCTGGACTGACAAAGCTCAGTTTAAATTGAATGGTCAAATTAATAGGTACATTGTGTTTATTACAGTCCCCAAAATCCTTATCTGGTGGAAGAAGAGGCAATAAACACACCAGGAATAACCGTATGTGGTGGAATATCATCTTTTGGAATTTTTGGGCCTGTGTTCTTTCATGGATCGGTGACTAGCGACAATTACCTAGAAATGTTACGTGTCATCATTGTGCCACAGTTACGGGGTTTACAAAATTTTGATTCCATAATTTCGATGCAAGATGGAGCTCCGCCTCATTATGGACGAAACGTCAGACAATTCTTGGACGAAACGTGTGATATGTGGATTAGAAGAAGAGGAACTGTTGAATGGCCACCAAGGTCTCCGGACTTAACTCCTTGTGACTTCGCGCTATGTGGTCTCTTGAAAGATAAAGTGTTCCATTCAAAACCTAGAAGTTTAGAACATCTCAAAGACAGAATAAAAGGTGAATTCCAGGCTTTGGCAAGTAATCAAGAACTTTGCAAGAAAATATGTCATTGTGTTTATAAATGCTGTCAAGCTTGTATGCAACAGAATGGAGGCCATTTTGAACGTTTAACTTAGCCTGTGCATGTCATTTTCATTCATTCCCATTCTAGTTACAATTACATTTATTTGGGTGTACATTTTTCGGTAGATCATAAATATAAAAGTAAAATATGTTTTTTGTATTTTTCCTAGTGAAAGCTTCAGAGTATTGCTACCGAAAGTTCGGTAAAGGAACTTTTGGGCCACCCTGTATACATATATATATATATATATATATATATATATATACACACACACTGAGCGGCAGAAAAATCGGCCCACTTGGAATATCCCGAAAAGCAAAAAAGTGGCCAAGCTTCTGTTTATAAAAGTTTTAAAATTCGAAGAGTCTATGACAGGGCCGGCCAACCCATGCCCGCGGGCTAAAAGTTGCCCGTTTGACTTTTGGAGGTTGCCCGCCTCAGAAATAATAAATTAAAAAATATATTAATTCTATAAAAAAATTAAAATAAATAAAAAATTAAATAAAAAATAAATAAAAAATAATTATTATATGCACACTCAGTGATATATACTGTTTGTTTTAGACGCCAATATTTCCCTACCCTTCAGAATCTTAGTGACTTTGCTACCACCTCGACGTTGTTTCTTGTCGATCGCTTTATCACACGGAACATTGTATTCAGAAGTAAGTTTTATTTGTAATTTTTAAGATTTTGTATTTGGCAAAAGTTTAGTATAAATTTACTTTGATAAACGGTTATTTGCAGTTATTAATTGTGATATTTTAATGATAATGATAAAATATTAAGGTGGCCCGCTTGACTTTTGATTTTTTATAAAGTGGCCCGCTCACAAAACAACTTGGCCGGCCCTGGTCTATGAGGCAACCAAATAGCGAGACTACTGTGGTCTGATTGCATGCTTCCCGAACAACAGATGTATCAGATTGATTAACAAGGAAACTCTGAAGATATTCACAGTATATGAAGAAATTCTGAAAAAAGTCCGCATAAGGAAAGTCCCTGATTATGTTGTTGAAACTTTATATTTTGTGCTTCACAGTTTTAACTTTGTCGTGGTAAATTCTTCCCAAGAAGATTTCTGTATTGGATTTTAGACATATTTCTCGTGAAAATTAAAGGAAAAAGAAAGAGAAGAAACAGAGTCCATATTAGAGCAATTTAGCAGACAAGAGGGCAATACATTTTCGGAACTCCAATACTCTAAGAGAGCAACAGAAAATTGCAGACGAAGGATAAGCACAAAATAATGGGGAGCAATTGCGTGCTCCCCGGACTACTCTTATTCTCCGGCGACATTAAGACTAATCTAAGTCCCACTACAACTTACACATGTCACAATACACAAAGACATAGACACAATAGCACCATGAGACACATACAGAAGCATAATATTAACATATTACAGTATAACGTAGATGGCCTCACAAACAAAATCATGCAGCTTAGGGAATTCGTACACAAACGAAACATTCACATAGCACTTATACAAGAAACAAAACTAAAACGCACACACAAAACACCCACCATCCCTGACTTCGCGGCGATCCGTCAAGATCGTACTGGGGGTCAAGGGGGTGGACTCATCACTTACATACGTAAAAGCATGAATACCCTTTATCAAATATCTGCATGGAAACAGGAAAAAAGGAAGAGAAAATGGGTCCGGAAAGTTGTGAATGAAAATGAGCGGAGTCAAGGTGAAAGTCACACATCAAACTCAAAAAACTGAACACAAGTAATAAATATCTGATTTAATTTTACTAGTTTGATTTCTTTAGAATGTTTCCAGTTCATGAGCGACATTGTATTAGCGTATATAGTTTAATCTTATATATTTTCTAATAGATAATACGTTAATGAGTGAGGAGGGCTAGAAACTCCCACAGCGCTCAGGCCAGATAAATGTAGCCCATTGTACTAACTCCTGGATTAATTATTATTTACTCGCACCATCGGGTGTCGAACTTCCAGCGTTCGTGGCCCACAGGATAACTCAGTTTCCCTTTAAGTAAGTGAAGACACTGAGGTCAAGGGTTTAATGCCCGATGGTACTGATGAATAACAATTCAGGATTTGGTGCAATGAGCAGCATTAATTTAGCCTGAGAACTGCGACAGATTCTGGCTTTTCTCAGTTATTATTATTACTAGCTAAAGATGGGTCCTATGGGCCCATTTAGCTAGACCCGCGGTACTGGAGCCTTCGGACCCAGTAGTTGGGGGGGGGGGCTTGGGGACCCATCTAATTCCGGACAACTGTTTATATGATACAAACAGGAAAAAGGAAATGGGAAAAAAAATTCCTGTTTTGAATAATTGTATTTCCTTATTCTAACGTAAGCATCAACGCTCACTCATTCTGATAATCATCACCAGTTTAAATAATCCGTGAAGGCTTCTAAAAAATTCCATCTAAGTTTGTGAAATCGAGAAAAGTCATTCGGTTAATGAAACTATAGAAAAGAACGCAGCCATGAAATCTTGAGCTTCACATCCAAAACCCATTGCTTTGTGAAGCAATTGAAGATTTGTGAAGATGCATTTAAAAATCTAAGTTCCTCGTGAGCTTAAGATAAATATTAAGCTTTCTTCGTCTTAATAATTTCTTTTCAAAATCTTCGGTATAAAATTATTTACTGACTTTTCTGGCATAAAACTATTTATTGCGACTTTTTCCACAGATAGATAGATAGATAGATAGAATCAGCTCCATTGTAGTAAAGATTAATTGGAATATTTTATATATATATACAGAGAGAGAGAGAGAGAGAGAGAGAGAGAGAGAGTGTGTGTGTGTGTGTGTGTGTGTCTGTGTGTGTGTTCAGTTTCTGTTTCCATATGAGATTAGGTATTAAAAACCAATAAATTTTATTTTCACTTTTTTTCCCAAAAATATCGGATGGGAAAAGAGAATAAAAGAAAGAAAGAAAACAGTGAAAGGAGATAAAAACCGTTTGAGCGAAATTTAAATGCTTTCAAATGTGATAGAATTTTTATGTTAAATGATATTACACTTGAGAAAAATAAAATTACACTTTATTTCATTATAATAATAATAATAATAATAATAATAATAATAATAACTGCAAAGAAGGGGGGGCGGTATGATCCACATACTGTATCTTAAAAAATATCTGCATTTGGTATGTGAAAATGTGACTCACTCTGCAAACCGGGACTGTTTCAGCCTTTCAAGGAAAGGTAGGTTTTGTTTTTCCCATCCCTTAACTTGGACTTTCTCGTTCGTCTCTTTTTCCATATATTCTGCCGCTGCTTTTGCTGCTGCTTCTTTTTTCAAACGTCATTCCTGACCTACAGACCAGAAATTCACTACCTCATTATTCATTCTCTCATAAATCTTCCATATCACTTGAGTTTGGTTGCAGCCCTTTGGCAGTTGTTATTATTTAAGGAAAACAGCCAGAAGCAAGCATAAGAAGATTGTTGTACTTGTTGTGCGTGATAGTCGCTGGCAAAAATTTTATATATATATATATATATATATATATATATATGAAAATCTTTGATCCATCACTTTCCTGTCATCTAGCCATTAATTATTAGAAAATTCTATTCCTTGATTTCTGCTGATTGAAAATCCTTGCTATCAATTGAGGAAAAGTCTTGTTATTTGGAGAGGCTCCGTAATAATAATAATAATAATAATAATTATAATAATACAATTATTATTGTACATTACAATATGGGGGTAACGCAAATAATTACGTAAAGCATTCTTTGTTTTGAAATCCCGTCTAAAAAATGCTTCAAAACCCTCTCAAACAATGATAAAGTAATACAGTACTTAACAAATTTCTTAAAAGGGATGAATATTCTAAAACTAAATGAATTATACACATTCAAGGTTGTATCCAATATGTACGAAGTTATCATTATTAAATATTACTGTACTTCGCCCATCCAAAGAGCAATCATTCCGCTTCGAACACGTCATCATACAAACCAAATTACACAATGAAAATTGCAGAAAATGCACTTTCTTTCATATGAGCGGATGCATGGAACTCAGTACCCGTAAATATCAGACAACTTTCATCATTATGTATACTTCATAAATCATTCGAGATACTTTATCAGTTCCTATGTATAATGACGTACATACCCGGGAATACATAAACACACAGTTAATGGTATTATCATTACAGTAATTAAGGCCATATTTTACACAAACATCATATCTGAACTTGAGTTTTTTTGTTTCCATATTTTTTATATCTGTTTTTACTGATAAATATAATTACTTCAAAATATATTTAAAAAATGATATTTCATGTAATAATTATACTTGCATAAAGTTCATATAATTTGGTTAAACAATACCTCAGCATTCCTATAAACTTTCACTATTATTATATCATTATTATAAATGAGCAATTATCGCTACTACTACTACTACTACTACTACTACTACTAATAATAATAATAATAATACCATTTTGGGTTTTTCAACTTCCTTCGTAATGACAAAGGTCATATGACGGAGGAGACCTACAGTTTTACGTGGGATCCAAACCATGGGTCACTACATCATCTGAAAACGGAAGACAGTCACCTATTCAACTATTGAACAGACCCAGCGTCGCTTAACCTCGCTAATCTAACGGGAAGCGGCGTTTCGATGTGGCGACGTCGAAGTCCAGCAGTATTATCACTTGATATATACCGAGACATTAATAGTATTCTATCTTTTGAAAACGTTCTTACAATCTACCAACTCTGTTGACATGTCCATTGAGGGCTGTTATTTACGTAGCCTTATTTTCATATCTTTAACTTTAATTAATATTTATCGTATACAGGAAACTATCTACTGATGGACCGAATGAAAGTTAAAAGAATATAAAACCTTTCTTTTTTGAGAAAACAAAATGTCTAAAAAAAAAGAAATTTTTGAGACGAGACAGTTTCTCACCAGGGATGACCTGATAAGCTTTCTCGAGGGAAATGAGAGATCGTCATCGTTTATATACAAAGAAAATACAAGAGTAAAAACAAAGACGTGTCGCATTAGTTGGAATGTTTTTGTTCCACGAATAAAAGAGGGCGTCATTTGAATGCATTTAAGACTCAAAGTATTTTGCCAACAGAGTAAGGAAACGTTATATACTGTATATATATATATATATATATATATATATATATATGGGATGAATTTCACAATTAAACACTGTGAAATGAATGAATGATGCAAACCGACAAGGAAAAAGAAAACGACTCCAAGGCCTTTCGTGCATTCAGAGCTACACCTCGTCGTCATTCCCTGACGAGGTGTAGCTTTGAAATACACGAAAGGACTCGGAATCGTTTTTCTTTTTCGTTGTGGGTTTGCATCATGATATATATATATATATATAATATAAATCGTAAAACTGACCTAACAATAAGACAAGGGCCGATTTTATATACCCTAGAATATGCTAATTCGGCTCTCTGTCGTACAGAGAACCCAATATGCAAGGCACTCAAACACTTCGCAAGGCCTTCAAGTTTTGATCGCATTGCAATTTCAAGAAATATCGGAGATCATCCGCGTGGCGTTTGTTAATTATGTAAATGAAAAGGCGTTCAAGAGGTGAAACTTTTCATTAGTCGTAAAACACGCATAAGAAGAAAAATTGATATTGTATAAAAATGATCGAATATATTTCACTCCAATGATAATATATATAACGCGAAACTTCTGAAATATTCTTTGCCAAACCATTGTAATAGCATACAGTAGGTGTATGTTCAGAATGGGATCTTCGATCCACTTCCAGACAAATGAATTGTAATCGTGTCAAAAGGCTATATCATGTTAATTCCAATTAGAGTTTAATGTTCCAGTTCATTAACGATACATATTTTACGAGTAATTGGTCTCCTAACAAGAAATAAAAAAGTAAATGGATATATATATGTACAGGGTGTCCGAGAATTATCTGTACAATTTTTGGCTGTTATTAAAAGTCAACCACGAAGTGTAGAAATTCCAGTGTTGTCCCATTTTACAGAGAATCTCATTAAGTTTTTTCTGATACCAAGTTTTGACAAGTTTTTTAGAAATTCCAGTGTGTCCTAACATTATCTGTACAATTTCATCTTTTAATAAAATTCTTGATAACACACGTAAAATTCTTAAACAAGATTATTTAGAATCTGTATTTTCAAAAGTTTCTTTTATTAAAGTAACGTTGTTACAAACATTCGATATGTGCACCATTAGTGATTCGCAAAACATCCAATCGATACTCCAAATGTTGCCATGTATGCTGCAGCATATCCACATCAATTCGCTCAATATCAGCTGTGATTCTTGCTTTTAAATCATCAATGTCTGTCACCTGCGTACATTTCTAAAAAAATTGTCAAAACGTGGTATCAGAAAAAACTTAATGAGATTCTCTGTAAAATGGAACAACAATGGAATTTCTACACTTCATGGTTGACTTTTAATAACAGCCAAAAATTGTACAGATAATTCTCGGACACCCTATATATATATATATATACACACACACACTGCATATTATATGTCGTTAGAAGAGCAATTAAATAAGAAACAATTTCAATCAAAGTGCGTATACCATAATATAGATCGTTATATAGATAAGTGATGAGGATACATGGTACAGTATCCGTATAAAGAAAAGTTAATTCCTATTTCAGCACCGAATGTTCTTGCACAATAACAAGATTTGAATTATGTATTACAAATTTCGTGAATTTCTGCTTTATCTTACATCACAGGAAACCAGTTTCAACCTATTCTTCCTCATATATATATATATATATATATATATATACAGTATATACACACACACACCTGACTTAATGCCCTCGAACGACTGTTCAAGATCGACCTGCGGTCGACCCCTCTGCAACATCACAGCTCATTTACAGGATTTGGTGGAGGAGATAGTTGGTTTTCACTATCTTCCAGCTATACATGGCTGATCTGGGACTCTGCACAAGAACCTGTTCGGTTGGTTCTTGAAATTATTCGGGTTGGTATGTTGAAAGTTCCTCAGTTTTTACGGCAGTATACTGAAGCGTTTTGGGTCATGTATCCCGATGGCATTTTCCATCTTGATTTTCATAACCCTCTGTCCCATCGCAACTGGAACATACAGAATCTACCCGTTCTCTCATTCTAACGCGTTTCTATTTAATTTCTAAAGTTTGGGACACATCCCTCGAGTATTTCCCATATGTATATTATTGTAGAGTTTCAGGGTTAGTCGAGATCAGTAGCCTTCATCTTTCGTTTCCTCTATCTTAGACGTATGGCCTCTATGTTTCAATGTCTAGTGTTCTGTATGGGCTTGTGAGTATTGAGCAATACTCATTCTTTTTTTGTGTAACAAGGATGGGGCTAAGGGCGAGCGCCCGCAAAAGTGGCCCCTCTGCGAAGAAGGAGAGATCCAAAAAACAAGGTCTCCAAGGCTCAATAATGCCATTTTTCTTTTTTTTAATATAAATTTTCAAAAGATTATGTAGTGTGTAAGATGCATGTATGTGTAGTGAGGAATGGAGGGAGAAGTGTGTGTTTTTGAGAGCATGCTGGACTGCTCACAGGGTAGATGATACACGGAAAAAGATCAGCCAAGGAGAACAGTGACAGGAGAAACGGGAGTTGTAGCATTCCTTGTCTCCTGCCTAACATCCCCCCTGGAGTACCTCCCTGGTCGATTGGTTTCTACCATCTCTTTATATAGAGTATGAGTTCTACTCAATTACAGGTAGGACTAAACTCTTCCACCGTATTAGCATAATGTTTTCTGCTATGTAAATTCCTCCAGATAATACCCATTTTTTATTCTAGCCGTTGTAATTTTCATATTGTAGTGTTCTTTGAATTCTGCATCTGGTGACTTTATTACTCCAAGATCCCTAACCTGCGAGTCTGGTGTTGTCTGTTTGTCTTGTAGTTTTGTACCCTTTATTTAGTCGCTCCTTTTTGTTATTATATCTTATACTGTAGGTTGGAATTTTTCTTCTTCAACTTCATATTGTTGTCTTTCTGCCCCATTTGAATAAGGTTTCACTATTGCTTTGCAATATATGTATATATATATATATATATATATATATAATATATATATGTATATATATATATATATATATAATAGTACATTTTTATAATGCACACACACTGTTTTACATTAAATGGGACTGATATTCACGCTCTTTTTATGCATAACTAGTATACTCCATTTTGGCAATATGACGCAGATAAAGCATGATATCCAAAACTTGTAAAAAGCAGCTCTCACCAGGCTTAATTCCTGAGCGCATTATTTACTTCATACAAACATAACATAATTATATTTGCTGAACAATAGTAATTACAATATAATAATGAAACAACACATAAAACGCTTTTCTTGCAATGGTTTGTTAAACAGTTTGAATATAATTATTATAAATAAATAGAATACAAAAGTTCATTCGTACATTTTTATTGCGAGTTTATTGCAACGGAATCTAAATCTCTTAAATGCAGAAAATCGAGCGTGTGTGTGTGTGTTGTGTGTGTGTGTGTGTGTGTGTGTGTGTGTGGTACTTCTTCCGTTTAGTGGCCCTATTTTTTAAATAGACTTTTTCAAAATGATTTTATTTATTTTGATTAAATGTTTTGTGCATTTTTACTTTTACTAAACTAAACTAAACTAAACCTAACGTAAAAATGGGGCGAAGTGGGGCCACTAAACGGGAAAGTTCCGGTTAAGTTACGTTTAGTTTAGTTTCGTAAAAGTAAAACTGCATAAAACATTTAATCAAATTAAATAATTTTTTTTTGGAAAAATCTGTTTAAAAATTGGGGACACCAAACGGAACACGTTCCAACTTATATATATATAATATATATATATATATATATATATATACACACACACACACACACTGTATATACTGTATATATCAGGGTTGTCCAACCTTTTTTCATGAAGGGTCATATTTCAATTAATGACCCACACCGAGGGCCAGAGTGCAAAGTTTAGCTAAAATTTTATTTTAAAATTAAATTTTATTGAAATAAAATTCTCAGTATCCGCCAGCCGGGCCTAATACAAACATTTGGCGGGCCGAACTCTGGCCCGCGGCCCGTATGTTTACCAACCCTTATATACATGTGTGTGATTCAACTCAGAATGGTCCCCTGAGGTTCTTTTATGATACACACAGATCGTGCATGGAACAAGGAACTCTTCTGGGAAAATTAAATCCACTATAGTCCGAATAAGTAATGGTAAATGACAAACACTATAGTTTTTCGTTTTCATGATATTAGCCCGACGTGGGAAACTGGTCACTCGCAAAGAGGCCCCAAAAATATAGCTTCCCTCAAAGCAGATAGGATCCAGCTTTGAGACAGGATCTAGGGGTTACAGCTACACCTAGCCTATTATATCCAGAACCTCAATATAAGCAAAAGACTCGTTGCATTCGCGTCGGATTGAATACATCAAAGAAAAAGGGATAACTATTATATTTTTAGCCAAAAACCAAAACTTAAACCTCAACTGGCAAAATTGAGCGTCCACTTTTCAAGGCACACATGTCCGTGAAAAAGAAAAAAACCTATAGTGTTTGTCATTTACCATTACTTATTCGGACTACAATGGATTTAATTTTCCCAGAAGAGTTCCTTGTTCCATGCACGGTCTGTGTGTATCATATATATATATATATACAGGGCGTCCCAAAAAAATGTATACACACTTTAACAGCTGATAGCTCAATTGATGTTTCTTTCTTTCCAAGTTAAACCCATTAGAATTAATAATGGCAGTCAGACTAAGCTTTGAACAAAGGAAATTCATTCTAAAATGCTACTGGAAGTGTGAAAACGCAGTTGAAGTGCAAAGACAGTTTAGGAGGGAGTTTCAAACAGATCCACCAACGCGACTTACCATCACTCGAATTAGAGATAAGTTTGAAGCCGATGGAACTGTTCAGAATGTCCACAAGAAGCGTTCCGGAAGACCACGGACATCGACAAGCCCCACAAAGCAAGAAAGAGTACTGGAAACGTATCACCAAAGTCCAAGAAAATCTGTGCGGCAAGCGAGTCGTGAGGTAGGAATTTCAGAATCGTCTGTCCAACGCATTTTGAAGCGCTGTCAATGGAAAAGTTACATTCCAAGATTAGTCCATGCTATTAATGAAGATGATCCGGACCGAAGAGTGGAGTATTGCGAGTGGTACTTGGCACGATGTGGATGTGGATCGGACGAAGGGGTTTCGTAGAATACCCTCCGCGTTCACCAGACCTCACACCACTAGACTTTTTTTATGGGGATACTTAAAAGACAAAGTCTACGCTATAAAACCTGCAACAGTCGCTGAATTGAGAGCAGCCATTGAACGAGAATGCACACAAATACCAAACGAAATGTTTCGTGACGTTTGCGATTCCATTGCTTCGCGTTATCAGCAGTGCCTGGACCAGAACGGACGTCAGTTTGAAAACAGGCGTTGACAAAACAATTAAATAATGTCTGTAGATTCTATTACATTTTGAAAATGAAATTTATTTTAATAAACACTGCCTTTATAAGTATTTAAAGTGTGTATACATTTTTTTGGGACGCCCTATATATATATATATATATATATATATATATATATATATATATTATATCGGAGTGATCAAAAAGTATCGATAATTTTATTGCTACGGACAAATGAATGCAAATAAGAAATAACTGTTTACATATGTGAGTCTTCCTGACCTCTGGCGTCTGCAGTCTGAAGCAAAATCTGCTACCATGAGTCAGTAGTTGGTTGGAGCGCTTAAAGGGAGGGTGTGTTGTTGCAGTACGTCTAAATCTCTGAAATGGAGCAACGCGCGTGCATTAAATTTTGTGCCAAACTTGGAAAATCTGCATCGGAGACGAAGGAAATGATTAAAATAGCTTTTTGAAATGATGCTCTCAGTGTAGCTAACGTTTGCAAATGGCACAAAAAGTTTAAAAATGGAGAAACATCGCTTGAAGACAAGGAACGCAGTGGCCTCCCTTCCACTTCTCATTACGGATGAAAATGTTCAACAGATTTGATTTCTGGTACGCGCAAATGTTTCTCCATTTTTAAACTTTTTGTGCCATTTGTAAACGTTAGCTACACTGAGAGCATCATTTCCAAAAGCTGTTTCAATCATTTCGTTCGTCTCCGAACTCGCGTTGCTCCATTTCCGAGATTTGGACGTACTGCAAAAACACACCCTCCCTTTAAGAGCTCCAACCAACTACTGACTCATGGTAGCACATTTTGCTTCAGACTGCAGACGCCAGAGGTCAGGAAGACTCACATATGTAAATGGTTATTTCTTATTTGCATTCATTTGTCCGTAGCAATAAAATTATCGATACTTATTGATCACTCCTCCTGTGTGTATATACTGTATATATATATATATATATATATATATATATATATACTGTAAAACTTCCCTCCTTATCAATCCTTGAGAGGCAAAAGGCACAGTAGTATGGGCGAAAAAGGGTCGAGTGCAATGCAATGCTGCAAATGTTGATCAATGTTACAAAGGGGGTAATGCTGCAAGAGGTTATGCAACAAAGGGGGAAGGGTTATGCAACGAAGTGGGAGGGGTTATCCCGCAAGTTGCAATGAAAGGGGGAAGGGTTATGCAACACGTCAATGCTGCAAAGGGGGGAGGGGTTATCTCCCAAGCTACAATGAAGGGGGAGGGAGCTTTGGGGGGAGAAGGGAGGATGACCTCCCCCAAAGGGGTAACCTTAACCTAAGAGAGGGAGAGAAAGGAGAAGAAGGAGGGTCTTTAGGGGAGAAGGTGGGATGTCCTCAACCCCCAAAGGGAAACCTAACCTAAGCCTTAATCTAAGAAGGATAGAGATGTTCGCCTGGTCCCAGCTAGACGCATAATTTGTTTGTTTGTTTTTTTGTGTTTAAGGTGCTTTCAACCCTGCTGGATTATTGACACCATTTTTTTTTTTTTTGTAGAGAAAGGTGATGAAAGAAGTAGTGGTTGTATATACGCATAATGAGAGTTCATCCGAGCGCCCGCTGTCTTATAAGGTCCTAATCAGCCAGTTGGCTTCATCCGCCAGTTGGCTTAGAAGGTTTAATCTGACTTAGAAGGCGTAAATGGCTTGTTCAGGTGTACATTATTAGGGTTGACTTGCAGATTGCGCTATTTATTTAATTAAAGCATATATTCTTGACAGTTGGCTTAGAAATCCACTAGTCGGTTTAGAAGGTGTAACCAGCCATTTGTTATATATATAGGGTGTCCATAAATGTTTACCCTGAAAACAGTATGCTCTCATGTTTTAATGACGAATCTTACATCCGTTTTCTTTTTACAGGTGATCTCGTACTCGCACAGAGTTTCTGTGCTGGTGTGTTTTGTCTACCGCATTCGCCGCTAGGAGCGCTATAGTAGCTGTTCAGTTAAGATGGCGTCTGTGACAGAGAAAGCACAATGTGTTGTGTGGCTTGCAGAAACAAAATCTCCTGTCAGTGTTCAGCGAAGGTTCAGAACAAAGTATGGAAAGAATCCATCTGATGTGAAGTTAATTAAGTCGTGGATGAAAAAGTTCTTGGGAACTGGAAACGTGGAAAAGGGAAAGAGCAGTGGTAGACCATCAGTTTCCGATGGGATGGTGGAAAACATTCAAACTGCTTTCACACGGTCACCAAGGAAATCGGTGAGACAAGCTTCATGCCAACTAAAGATACCGAAGTCTACGGTGCACAAGGTGTTACACAAACGTTTGAAGTTACACGCCTACAAAGTAAATGTTGGAAAATGTGTGGCGTGAATGTGATACCGTTTAGACATTTTACGTGCTACTAGGGGTGCACATGTAGAAGCTTATTAAGTTCATTAACTATGTATCAAAACTTTGTATGTTTATCTACTTATGTTTAACACTGTGTTTGAATACGAGTGTTTATTTAAAAGTTATAGCATGCTTTAATCAGGGTAATCATTTATGGACACCCTATATAATTAAATAATAATATCGTTTATATATACAACCAAAATAATTAAATAAAAGACCATTACATCATTCTGTTTATTTAGACGAATTATTGGAATTAATTTCATGAAATATATAGAAAATAAATACACATTCCTATACAAACGAGGAATATATGCAATAAAAATTAATAATAATATAAGAAATACACATTTTTAAACGATGGAATATATATAATAAAAAAATAAAAAAAATAATAATAAGAAATACAAAACGATGGAGTATAATCATCAAAATAATAGTACAGGAAAAATCTACAGTATATATATAGATTTATGTTAAATAATTCAATATATTGAAAAATAAATATACATCAAAATACATACACTTTATCTTCTACTGCGCTTAACTAAAACACTAATCTCGCACGTGATCGAGTCTACAGTCATCACTGTTGCTTTGCACTACGCAGTAAATACGATTTAACATTATTTCAAAAAATAAAATAAAAAATAATAATATAAGAAATACAAAACGATGGAGTATAATCATCAAAATAATAGTACAGGAAAAATCTACAGTATATATATAGATTTATGTTAAATAATTCAATATATTGAAAATAAATATACATCAAAATACATACACTTTATCTTCTACTGCGCTTAACTAAAACACTAATCTCGCACGTGATCGAGTCTACAGTCATCACTGTTGCTTTGCACTACGCAGTAAATACGATTTAACATTATTTCACCGCTCAAGTTATAGGGATGCCTATACTCGATGTAAATAGTCCTCATATCGTTAAATACTATTTTTGTGCCCACTTTACATTCGGTTGGAAAATTATCTTTAAACACGGCTAGAATATTCAAAAGCACGTACAAAGAAGTCATCGTTAGCCACAACATCATTATTAAATACATATTTATAAACACTCCTTTTCAATCGATGGTTTATTCTTACCGAAGCCAGCTTTTCAATTGTGAACCCATCTTCACAATTCATAGCGGCAGTTGAAATAATCTTCTAAGTCATAACGAGAGTTGTTCATTATATAAAGAAATAGTTCTTCAGGGTGAGCGATGTAGGTGAGCTCAGCCTTGTACCGCTCAAGTGCTTTGTACCAAAGTTCATGATACTTCAAAGAGTCTAAACCTTTTAAATAAGCATCCAGCTCTAGACCATTCTTGCCTTGTTCAATCCTACACTCGGGAAACCCGTCGAGCAGAGCGGTGTATGCGTATTAAAGAACCGTATCCAAATAAACCATATGCGTAACACGCGCGTCTAATATAGGCTTCAGCTTGCGGAAACCTACGATTTCAAACATTCTGTCGAGAGATGAAACGGTTTCGCGTAGGGACAAGAACGTTATTATCAGAAGCATTCTTCCACATCAATCTTATATCAATGCATGGATGATCGTTATTTATACAGAACGTACTAACAATGGCGTATGAGGAGGTATCACTAATCTGCTCTCTTCTTGTACTTACACCTGCAGGTATTTTATAATGATCCTCAGTCCACTTCTCAACTACCACGAGGACTCTATTCATCTCCTCAACACTTAAATAAAGAACATTCCGTTTACCAGAGTTTGTTTGTCTACAAGTCGTTTCTAGTACATAGTTAATGGCACCGGTTTTACGCCTGAACACGCGCAACGACTTCGTCACGGACACATCGTACACGGCATTGAGAATGCTGGTCAAAGGAAGTTCCATCGTATTTGAGGAGTGCACGTCCACTCGGTTCAAGCTCTAAGATGACTATGAGCCACAGGTGTGCGGATCGGCTCGACGGGAGGTGAGTCACACCATAAGCTGATGAATCGTGTACGGTGTTGTTCCAATGTGAATACTTGTATCCCATTATACTGGGTAGGTGTTTAGAGAAATTTCCGATACATGAAGCAATACCGGTTTTAATGTTTTATCACTCCCACTCCCTAGAATACGCACAAGACATTTTCGTTCAGGGAGATTTTCACGAACTAAACACATTTTATTCACACTCCGGGGCACTATTTGAGAGAAACATATGACCATATCTTTCGTTTTTGCTTAGCAGGCGATACTCATCTCTAAATTCTGTTAAAAACTCACGCAGACCTTTAGCCACAACCTTACTACAAACCTCGTCATGATATATATTAATGTAGTGGTAAAAATACTTCATATTCTCCATGATGACAAGATTTACATTCTCAGCCGCAGGGTACGAGAACTCGGTATGATGCAGCATGACATAATACCGCTTGTCATACCACTCATCAACAAGATTCACTAACCATAACCGTTGCTTCTCTTCTGCACGTGTTGTTTCTTCCACTTCATGGTGAATGTAACCTTTTATAAAGTTTAGTCCTACAACATACTTCAATACATCGCTTGTACCACGAAATCCTGCAATGCTCTCGCCAGAATAGACGTAGAGTATTTGTACCTCTTGTTCCTTCGCACGATTCACTTTAGCCTTAAAAGTATCAAAGGAGGGTGGAATAGGGGGCCATTCAGTAACCTTATCTTCACACTTTGCCGAATACCACTTCATAAGCGTCGAACACGCAATATTAAAGGTAGCTATTACTATTTTTCGTCTACGTGGGAAAATACAGGTCTGAGATCCAGTGCTTGCAGCGATCAACTGAGCACGCAGGGTAGAGTTATGCCCAAGTAGTAGCAGGAGTCACGTGACCAATCATACAAGGGGGCGGAGCTTAGAACTTTCTCCTGTACATACGCTGGACAGAGCTTAGAATTTTCTCCTGTAGATACGCACACACACACACACACAAAAGAGAAAGTGAAACGCTAATTGAAACGCGATTTATTTAATAAACAAATTACACCGGTCTGCATGAAAATCGATTTCTTTATTTTGAGTTGTGATTCTGAAGCAGTTCGCTGCGCTGAATTAAAAAATGCTACCAGTTTTTTTCTATCACCCACAGTTTTAAAGTTATTAGCAAAAACATTTTGGGGCGTTTTGTAATTTTTTACCTTTTTTATCTTTAATTAATTTCGTTTTTTCATATTTTTCAGATAGATAATTCTAACATTACGTCTTTAAAATTTTAATAATGGCTTCTAGAGGATGTACCCATAGTCCAGACATATTTTGTTATATTTGTGGTCGGTATGTTGTTGTAAAACAAAGGACAAATGTAACGACCTTCATTAAGAGAGCTTATCATGCTTATTTTGGAATTAAATTAGGAGATCAAGACAAAAGTTGGGCTCCACACAAGGTTTGTCTTACGTGTGTTGCGGCACTAAGGAATTGGAGCAAAGGTAAAAAGAAAACTTTGCCATTTAGGATCCCTATGGTATGGCGCTAGCCTAGAAACCATACCGACGACTGCTACTTCTGTTCTTGCAATGTTAAAGGTTATAATGCAAAGAATAAAGAGAGCCTTCAATACCCAAGTCTTCCATCTGCAATAAAGCCGGTACCCCATGGTCCAGAAGTTCCTATTCCCCGCCCACCCGAGAGTCTGGATCAATACAATTCAGATTCTGATTCAGCTCCAAATCCAGACAATGATGATGTTTATGAACAGCCAACAGCTGACCGAGATCCTCCTAAACCATTAACCCAAGCCGAACTAAATGACTTAGTCAGGGATTTGAATCTGCCTAAGGACTCTGCAGAACTTTTGGGGTCTAGATTGCAGGAGAACAATTTATTGGCATCCGACACATACTTCGCTTGGTACAGAAATCGTGAGAAAGACTTCGTGCCTTTTTTCGAAGAAGATGGTCCATTGGTATTTTGCAAGGACATCACAGGATTAGTGTGCAAGCTAGGCATCGAATACCAAACCAGTGAAGTGACTGGAGGTTGTTTATAGATTCCTCTAAAACCAGTCTAAAAGGAGTGTTACTGCACAACGGTAACAAATATGCATCAATCATAGGGGCCCATTCTACTCATTTGAAAGAGACCTATGATAACATGAAACTGCTTCTGAAAAAAATTCAGTATCAAAATCACAGATGGATATTGTGTGGGGATCTCGAAGTCCTTTGCATGTTACTTGGGCAGCAATCAGGATACACTAAGATGCCATGTTTCATCTGCGAATGGGATAGTCGAGCACGTGACCAACACTGGAAGAGGAAAACTTGGCCTCCTATAGAGAATCTTACCCCAGGATCAAAGAACATTTTACATGAACATCTAGTTGAACCAAGTAAAATCCTCCTACCACCCTTGCACATTAAGTTAGGCTTGATGAGGCAGTATGTCAAAGCATTGAATAGAGAAGGTCAGTGTTTTAAGTACATTTGTTCAAAATATCCAAAGATTAGCTCCGAGAAAATAAAGGAAGGTGTTTTTACAGGTCCTCAGATTAGAAAGTTATTGACAGACGATCATTTCCTGAACACAATGACCAATAAAGAAAAAGAAGCATGGCTTGGTTTCAAAGATGTTGTTGAAAACTTCTTGGGAAACTACAAAAGCCAAATTATGAAAGATTGGTGGAAAATATGCTTAAAAGGTTTTGCGCCTTAGGCTGCAACATGAGCCTCAAAGTTCACTTCTTATTTTCGCATCTTGACCGTTTTCCCGAAAATCTCGGATGTCAGTGAGGAGCAAGGGGAACGATTTCACCAGGACATCAAAACCATGGAAAGAAGATATCAAGGAAGATGGCATACAAATATGATGGCGGATTACTGCTGGTGTCTGCAACGAGATCAGCCTAACGCACAGCATAAGAAAACATCAAAGAAGCACCGGTTTAGTCGTCATTAGTCGGATCTACCTTCGTAGTCTTAAGTCTTTGGAATAAGTCCTGAAATGTTTGCAAGTAAAGAAGGTAAATATATTTTGTTTCTTTCAGTTATTTTTTATTCTTTCATAAACAAGCAATATGCTTGTCCAAGAGCTAGGAGCTATTTATTTCTGCTTTAATTAGGTTTTACTCTATCAGCTAAAGATTTCGTGCTACAAGGGGTGTTGTAATACCTCATCTGTCCCCAAATGTTAACCACCCATTGATGGGAGGGGAGAGAGTATTTTGCTGGGAACGGAACTGGTTGTTATATATATTTACCCTACATTATTATGTAAGCGTTACTGTAGTCAATAACAACAAAATTTATGGTTTAGCATGTGCAATCCAATGTTGGTCTCGATAAGATGGTTCACATTTGGGGATAAATGGGGGATTTATGACACACCCTGTAGTAAGAAAACCGTACGTGATAGCGAAAAACTAACTATATTTTTTAGATCAGCGCACTCAAATTATATAGAAGCACCAACTAGTTTGTAAAAATCGATCGACAAGTTTTCAAATGTGTACTGGTGTTATTCAAGGTATATATATTTACAAATACGTGTAATAAATAAACATATCATTAACAATAGACATATATAAGGTTGTAACATATATTCTGCTGATGTGCAAATATCTATTCGATGTTGAAGATTCGCTTGTGACAAATCATGCGGAACCCATTTATCAACCATCACTACTTTTCCTAACAGCTTCAAATGACGATGAATGGTCATATGGCTAACGCCGAGTTGCAGGCCCCGTTCTCTTACAGTTACGTTGGGTTTTCCTCCACTGTTGCTTTCAGCAACTCTTCATCTAACTCATTTAGCCGTCCTGTTGGTTGATAATCTTTCAGACTGAAGTCTCCATTTCTGAACTTCTCAAATCATCTCCGACACATCCATTCGCTCACAAGATCATTTCCATAAACTCTTTGAATGTTCTTTGCGGATTCGCTAGCGTTAGATCCTTTATGGAACTCATACAGCATCACACGTCGCATATGCTCTTTCGTGGGCTCCATGGTTTTCCAATTACTGTAATATCGTAGGGGTGGCGTTGTAACTGTATGAAAAACATCTGAGAAAATATTCGTTAGCCTAATCCTACACCAGCCTAAGCCTACACTAGCCTAAGTCATTCTGTATCATTCTGCATCGTGATAAAAACTGTGCGAACCTGTCGCCGCGTATATTTTGCAACATTTCTAAATCTAGTATGATATTTCGCATTATCTTGAGGTTATTCTATTATCTATCGTCCGTTTTCTAATCTAGCAGAATTTATGTTACAACCTGATATATAGCAATCAAAGATTATGGTATCCAAAGGGTACAGTATCATAGATACCAGGCACCTGGTAACGTTTCCTATAGGTGTTACGGCACACCTTCGTACCCTTAAGTTCCTTCACGCCCCCTAATTTCTGCGCCCGAAAATTGTGGGTACCTACAGTTAGTTGGGGCGGCTGGTCGCCCTCATCTCACAAGTACACTTGATCCTTCAACGAATCAAAGTTAACGACCAGCCATTTCGCCTGGTTGAGCGTGATAACCTTAGCCTTCACAATATATTTCATATCCTCCCCCACCTTCATCCGTATCCCATAAGTTTTTGGCCCTGTTGAGACAAAAGAGTTGACGTATGCGATGTCTCCACACTCATCCTTGATCTCATCAGTTAACTCTCCGAGGAATTCACCAATAGGAGGTATTCACCCTCCCTCGCTGTGAATATCACTATCTGTATCGGCGTACAAAACCCTCCGCCAAAGAGAATGCAATAGACCACAAAGTTTGATGCGTGTGTAGGCCGTTGTGAAGCAGGCTCAGGTGTGTTTGTAACCCGTGAGGTATCTGTGGCCAATTCGGTAATGTTGTACTTTATTATGTTCGTATTATCTACATTCACGATCTCTATGACCTCTTTATCGGGAGCGTTGGCATAATCCCAGACTTCACTATAACTTTGAGCCAAATGTACGTTCCCCTTGCCAGTATTCTGTGCAAATTTTCCCCAAAGACTATTTAGACACAACTTTGCACTACAGCGCTTGCCTGGGTTCTTTACAATTTGGGAACGGTCAAGCTGTATCCCTTCACGGTCACGGTAACGTTGAATATAAGCCGATATTTCATCTTCGGTATCAACTCCTCGCGAATATCCTGATGCTTCTCCTTATCCTTCAAAAAGGTGTTTATATATGGCGTGAAAAGGTTGGGTAGCTTCTGAAACCTCCACACCTCACATATCTTCAGTATTCTGTAGCCATGGCAAATGGCTAGGGTCAGCTCAGGGCTTGTATATACACCTCTGATCTTACGCTGGTTGGTTGTGTGATTACATTCCCCATTGTTCTCCTCTGCGCACTTTACGCACAGGGAAAACATGAGCTTGTGGTCTATAACGACGGGTAAGATCGGCATCCATAAATCGCGAGGGAGGAGCACATCTACGAAAGAAAAGCCGAAATAGTACCGGTTCAAATTTATGGAGAGCACCTCGATGGTGGTCAGGTCAGGTCCCATCAGTTTTTCAGGTGCACCTACGGGGTACGGATTGTTCTTCATCACGTAGGGATATAAAGAACAGGAATCGTAGTATTGGAGTTTCACTCCCTCCGCAGGCGGAAAGTATAGCTTGAAGGGATTTGTACGCCCTCCGAACAAGCTATCACCGCATTTGAGAAGATCCAGCACCATTAAACGCTTGATCGTGTTTATTTCTTCACGGTACTGTCCATCTGTTTCCTTCCGTACATCCGTGCATCACAAGACCTTGTGAGTGAACTGGGCCCCTAAAGCTGATCGCGGGTGCGGGTCCATGCAAGACTGTCGGCAGGAGATCTACCGTGGATATCTCCTACGATTCCACACTCTGGACGTGGGCATCCGTGCCACCAGCAGCCGTTAAAGGAGTATACAGTCTTCTCACCAGTGGCACGGTTTTCGCTTAGACCATCAATCCAAAAAACACGATCATTAACCTTAATGGGTACTTCCCCCGTGTTGCGGGCATGCTTTATGTATACACCTGACTCCTGCTGTATATGTATGAGCCAGTAAATAGCCTTGGGCCCATAACTGCGGGGATTGTTTCTGTGAATGACAGCTAAGGTGTCTTTAGGCATGAATTTGTTCTTGAACACCGTAAAACATAATGAGGCAATCGTGGTTGCGACTTGCAACGGATTGAAACGATCTATGTACATCCTCCTAAAGGTCTGGAAACATACTCTAAGCACGCGCACATCATTCACGCAATAACGCTTATATTCATCAGGTATATTGTAAGGATTATCTTCATTAAAACTGTTGTAGTAGCGGTCAAAATCTTCACGTTCACCTGTACTCATACATTCATAGTTAAAGTTATGTTTGGGTGGAGGTAGTCCTATGCAATTTAAAGTTTCGCTAGTGAGGAATGTGTAAGGGAAATATCCTTTTGAAACTTCGGCGGCTACACCCATTACCTTGAGTAGCTTTGCTAATTTACAAGGTGTGAATAATAAAGTGGCTTTAAACTGTACATTATGGTGGAGCGAAAATAAAAATATTTACGTATTAATTTGTACATGTGTACAAAAGTTGTGTATTGATGCATGTAATGACTATTAAAAAAATCAATACAATTCATAGTCATTTAGAGGTTCCGCAAGCCACTTGAAATATTCATTAGTAATAAGTAGTTATTACTCTCGATGAGATCTGCTCATAATCCATTTTTACTGGAAGAGCTCCATATAATTTAAATTAAAATAATTGAATTAAAATAATTTAATTAAAAAATAATAATCTGGTTGGCAACTCTGTTTTCAGGACAAGTTTTGGCAATAATTCCTCGTAAACAGACTCAGTGTGAGACAGTTTCTTTTGAGAGAGTGCGTGTAGTATCTTTACTCCAGTGATTCAGTATTTTTTTTTAATTTAGGTGGTCAGCATGGTTTCTACAAGAAAAGTTGGACGGAAGAAGTTATCAGCAATCAGTCAAATATTAGATTTTAAACCAATCACCTTTACACTTAATGTTCTTTCAACAATCAGAAATGTTATTTGCCATTATCAGCACATAAGGATGGAGTTTAAACAATTGTCATCTAGTGCTGAACCGAAAGTCGCTGAAATTGCTGATAAGGTTGCTTTTTACCTTGAAGTAATATAGAAAAAGGCTTCCATACCAATCATCTCTCACAGTAGTGTGATTAGAAAGATACGAACGTGCCATGACAAATACCAGAGTTTGTTGAAATCAGCTAAGAGAGCTGGAACGCCAAATTTTGATCATAAATTTCAGAAGTTTCTCAACGAATCAGAAAAGTTATTCGATGTAGCTGCATGCCAGTGTAGATCAAAATTATGTTAATGCGATAAGTCTCGAAGAGTTCCTAGTGCTGAAAGAAAATTTCTGAAAGACCAGCGAACACAACGAAAAATGTGCATTGGAGGAGTGAATAAAATACTGACAAAAGTTCTGAATAAGCGTAGTGAACGCAAATTAGCTAGCCAGGAAAGACCCTTGGATAGTGAAGCAAGCACTAGTACGGCACACTTGAATCAGGACTATCCTTTATCAGAATCGAAAGCAAATTCCGAATTTTCTAGTTCTGAACCAGAGGTTTCTATAAAAACAAGTAGCAAGTCTTTAATTAGGCCTAGCCAAATGAGAATTAGTACTCCTGTGCTGGCTAGAACTTGTGATCGTTATGGTGTTTCCGATCGTACTGCAGCTGCTATCGCCAGCTCTGTAATCCAAGATATGGGAATAGTTCACAAAGAAAATACCTCTATTGTAGTAGACAGACACAAAGTTAGACGCGAAAGGAAAAAGGTGAGAAAAGAAGTGCAAAGCGGTGAAAGGACTTTCCAGTGCAAGGGACTATACTTTGATGGACGAAAAGATAAGACACGAGTGAAGCTTAAGCAGAATCAGAAGTTTGTTATGAAAACCATTGTAGAGGAACATATTACCATCATCCAAGAACCTCAATCAGTATTTCTTGGTCACACTACTCTGTTGTCTGGAAGTAGTAAAAACATATGTAACTCCATAATATTATTTCTGCAAGAAAGTGATATTAATCTAAACACACTTAGAGTTGTTGGGTGTGATGGTACAATAACAAATACTGGATGGAAAGGTGGTGTAATTCGTCGTCTAGAACAGCATCTCACACGCCCATTACAGTGGATGGTGTGCATGTTACACATGAATGAACTCCCTTTTCGTCATGTTTTCCAATATCTCGATGGCTGTACCAGTGGACCAACAGCATTTACAGGTGAAATTGGCAGAGCCATGGCTAAATGTCAGGAATATGGGGTTGTTTCATTTGTTCCAATTCCTATTGATCTGCCAGAGTGTTTAGAAAATATTGAATTAAGCACCGATCAGAAATATTTGCTGGATATTTGCAAAGCTGTCTCATCTGGCTTTTGTTCATCAGATTTGGAAAAACGTGATCCATGTGCTTTAAATCATTCACGATGGTTAACGACTGCTAATAGAATATTGTGTTTGTACGTATCATCCGAAAATCCTTCAGAATCGCTTCACACTCTGGCACAGTTTATTTGCAAGGTATATGCTCCAAGTTGGTTTCGAATTAAAATGTACCATGTAGCTACAGATGGCTCAAAAAATTTATGGTATATAATTCAAAATTCGAGATATCTTTCAACAGAATTGAAAGCAGTGATTGATCCAGTCATTCAGAGAAACGGTTTTTATGCTCACGCAGAAAATTTGCTGATAGCAATGCTTGTAGATGAACGTCAACATATAAGAAAGCTTGCTTTGCGAAGAATAACACTGCCCAACATAAAAAAACATTTTCTGCTGATTTAATTCTAAGACCTGTTTCTGGATAATATTGATGTGCTGATTTCAAAAATCACCTTAGATTTTGTCCATCACATCAGGTTTTCGTGCAATGCAATATGCCTATTTTGGGTGATCCATGAAGGGCGCTTATCAAAATTGATGATTTTTGAGACCTGTTAACAGCTGTTTTGCTGTTAAAATTTTATCTGTGGATAAGAAAACTGATGAAAGATCCGCATTTCAGTAACTCAATGACCGAAACGGAGGCAAGAGCTTGGAATGATTTTGTGGCAGTAGTTAAGAACTTCCTAGGAAACAAAAAGTCTGAAAATTATAAAGATCTTGTAAAGGATTTACCTGTAAACTTTCAGCAGTTGGGCTGCAACATGAGCATTAAAGTTCACTATCTCAACAGTCATCTGGATAAATTTCCAGAAAATCTTGGTGATGTTAGTGAAGAGCAAGGTGAAAGGTTCCACCAAGATATCAAAGTGATGGAAGAACGATACCAAGGAAGATGGGATACCCATATGATGGCTGACTACTGCTGGAGCCTGCAAAGAGATTGTCTTGACATCTCTCATTCTAGGAAGTCCTATAAAAGAAAATTTATCAGCACTGAAAAGTAAGAAAACAAGAAAAGACAATGTTAAGAAAACTGGTCCCGTGCTTGCTTTAATATGGATTCATTTTTTCTTATTTAAACACTTTTAATCACTTTATGTGTCAATATTACCATTGTATATTAAAGTTCACTCCCTGCACAATTGTTTACTTTTCCATGCTGATTCTGAGTATGTAAAAACTTATTTTTTGAAAAGAAAAAAAATTGGGCATAACCCTGCCAAAATGCGATATCTCCAAAATATCCGTATTTGATTGCTCGAAAACCTGACGTGATAGGCAAAAACTAAGGTGATTTTTGAAATCAGCACACCAAAGTTACCTAAAAACAGGTGTTAGAATTAAAATGCGATATCTCCAAAATATCCGTATTTGATTGCTCGAAAACCTGACGTGATAGGCAAAAACTAAGGTGATTTTTTAAATCAGCACACCAAAGTTACCTAAAAACAGGTGTTAGAATTAAATCAGCAAAATTGGTGTTGGGCAGTGTAATGTCCGCTCGCGCGGTAAGGCTTATGGGGATCAGGTTCTTCAAAATACCTGAAATATATTTCACTGCATCTGACTACACTGATTTGATTGCTAACTGGCAAAAAGATGGCAGGTTAGAGCCTCTATTAACACAGAATATCACAGATGACGAACTGCTGCAGTTCGTAAATCAAGAAAAAATAGAGTAAAGTTAGAATTCGACCAGTTTTCGTATCATACGCAAGCAGTAGAGCAGGGAGTACGACTTGTTACAGAAGCATCGGCTGCTGTGTGTGGTTCTGAAAACCGAGACGGGTTCATTAAAGTAAGGATGAAATCAAGAAACATCATGCCTTCTTTTAACACAAAATCAGACTACATGTGTAAATAAGTAGGCCCTTATCTAAGGTAGGGTGGTTGGGAAGTGGATAGGGAGGAACTCGATGTGCAACCACCTCCACGTTGTGAGTTCTGGATATTTTCAGTATTATTCAGGCTGAATGTAGCAAAGAGTTGCAAAATGCACATCAATGGGAAGTTATGGTATTTGTAATTTTATGAAAAAAAACATGAATTTTTCAATGCTCATGCGGAACCAGAAGATTAATGCTCAGGACAAAAAATATTTTGGCTGTTGCTATGTCTTATTGCCAACTTTTGCACCCATGTACGAATTGTTACTTGAAAATTTTGGTTTTTACCCTTTTTTTCGCTCCGCCCTACTGTACATTACCGCTTAGTTGCATCTGTATAAGTTTGTTGCCTCTTTTCAAGGGATCATCTGTAAATATTTCAGATGACTCGTGCTCAAGCAGCTCCTTATGAAGGAACTCTGTGTCAAATTTTGCACCGTTATGGGCAAGAATATACAGTAATTTTTTTTAACTTGTCCGCTAAATTGACAATATAGGATAGAAAGAGTTTCACGGGACTGTCGTGTGCAATCGTTTTAAAAACGTTTGTCCGTTAACTACATTTGTGACACTTATCACACTCGATCTCCATGATAGTCTGGCTTACAAGTAGATGTGGGGTAACCTCTTTGGTTTCAGCATTTGTATATGTTTCTATATCGTAGTACACAGTTATACAAGGTCTATTTTAGGCTTAGCGTCTTTCATATAACATACATGCTTTACTCCAACCGCCTTATATTTCTCATGGCATGTAGAACAGTGAATTTCATCATATTTATGCTTCAAATTACCCCAGTTATCCATCATATGAAACATACCACATTCACAGATTCTCATTTTCCTGCACGTGCCAATTGACTTACGGAGCTCAAAACAGTTATTATTGAAAAATGTGCGTCTGCATACATCACACTCCCTCTTCTCAGCTTCAACCACACGGCTTTCACATTTAGAGCTTTTACACTGCGCACATGCCATGTGACAATCCTTACAATGTTTCAGGGCTACTTCGTAGCCAATGTCGTAACACCGCTTCCCGTTGATCAGCGAAGTTAAGCGACATTAGGTCTGGGTAGTAGTTGAATGGGAGACCGTCCTCCGCGTCCAGATTATGTAGCGACCCGTGGTTCGGATCCCACGTAAAGATGTAGGTCCCCTCCGTCATATGACCTTAGATGTTGCGAAGGAGGTTAAAAAACCCCAATCATTATTATTATTATTATTATTACAATGTTTCACTGTATCATTTGCAAACTCGAGAAACCCCTTACACAAATCATGATGCAGTCCATATTTTCGACTTTTATCATAACTCGCGTAGAGAGTCCTTATATTACGGATGGGGAGATACGTTGTTCCTGACAATCCTAAAATACTCAAGTTTCCAGTTTATAGCTAGTTTACGAGCACGCTCCACTACCGTAGGCAACCAAATGTTTTTGGCCGGTGTATTTAGCACAGTGAGCATATGAGCTAAGACTACTGCTATAAAGCCACATCGATGATCGGCGCTTATATGATACCTGTAAATAACCGGAGAATTGAAGTTAAGAGTATAAGGTGTGGCACTATGACCCGCAACACGGAATACGCGGTCAATATTTACAGTGAAGTTGTCCATATTGAAGGCTGTACTACTTTAAGAAGCCTGCATTATACGGTCTAAAATATACTCTATATCTACAGCTGCTAAGCGTCTGAATGGTATTACTACCCAAAAATCATCTACATCCCCGTCATCTGACCCGAACCTGAAGGAAAGCCTCGTCCTGACTTCACGTTCGTCGCGGTTCTGAAGGGCAAACTCCAAAATACGTTAAACTACACGGCGCAGTCTGTCTTCAACACCATTGCTGTACATGGATCTAGGATCAACCCTGACTATATACCGATTTCTAGTCAGGGCTGGGGTGGGGGTGGTGATGCGCACCAACTCGAATGTTATACCATCCTCTACAGCATGAGATGCTGCTGCTGCTGTGGAGGATGTACCAGGAATTGAACAGGAATAAGGGGGTAAATTTGAGGAAGGTACTATTGTTGGGGATGTGTCGTAGGAAGTAGAGTGCTGTGGTTCTATTACTGGTTCTAGCAACCGGCGCAATCCTGGCACGTTTATACCTGACCTGGAGGACTCTTCATTATGCTCCGCTTTGAATTGTAAGGTGATAAGGGTATCGTTGATGTGAACTCGGCAGTGGGGATGGAGTCTGAGATCACAACTAAACTCTTGTCGGGGTCATCTGTAATATCGATGATGGGGTGCTGTACCTCATCGTCATTCACGGTTCTGTGGAAGAAGAGGAAAAACAAGACTAGACTGTAAGGATCACCACTTAAATTTTTATTATATTTTGTAAATGACCCACTTAGGAGTGTGACGTGTTAGAGATGGATTCTATAGAATAATTCAGGTTCACGAACCCATCCACATGTATTATATCTGGCCCTACAGGATGTGGTAAAACTGTGTTTATGCTTAAGATCATTAAAGAAAAGGGAGAGATGTTCTCAAAATGTGTGCAAAATGTGTCTTATTCGACGTATCAGTGTTCAACGAGTATCAAAATGATATTTTGTTCCACAAAGGTGGATATGACGTTAATTCGTCAAAGGGGAAATGAACATACAGTCATTATATGTGACGATCTCATGTTGGAGATGGATAAAACGTTTGCCGAGATATTTATAGTATTCTCCCACCATCTTAACATAAACGTGTTCTTCATCATCAGAATCTATTTTTCAAAAATAGATACATGTGCGATGTGTCGTTAAATACACAACATCTAGTCTTATTCGCGCAACGTAGAGATGCATCACAAATTGGGGTATTAGCCAATCAAATTTTCCCGAATCAGCGTAAGGAGTTTTTGGAAGTTTATAAAGAAGCTACAAGCACGGGTTACGGATATTTGCTTTGCGACCTACATCCGCGAAACACGTTTAGGGTGATTCTAAGAACGAATATATTTCCAAACGAGCCTGAAACGGTGTATATTCCAGAATGACAAAGATGCTGAAGAAATACCATGAATTAATAAAAATTTATCATCGACTACCCCGGGCAATGCAACAGATGTTTGCTAAAAATATCGACTCCGACTTTTTAAAATGCGTCTGTGAAAGCTGTCTTAACGTTATAAATTGCAATGTGTCAGTGAAACCCCCTCAGAAGGCTCGTCTACGCCGTTACAAGACCATAATACGTACACTCACTCGTAAAAGTCAAACTGTAGGGAAGAAACAACGAATTATTGTACAAAGAGGAGAGTCATTCCTCCCCATCTTATTTTTAGTTTTGGGTCCTTTACTGACTAGATTAATATAATGAAGAAAGTGGTAGTGATTCCATACGAGGTGTATGCTTCACTGCAAAGTTCAAAGAATCCAGACACGGTTCTAGAACCCCGTAAAAACAGGCTTAAAAGAATGGAAAGCGAATTGTTAGCCCTATTAAACAGTGAAAAAACGCCTGATGAGAAAAGAATCTTATTTGAAGAATCTCTGCAGAAATTTCTTCAAGAGTACGAAAATTATAAGAATCCGACAGAGATACCCGTGGTTATTAGGCACAGCACGGACAACGATGGGCATGGTTACATAGGGCTTGTGTCCGACGATAGAGCTGACCAACCAAAGATTAACGGGTCGGTCACACAACATATCGAACATGTATTAAAAAGCATCCTCCCATATACATTGAGGAATAAAGATTTGTCTTTATAATCAATTGAAAGAGGATCCCAACATACAATGGACCGATACAAGTGAGATCATTGTGGAAGGAGCAAAGGTACAGGGATCGAATATCGTAGACATCGTCTAAGATCTGGTGAGAAAGTGGGATAGACCCTAACCATCAGGATGGAAGCATATTAAAGCAAGACTACAACAGATAAATATCCGCAAAGCAATGATAGGAAATCTGAACACGTTAAAAGACTTGGAACATGCATCGCACTTGCCACAATTGAAAACGCCATCACCCCTGGCGGTAACACCTCTGAAGAGGAGAAAGAAAAGGTTAAACAACGGTCAACCGTACCCACGTGCCTCTAAAATACGCAAATGGGTAACATATTAAGAAGACGCTATTATGATATTTCTAGCCCAGCCTCCTACGGAGTCGTTGATAGACTGTACAGAAGTGTTTACAATGATGGAGTAGGGAAAAAAGATGTTGAGAGGATTTTGCAGGAGCAGGACGCTTATACACTTCATAAGCCTTTAAGAAAAAGGTTTAAAACAGCCAAGACAACAGCGGCATCGATTGACTCTATTTGGCAAGCAGATTTAACAGACATGCAAAGATATTGTGTATAACGATGGTTACCGCTACATCCTATTGATAATGGATGTATTCTCTAGATATCTGTGGTTAATTCCTTTGAAAAATAAATCGCCTGAAACAGTTGGTAAAGCCACCAAAACGTTGATATTGAAAGAAAACAGGGTTCCTGGCTATTTTTGTACGGATATGGGGAAAGAATTTATAGGCCGAGCCTTTTAGAACATGCTGACAGAGTTTAATATCAGCTACTACATTACAAATTCTATACATAAGGCCGCTTTAGCTGAAAGAGTTCAGCGTACCATAAAGGAACGCATGCATCGCTATTTTACACATAAAAACACATACAGATATATAGACATTCTGGAATCATTGGCCTCATCATACAACCGCTCACACCATCGCACGATTGGGGCAATACCTAACGAGATTTTAGAAAGAGGTACGCGCAGAGAGCCCGATGTGAGAAGCGATGGAACACCACCACCACACCGCGTTTCAAAATCAATGATTATGTAAGGCTGTCGCGTTCGGGAAATAAATTCGCGAAGGGATTTGAGCAAGGCTGGACAAGTGAGATTTTTAAAGTTAGGGCTATGAGACCTAACGGCGAGAAAATGTATTACGTTGAAGATTTGAGTGAGGAAGAAATCGCAGGAGGCTTTTACCGAGAGGAGCTGCAGAAAGTGACATTTAATTTAGGAAAAAATGTGTTTAAATTTGAAAAAAATTTAGGCAGCAGAGGTTTAGGTAAGAGAAAAATGTACCTGGTGAAATGGCTAGGATACCCAGAAATCTTCAACACCTATATAAAAGCTGATGCAATAATGAAGCTTAAACAGTATGCAACATGACGCCTAACCATTTCTACGTCACACTACCATCCTCCTCGTCCCTGTCTGTACATCCTAACAACACTCTGGCCAACTTTGTAACAGAACTCCATGGATCCATTGAATTGGGTCGTGATTCGTATGAGGTGGGGATATGCGAAATTCAGCTGGACACCCTCTTTTTAAATATTGATTATAAAGATCCCGTTTTTACGATTCTTAGAGACTTGATGAGTGTGAAAAAGGGGTAACTCGGGATGAAACTATACGTATCGCCCGGACTGGGATGCACGGTATTACAGTACAGTAGTAACACTAGGTCCGGGCCGTTATGGTGCGGCTGAGGATGTTGTGAGAGACTTAAACGTAAGTTTAAAAAACTCTTACGGCTGATTTAGTATACGAAATCGTAAACAAAGAAAACCCTGCACATACTCTAATCCTAAAATCAAAGGCTAACAGAAATATTAAAGACAAAGGGCTGTTCAAAATTATAACCGAGGGCGATATCGATCAGCCTTCCAAAGAGATACCTTTCACGAGGTACAACATGACTTGTCCAGCCTAATGTATCAGATGAAATTGGAGAAATTGGTTGCTGGCTATACACCCCAGACATGTGCTATATTTACAGCAATATAGTGGAGCACCAGTTTGTTGGGGATACCCAGGCACGCCTGCTACGCATTGCACATTCCCAACCATAGAGGGAAGAGTTGAGTATTACATATGACAGGCCCCATTATGTGAATGTCGCACTAATCTAATAACCAATATCTCAATATATATAAGAACGATTGAGGGAAAAAATTTCCCATTCGGTGATGGGAGCTTAACAGTGAAGCTGCACTTTCGACGCACTGAGTTATAATGGACAGAAAGCCTTTCACAGTCTATCGAGGTGAGATACCAGCGTGGTAGTGGACTTGGATCCATTTTTTCAACCATACTACGTACGGCTGTCCCTTGCTGAAGAGGGTGCCAGATACCTCGGGAGGAAAGCGCTACAATCAGGTCTTAACACGCAGAAGAATATGGCTGGGCTAAACCTAAAGAAGCTCTAAAAAAACACTTAAAGCGTACACGGGACGAAATCGTCAAAGATGCAAAGAGAAAAATGCGTGGTGGTGGGAAGAAGAGGGCTGTCCGGAAGAAGGGATTACCACACGTGGCATTAAACGTAAAAGGATATCAAAAAAGAAGTGTTCTAAGCGAATGAAACCTATGGTTGACCATTTTTTTACTGATATAAGCTAAGGACATTGATCTCATGAATCATAGTTTGTTTACTACTTGTCGAGAGAGGAGGCACTATTTCTAACTCGTCATGGCACGCTTCATCCATCCGTGTAGTTCACAATGTTGTAAATCGGAGCTGTCCCTCTTTGACATGCCCCAACTCAAGTTTCTATTGACACAGTGACTTTATTACAATTAACCCTTTAAACACAATTAGTTCCCCGAGTGCCCATAGAATTCGTGATACCCAGCTCAGGCCCTTACTTTTTTGACCAAGCTGTGTGCACATGTACGCTAAACTACGTATAGCCCATTCTGATGGAACGGACTGCGATGACAAATATGCTGTATACCCTGAAACAAACTTTCTGCACTCCATATTCAACCAGTGTGACGTATATTTAAATCAGGTCAACATATCGGCAGGAACGGGGTACTATCACCTACGAGCCTATCTGGAAAATGTGCTGAACTTTTCCAAAGAAGCGAAGGATACCTTTTTAAGTGCCGAGGGCTATTATCAAGCTAAAGACGAAAGTAGTATAAAGGACAAATTTAAAAATTCTAAAAAGATATATGAGTGTTTTGGACGCCTGCATACAGACTTCACATTCCAGGAGAAGTTGCTTGTGAATGGGGTGGATATGAAAATAAAGCTCACCCGCACGAATCCTGAGATCTGTTTAAATCTGGATGCTGATCAAGAAGAGGGAGCAAAACCCGTTGTGATTCATTATGGAGACATACCTCCGCGTACGGCGAGTGAAATTAAGTTCACCTAAACAAATAGAAATTGAGAAAAATTTACTACACCACAGTAAAATACCCAATTAACAGAGTACAGATCAAACTATACACGGTGCCAGCAGGGTTGGCATCGAAACAGATAGAAAACATCGCCCTGGAATTCTACCTAAAAGGATATTAATTGGAATGCAGGGACACAATTCGGTGAATGGAAAATATAAAAAGAATGCCTTTAAATTCGAAAATTTCGGCGTTAAAAATATAACTATACGTCAATGGCGTTGCGTTGGGGGGAACACTGGATACGGATTATTCGACAGATGCTGTGTTCCCGCTTTGCGCGAGAGCATATAGTAATCTGGCCCATATTGCAGGTGATTGTGATGAGTTCGAGATTGGGTAACGCAGAAAGAATTCATCGATCAATTTAACCTTTATCCGTTTGACATCACACCTGACTTTTCTGCTAGTGTAAATACACACTTAAGTCCACAACAGAGTGGAAACATCTCAGTCAGATTGGAATTCGCCAAGCCGATAGACGCGCCTATTAGTGTACTAGTATACCTCGAGTCACAAGCCCTAATAGAAGTAGAGATTTAGGGCGTTGTCACTGACTTTTAAAATGGACGAATACACTTCAGAGAGTAATGAATAGTGAACGAATCACACGTTCCAAATTTATCGGTGTTTGCGAAGAATGAAACATTGAAATTGCCAACTACGAGAGATTGCGGTAGCTTATTGTGAACACGATGTTATTGGTAGTGAAGGGATTCATTGGTTTGCAATCTATTTTAAAAATAGGGACCGCATGTACTATTTTGATTCACTCGGGACTCAACCCTGGAGTGACCCTGTTATTGTAAAATTTCTCGAGCAGATGCATATCCCGAAGTTATGGAATCCCTTCCGGCTACAAGGATATTTTAGTAATACTTGCGGGATGTACTGCCTTTCATTTCTCATGCATATGTCACGTGGTAAGAATTTATAAATTTTTAAAATTATTCGACCCGTGTCACACTCAACGAAACGACGAAATGGTATGCAGACAGATTTTTCCGATTGTGCGCACTCGTTGTATAGTATGATGTTTTGTTCGTGTATATATATATATATATATATATATATATATATATATATATATATATTATATATGAAAATTATTTCACGAAGGTAACACGTGAAAAAATATTTATGATGAATAAAACCACGAAGGAAAGGAAACACAAAATGGTGCTCAAGCGCTTTCGTCTAATGACATCCTCAGGATGTCATTAGACGAAAGCGCTTGAGCACCATTTTGTGTTTCCTTTCCTTCGTGGTTTTATTCATCATATATATATATATATATATAATTGCATCCAATAATGTTAGTTTGTGTATTCCGTTGGTTATTTAAGATGGTTATTGTACTAAAACATGATTTCTTTCATTTAATAAATTGATGAAAATACATTGTCTTCTTACCCGAAAAAAAAGATCGAAACATAAGAAAAGAAAAAAACCTTACATTATTTCGTTAATGATGTGACAATCGCTGAGTTGACTGCTCGGTAAAACTTCTACCTCCGTATTCAGGTCCACGACATGCGTTTCTTCAAAACGAAAAGATTGTATAACACGAGTCAAATCCTCATCGGACCTTTAAAGAGAAAGGATAATTAATTAGTTCATACTGAATCTTTTTTAATAAAAACCCAATTGTTTAAAACATATGCATATTACAATGTGAAGATATCTTAGAACCGCTTAGAGAAGTTCCTTTAAGAGAAAATGCCGAATAACATTTCATTTATTATGGAATTTATAAAATTATTTAAAACTTGCAAAGGATTGCTATAAAAACATTCAACGAATCAAAACAGGACTTTAGCATAATATTAATTGCACATTAATCTATAATTGCGGATACCTACTATTTAAATGAAGCATTTTAAATATGATGAGATGAATTACTACAACCCTCTCTCTGTGTGTGTGTATATATATATATATATATATGATAAAATAATCCAGAACAGTGCTCTTCCTCCTAATGACAGGCACACTAAATAAATAACCAGTTCGCGAATAACTGGCTACAAAAAATAAAATTACAGGTACATAATTACTTACATTTCTACGGCAGTCCCTTGAGTCGAATCGTAAGGAGCGTCATTGCAAATATCATCAACGGTTTGCGTTGGGAATAATCCGTCCCGGTCGGCTGCGTTAAAAAGAATAATTGTAGACAACGCGATAGCGTCTTCATCTTCATATAAATCTGGTAAACTGTAAAGTTCTTGTGAATGACTCATGACGGAGGGAATGTTTATTCACTGGTGAAAATAACTGCTGTGACTCCCAGTAGAAAATATTTCCTTTTATATGCATGTTCCCCAAGCACCACCCCCCAAAGACTAATAGGTGGTTCGTAAGTTTGCTGATTGGTTGTCAATGTAACTGGCCGGGTCTATGTTAAATTTGTGTACCAATCGTAACACCGATATAACGGACCCACGCTTTGGACGTCCTGATTGTCCGAATAATGGTGTATTTATCTTCTCAGTAGATTTAATGCTCACATCTCAAGATGTATGAATGAATTGCCACGTGCAATCTCTATTATGATGATTTCAAATATTTGCAATATTATTTGCGCCCATACTATTCTCGGTTTTCCCATTTTGGAACCCACCCCTTCATGCAATATCCCTCACCCCTTTCCAACATTGATCAACATTTGCAACATTGCTTTCTCTATCACAACAATATTTTGCATTATTTTTTGTGGCCATACTACTCGATCCTCAATTTTCCCATTTTGGATACATCTATTCGACTTGACTTTCTACTTGCCAATTCTCGCGTAGGAGTATGATTAAAATGTGTTTAGTTCGTGAAAATAAATGTCTGGTTGGGCTGGTAGATAAATGGATACCCTAGGTATCCTAGTGGTTAAGACGATGGGGTGCTGATCGGAGGTTGAGAGATCGAGTCCGGATGATGATATTGTAATTTCTGCCCGCCCGTGCTGGAGCGTAGTTCGGCTTCAACGTTAAAGAAAGGTCTAAGGCGGGTGACAAGCTTGATCTTAGTCAAAATAACAAATCAGGAAGAAGGAAACCCGAGTTAGCTATTATTACTACGGTATAAATACATTTGCACCACCCTCTATATATATATATATACACACACACACACACACACACACACACATATATATATATATATATATATATATATATATATATATATATTGTTGCATATAGGAATATGATAAGGAAATTCGTTACTTAATCAAAGGCTAATTTAGCCTACAAATAATATTTCATGGAAAACAATCACGTAATGCTTATGTATATATTTAAGTTCAGTTTTTATCTCCATTAGTAATGACAATAATCAAAACAATATATAGTGTGGACGGAGACGGAAACCGGTTTTTAGACGAGATGTAGGTCATGGGACCTTTGCGGTTAACCTTTTTGGTAGACGATTCACTTGTGTTTCGAGTGTTATACCGTTAGATTCTTCTGCTTTTCTTGGAATAAAAAAAAAGTTGTTTTCAAAGAAAGAATTAGAGATTTAAAATGTTGTATGAATTAAAATTTTTAGTTCTTAAATAATTATTCAGTATGATTGTAAGAGTTTTCTTTTAAATGTAGAAGTTCATCACATTATAAATGAGACAGTCATACAACAAGGGGCGTGTGTGTTTGAATGTAATCTATGTTTTTCACTCCACCTCAGACCTACAGTATAACATGGAAACATGGTACGGAATAAGTCACTAAAGTTTTTATTTTATTCGTGTTGCAAAAGAGTACATGTATCTTTTTGAACAAATTTAGACGGTATTTTAATATGTATATATATACAGAGCGTTTAAAGTGTGTATTGTTATTTTGCAAGCATTTTTCTTTTATTGTTAATTAAAATAATATAAAAGTATATATAGACTTCTCATTTAATTCTTTTGTCAATTACTTTGATTTCGCTGAAATTTCTTTATAAAAAATAATAGACTTCTCATTTAATTCTTTTAAATATTGGGATTCGTTTTGCGTAAATAAAATGTATACACACTTTAAATAATTATAAAGGCAGTGTTTATTAAAATACATTTCATTTTCAAAATGTAATAGAATCTGCAGACATTATTTAATTGTTTTGTCAACGCCTGTTTTCAAACTGACGTCCGTTCTGGTCCAGGCACTGCTGATAACGCGAAGCAATGGAATCGCAAACGTCACGAAACATTTCGTTTGGTATTTGTGTGCATTCTCGTTCAATGGCTGCTCTCAATTCAGCGACTGTTGCAGGTTTTATAGCGTAGACTTTGTCTTTTAAGTATCCCCATAAAAAAAAGTCTAGTGGTGTGAGGTATGGTGAACGCGGAGGGTATTCTACGAAACCCCTTCGTCCAATCCACATCCACATCGTGCCAAGTACCACTCGCAATACTCCACTCTTCGGTCCGGATCATCTTCATTAATAGCATGGACTAATCTTGGAATGTAACTTTTCCATTGACAGCGCTTCAAAATGCGTTGAACAGACGATTCTGAAATTCCTACCTCACGACTCGCTTGCCGCACAGATTTTCTTGGACTTTGGTGATACGTTTCCAGTACTCTTTCTTGCTTTGTGGGGCTTGTCGATGTCCGTGGTCTTCCGGAACGCTTCTTGTGGACATTCTGAACAGTTCCATCGGCTTCAAACTTATCTCTAATTCGAGTGATGGTAAGTCGCGTTGGTGGATCTGTTTGAAACTCCCTCCTAAACTGTCTTTGCACTTCAACTGCGTTTTCACACTTCCAGTAGCATTTTAGAATGAATTTCCTTTGTTCAAAGCTTAGTCTGACTGCCATTATTAATTCTAATGGGTTTAACTTGGAAAGAAAGAAACATCAATTGAGCTATCAGCTGTTAAAGTGTGTATACATTTTTTTGGGACGCCCTGTATATATATATATATATATATATATATATACAGAGCGCTTAAAGTGTGTATTGTTATTTTGCATGCATTTTTCTTTTATTGTTAATTAAAATAACATGAAAGTATATATAGACTTCTTATTTAATTCTTTTGTCAATTACTTTGATTTCGCTGAAATTTCTTTATAAAAAATAATAGACTTCTCATTTAATTCTTTTAAATATTGGGATTCGTTTTGCGTTTAAATGTATTGTAATAATTCGAGCAATTATGGAGAACGTTTTCCTGTCTCTTGTAGGCATTGTAAAGCTTTCGCTTAGTTAACTGTATTGAGAAGACACAGAGGAATGACAAAAGTAAATAGACACTTTCGGAGAAGTTAGGTAAAATAATTATTGTTTTTCTTTTATATATAAAAAGTGTGTACTGTTATTTTTCAGGCATTTTTCTTTTATGGTTAATTAAATAGATAATGTGTTTTAATTAGTTTGAGCAAATTAAGGAGAACTTTTCCCTCTCTCTTGCCTTTAATAAATAAATAAATAATATAAATGGTGCAGCCTGGTAACCCTGCATATAATTAAATTAAATAGGAGTCTCTGGAAACTCATCTATAAATAAATAATTAAAATGGTGGTATCTGGTAACCCTCCTTATATAAATAAATATATAGTGCTCTCTGGTAACGCTTCCATATATAGAAAAATACATAAATGGTATCTGGCAACTCACGACCCTCTATATAACAGATGCTGGACCCCTGGACGCTCATTATGCGTCTGGCTGGAGCCAGGCGAACACCCCTCTCTCCTGCTTAGGTTAAGGCTTAGGTTAGTTTTCCCTTTGTGGGGGTGAGGACATCCCACCTTCTTCCCCAAAGACCCACCTCCTCCTTTCTCTCCCTCTCTTAGGTTAAGTTACCCCTTTGGGGGGAGGACATCCTCTCTTCTCCCCCCAAAGCTCACTCCCCCTTCATTGCAGCTTGGGGGATAACCCCTCCCCCTTGTTGCATACCCCCTTCCCCCCTTTTGAGCAGTGACTTGTTGCATAATCCCCTCCCCCCTTCATTGCAGCTTGGGGGATAACCCCTCTCCCTTGTTGCAGAACCATTTCCCATTTGTTGCATAACCTCTTACAACATTCTCCCCTTTGCAACATTGAACAAAATTTGCAACATCGCAGCATTGCATTGCACTCCACCCTTTTGCGCCCATACTAGTAGGCACCACTCCTTATAAGGCCATAAAGTAGTTTCATAAGTAAGAAAACTTGCGACAATCCACCCTTTGCTGCGCACGACTTGGCACCCCCTCTTACTCACCCTCACGGTTTATGCCCTCTATAAAAAGCACAGTTGTACCACATCCAGGATCAGACGTTTTGAATTTTCTACACCAAGTATTGCTTTAAGGTTTTGAAGTCATTATGGCTCCACGACCACAGAACTCATTTTCGTGAATTCAGATTAAATGTTATTACTAAGCTTCCCTCATCTCATTTAATTTATCCTATGAAGTTTAGCTAATGTGAACTAAAAAAATCAGTATATCACCCTGACAACGATTATAAAAGGGTAAATCTCCAAAGTCAGAAAAGCGTGAACCCACGTATCCCACCATAGTTTCTTGCACTCACCAGCCAAAACACTAACTACCATCGATAAATACCTTTGCATCATATATATATATATATATATATATATATATATATATATATATGTTACGCCAAAACATCGCAATCGCTCAGTGAGCGAAAAAAACAGCCACAACGCGTTGTGGATGCACCTAAGTTACCACACACCGATGTTAGATATTTTTTCGCTTCATGGCCGTTCTCAAACACCCACAACGCGTTGTGGACGATTTGAAAATTATTGAATGCCCGGTTAGGTTAATTGAATGCCCTGTTAGGTCAACTGTACGCCCTTGACGATTGGTTAGGTTAAGTCGTGATATTTTCGTTAAAACTAACGAAAATATCACGGCTTAACCCAACCAATCGTCAAGGGTGTACAATTAACCTAACCAGTTAGTTAATTTTTACACTCACGTCTCATTCTAAAGTTGCTTAAAATTAATCGAAACCTACGGGAAAATTATTGATAATAATTTTTTTAAAGGACTTTATCTTTTTTCTAGCATATCTGCTTAATTTTGCTTTTTAATCAGTGAATACGTCGATAAATATACGTCGTGTTTATATCATTTCAATTTACGTCGTGTTTAAATAGAGTATGATGAAAGACATCGGTGTGTGGTCGTTTCAAATTGTCCACAACGCGTTGTGGTCATATCCGAATCGTCCACAACGCGTTGCGGTTTTTTGAGAACGGCCATGAAGCGAAAAAATATCTAACATCGGTGTGTGGTCAGTTAGGTGCATCCACAACGCGTTGTGGCTGTTTTTTTCGCTCACTGAGCAATTTGGATGTTTGGGCTTAACATATATATATATATATATATATATATATATATATATATATATATATATATATATACTACCGGTCAAAATTTAAGTACACCCTGAAATATTCCTAAATTTCAAATTTTGTTTAAAGATTTTCATTTATTAACTAAGCTATCATGACATAAATTCATAAGTACAAACATGGGAACTTAAATAGCAACAAATCAGGACAATTTACCAATAGCAAAGTCTAAATTTTAGATTCAACAAAATAGCCTCCTCTAGCAGCAATTACAGCAGAACAAATTCGAGGCATGCGCTCAACAAGAGAAAGAAGATAGTCTGATGAAAGCTGCTGCCAGCACTCTTGTAAGAGTTCCTAGAGCTTCTGAACACTGGATAGCTGCTTGGCTTTCACTCGTCGATCCAGTTCATCGCACACTCGCTCGGTCGTGTTCAGATTCGGGGACTGTGCTGGCCATTCCATAACTGTGAGCTGACGTTGCCGTTCTTTCTGCTTCAGGTAATTTTGACAGCTTTGAATTGTGTTTAGGATCGTTGTCTTGCTGCATTACGAACTGTTGGCCAACTAGTCGCAGTCCAGATGGGATGGCATGGCGCTGTAGAATGCTGTGATAGCCACGTTCGTTCAGTATTCAGTGACTTTGTGAAGATCTCCAACTTGCTCCCCTACAAAACATCCCCAGACCATCACACTTTCTCCACCGAGCTTCACTGTTGGCACAACACAATGCTGTGTCATTCTTTCACCCGCTCTGCGCCGCTCAAATACTCTGCGTTTGGATCCATAAACTTCGAACTTTGATTCGTCAGTCTAAAGGACAAATTTCCACTGCTAAACAGTCCATTTTTGGTGTTCTTTAGCCAAGACTGGCCTTTTCTTTTTGTTCTGGAGTCTCGGCATTGGTTTCTTTGCTGCAGTTCGTCCTTTTAATCCTGCCTCTCTTAGTCTTCTCTAAACAGTTGATGTTGAAACTGTTGTACTTCTGGAGTTGTTCAGTTGGGCTTTGATTTCAGGTACTGTGAGGCGTCTGTTGCGCAGACTGGTGACTCGGATATACTTGTCCTCTGAGTCTGTTGTGGATCTTGGTCGCCCTGACCTTTTTCTGTCCTTATTTTGACCAGTTTCTGCGTACTGTTTAATGGCACAAGCAACCACATTCACAGAAACTCTTATTTTTTTGGCAATTTGCATCAGTGATTGACCCTCATTTCTCAAAGTTACAATCGACTGTCTTTTTTCTGTTGTTAACTGAGCTTTGGCACCCATTTTTGCTTTTTGAAACACAGAAATATACCTTAAACTACACAGTTAGCTCTTCTGCAAGGATTTTATATGTAAAGACTTCAGCGCATGTTAATAACTAATCACATGTATTAACATACACCTGAAGAAACACACTACCCCATTAAAGACTTTTAAACTGTTTTTGGACCTTTGTGCAGAGCTAATGGCATTAATTTTAGATTGCATGCTAGACGTCAATTAACACATTTTGAAGGCTATTTTGAAGAAGCTTCTGTATTACAACACACTGCACAGGGCAGATGCACTGAAGCATACAGTATGAAAGCCAGGTAAGCAAAGTCATCTCTAGTGCCTGTTAAGTTTACATTTGAAGTTTATGTCATGAACTAAGCAGCAAAACATTGGAAATTAGTAGGTGTACTTAAACTTTTGACTGGTAGTGTATGCGCCTCGGTGGTGTAGTGGTTACCATCGAGTGAAAAGCTTGACCTTCATCAGAATTAACAATTCGGGCGGAAGCAAAATCAAGGTTAACCAAGGTTATATATTGTCTAAATTTTTAACCCCGTGCGGTTTCTGTTGGTAAAGCATTTTGTCGAAATATGTCCTACTGATTAAGTTAGGTTAAATGAGCATAATTTAAGTTACTGTAGAATGTCGACGAAATGTGGATATAGGTACTTTTTCGTTATACCCCCGTAATTTCTTTTTTCCCAGTTAGGTCAATTGTACGCCCTTGACAATTGGTTAGGCTAAGTCGTGATATTTTCGTTAAAATATTTGTTAGTTTTAATGAAAATATCACGAGTTAACCTAAACAATTGTCAAGGCGTACAGTTGACCTAACCGGGAAAGAAGAAATTGCGGGGGTATAACAGAAAAGTACCATGATATATCTTAACTTTGTAGCTGTGGTATGTAATAAGAAGGCTCCGACCCATTTGTTCCCATGAGACTCCATTTCGGCTAATCTCTATTTGTACGGAGATGAAACCCCTGTTACGAGGTATAATTTAACCTAACCCAGCCTTAGTTCCATAGTACCGTGAAAGGTGTAATAAGATGCTCAGACGCAGTTGCGAACTCGAAGTGTGTTTTCTGTTATGTCCCTAAATAGTGAGGTACTAGCTACCCTAAACTAACCTAAACTAACTTTAACTGACCTAACCAGGAGTAGGTCTAACCTAATTTAATCAGAGCTAACATATCTTTTTCCGACAAAATACTTCTAGATACTTTATACAAATTAGGGATGCTACGGATGTCAAAATTGACATCCACGGATACGGATATGGATATTTGCAACATCCCTAATACAAATGGTTTAACATTTTGAGGTACTAAAAGTGTTACCTCAGAAAAAATTACCCTAATACATCTGTTAATTATCATGCACTCGACCTCACTTATGCCCTTGCCTACGCGTGGGCGCGCGCGCAAACACACACACACACACACACACATGGGGACAGGTATATACATAATTCAACATAAACACTTCCGCATCCCGAAACTATGGAACTGTAAATAGGTGTATTAGGGAAATATGATACATGGCGACTGAAAAAAACCCGAAATCCTTTTCCATATAATTCGCCCACTTTCTGGCTAAACACAAAGGGGATCTCGCTGAATAAAGCATTCCTTTAATGGCGAAATAAAAACTATTAAGCAGACCACAAACCCAACGAAATGATATCTTAAATTTCTCCGTCCGAAAAGAATATTTAAAAAAAAAAAAGTAAAAACTATTAAGTTTGCTTTTGTTTCTGCTGTGAAGGCCGGAATTAAATTTTTAGGCATTTCCTAAAATGTGGGTTTGAGAACGGAGCAAAGGCGAGCGAGAGAAGAGAGCGAGAGAGAGAAGAGAGCGAGAGAGAGAGAGAGAGCGAGAGAGAGAGAGGCGAGAGAGAGAGAGAGACGAGAGAGAGAGAGAGACTCGTTGCGAAATGAATTTAGGAAACTGAGAAACAAGCGGTTACTGAATTAATTTCCAAAGGTATCATTAAAAATGGGATTTATTCGGTAAATTACTAAATAAGAATAGCATTTTTTGTATACACATACACACACACACACACATATATATATATATATATATGTATATATATATATATATATAAAATTTAGGGTGGTCCAAAAAATAAAATTTTGTAATTTTTTACCTCCACATAGCTGCTCCTGTTCCTATATCTATCAAACGTCTCCATACCAAATTTCAGCCTAATTGAATGATATTTACTGGTCGCTATGAATTTCATTTTACTACTCATTTTCTAGTAGATTGATCTTCTAGGTTAAAAAATGAAAAAAACAAGGGCAAATACTAGTTTATTTGTTTGAAAACAGATTAAATCTCAAAGAAAACAGCTTATTTTTTTTAGAAAACAGAATAACTCTGAAAGAAAACAGATTAATTTTTAAAGAACAAAAATTATATGTTTGATAGAAAATTAAATTACATTTATCATTCGTTTATAATATACATCATTATTTAGATTAACGCTTCATCACTGACTCCTTCGAAGACTATGAGTAGTCTTGGCGATGTTTTGCTACTAAACGGAGGATGAATTGTTTTTGTTCTTTATCCTTCGTCAAAGATGTATTATATACCTTGATAAGGGCGATACCCATCTCCGCCGAATCATTGACAACTTTTAGGTTGATCGCTATGCGTCGAAACTCTTGAAAGCAATCATCCTCCGTCCAGGAATTGGGATCGGTCCTCAGGAAGGTATCCTCTGCTGCCTTCCTTCCTTCTTTCTTTAACAGATTGACGATTCACAGGGTCCTCTTGGTGACCATTTCATACAAATTCAAATCTTCACTGTTTCCTTCAAGCTCCAATCGACGAGTAACAGTGGTATTATCGTTACGTTAGAGGTTTACGACCATCTTCAGTTTGGTCTCGGCATCGACTCTAGGATCGAAGAATGTAAAGCCGATGAGATACTCTCCAAGATGCCACAGATGCCGTTGAAGAGCTGTGGATGCTGCTTTGGAAATGGTCTGATTTGGGTACTTTTGCAAGATTTTAAGAAGCAGAATATCGTTGAGAGTTCGGTGATATTCTCCGTCTCACGTGCTGTCAGCTGTAGTTGATGCTTGAACAGATAAATTTTGAGGACGTAGATGGCCTTGGCCATCCAGCATGCATGGTGAGTTGGTCCTGGAGCGCGGACCTTGACTTCTTTCTCACCACGGCACCCAAGGAAGGTGAGGCAGAATCGTAGCAATTCCTCGTAGTCATCACGCGATTGTTTAGACTTCAGTGCCTTTGTGAAGTACTGGATCATTTCCTCTCGAAGCTGGAACATCTTTTGATCTCTGAATAGGTTGTTTGAATCCTTCATGAAGGAATCCTTCTGAAATGATGGCCATTTTTCCTGAAAACGTTTAAAGAGAGTAATTTCCGCGCCACCTGTGGGTCCAAAAAGTGAGTTGCAGGTGATTGACAAGACGACTTCAAGGATATGATGTCGACAAGCGATCCAGGCAAGTTCCCTCCCTACTGCTTTTTCAATCATGGTACAGACTCCCCTGTGAAGGCCAGTATTAGACGTAGTTGTGTCAAGTACGAGACCTTGGATCTCACTGCAAAGATTACAGTCATCAATCGTCGAAATGCACGCCTTGGCCTGTTCTTCTCCTGTAGCTCGTTGTATTTTTGGCACGGCTAGGAGTTTTTCCATCCCATTCCCCGTAACGATTACCGCGGTTCGTTCGGCTGTTTCCTTTGCGCCGCCGATGTCGGGAAGTAGTTTCCCATCCCAGTGAAGAAGAAGGGTCCTTCGACAGAAAACGAAGCTTGATCCTCTTTGGCTGATGCCTGCGTTGCTTGCCTTCTTGAACGACGGATGGAGCTGCGTGAAAGAGTCATTATAGAAATCTCATAGCCCAGGGCTTGAGTGACTGATCCAGCAACGAAGACTGCTCCTCGATCGGGAAGGTTGACGCGATCAAAGCAGAAACCACATCTGGTGATGTGATGATATTGTTTCGTTTCGAAGGATGAGAGTGTACATCTGCTCTTCCGGTCGAAGTCGACGGACGATAATCATCGTCTTCAGCGTTGAATTCTTCAGAGGATGAAGTGGATGTGCTGGATGATGGAAGAACAGCAGCTCCAGCCTGCAATGCAGCCTCTCTTTGTACCTTAGAGCTTTGTCAGCATCTTTCTCCTGTTGACATCTCTTGCGGTATTCCTTGGCAAAATTAATCTTGTCAGGGCCTGCCATACTGCAGGAAAAGACGTCTTCTCGTTGCATCATCAGGAATTGGCGGTCTTCTTCATTGTCTATCACCTTCAAGTCGTCCTTCGAGGCAACGTTGAAAAGCTCTGAGAGAGTCTCTTGGAACATGCTCTCTTTCACTCTGCAGCTTTGTAGCTGCGTCTTGCGGTTTTTCTTCAACGCAAGGAACTCTTCGTACAGCTTTGACAGCTTCCTAACGCAGGAATCGACTCGCTCTGTAGGAATCCTTGCTCTCTGCCATACTTGCAGGGCCTCTTTGCAGGCCAAGTTGTAGCTCTCTTTCAAGGTCTTGGACTGTTCATGGTGGTGAAACTGAACCAAACGAAGCACATCACCACATGTGGGTAGCCTTGCAGTTGATAACTCGTTGCTGGGCTTTCCTAGAACCCACGTTTCTGCAGATGAGCAAGTACTTCTAGCGAAAACCTGAGAGAAAAATGAGAGAAAATAATGCATTAACTGTTTAGCACCAAAGCACAATTATATAAGTGTTAAAGTAAAAAATTACAGTCAAAATAAATAAAGTAAAAAAATTGGTTACAGTGGTTTGTGGTTGATGGGTAGGAAGATAGCCAAATTTTTAAAAATATATTTAAGAATAAGTAAATAATAAACTTCAAGAGACATAAGACATATACCTTACAATTTTAATCATTTAATTTAATAGCAATATCCTTACCGGTTATAAATTTGCATACAAAGAACATAATTATATATATATATATATATTTACTGAATAAATATAATACATATGAATTAATACTTAATATATATGAATTAATACTTACACGAGATACTATTCCTAAGCTCTTGAAGTTTGAACGAACTTAAAACTGTCCTCCAACAAGTTAAAACTTGAAATGATGCATGAGTAAATGATTTGTCTGATTCACAAACAGCATTATACAAGAAATCGAACAACTGCATCATCCTCTGAAAGGTGGGCGGAGTCAATGTGGCGTGACTGCCGCGTCCACTAAAAATGAAGCTGGTAGAAAATGATTAGCTAATTAATTAATTAAAAGTGTGAAAATCATAGCGACCTCTTATTATGTACTGAATCGACAGATATTTTGCACAAAATCACTTCACGTCTAAAGAAATAAGAGCAGCCATGTGGAGAACATTTCCAACTATTTTGAAATTTTATCCAAAATTTTTGGACCACCCTGGTATATATAATATATATATATATATATATATATATATATATATATGCGAGGTATTGACTTTTTAAAATCCCTATATCTAAAAAACTAATTAACCAAAACTAATTTAACGTAATTTTAGTGCCATCGAATCGAAAAGTGCGTGATAAATCTTTCGAACAAAAATGAGGGTCGAACGGTGTTTTATGTTGTCATTAAGCAGTAGAGATACTCGCTGAGCTAGCCTAACCAAACCAATCATTATCTAATTAAACATAATCAGAACGAACATATTTTTTTCTGATAATAAAAATGTTCTTACATTTTTTTTTTTTTTTTTTTTTTTTTTAGTATTTCGAGGTATCAAAAATGTTACCTGGTACAAAAACTTCCCTCACTACATCCGTGAATTATCATACACACGACCTCACGTATAACCACCTGGGTCAGCGTGCGCGCGCGTTTGGCTACCTCACAAAGCCCCGAAATTTTTACGTTTTCATAGCGGATTGGGAAAATTAACTAAATTTATAACTTAATTAACTTCATCTAACCTAACAAATAGTAGACCGAAGATTTACTGCATTTTCGTAAAGCAGCCAAGAACACACACACGCACACACATATTATAGCGGGTGGGACAAAAACTATTAGTATTTTTTTAGTATTTCGAGGTATCAAAAATGTTACCTGGTACAAAAACTTCCCTCACTACATCCGTGAATTATCATACACACGACCTCACGTATAACCACCTGGGTCAGCGTGCGCACACACACACACACACACACGCGCGCGTTTGGCTACCTCACAAAGCCCCGAAATTTTTATGTTTTCATTGCGGATTGGGAAAATTAACTAAATGTATAACTTAATTAACTTCATCTAACCTAACAAGTAGTAGACCGAAGATTTACTGCATTTTCGTAAAGCAGCCAAGAACACACACGCACACACATATTATACCGGGTGGGACAAAAAACTATCACCCAACTTTTGAAAAAATATTGTGGCTCACCCTGTATATTGATCTTACTGCTGAGGCCGTATGTTGTACCCATACTTTTACTCTTTCAAACGCTGGTTTGACTCTAGATTCAACACTCCAGGAGTAGAGGTACAGGCTCACAACTGGAGGGAGGTATCAGAATATGGTGCTCAATTGAAAGGCGGTCAAAGTCAGCAACTAATACTTTCAGATGACAGCCAGTTTCCCCATAAATAATTAAGTTTCGCAAAAATCCAACTTCACCTCGAGATAGACCATGAAATTATATACAGGACATATATATTGATTGTACAAATAACATTTGATAAAGGTAAAATAATATTGTTCAAAATCATGGTAATAGTTTTTTGGCCAACCCTGTATATAGGCCCTATACATAAATATAATAAATAAATAAATAAATAAATAATATATATATATATATATATATATTAGGGTGTCTCAAATATACGAATGGAGGATTTCGGGTCGGGGCGACGCTTGCCCGTATTACACCTTTATAAAGGATTGTTATCACAAAATTTGACAGCTGTAGGAGGATTTTTAGGGGTCACTCAAGTTCGCCACTTCTGTTTCACTTATACAAGATTTTCTTCTCTTTCGCAGGTGATGGTTACTAGAGCAGGAAACCAGTTGTGGTTGCTGGACAAGGCCCCAATTGCAGCGATTGTTTGTCCACGACTTCCATCGAAGGAGCAATGCCTGCTCCTTTACTTCCACCACCACCAAGACCAAGAGGGAAGGAAGACCAAATCGGAGAGCATTCGCCTGGTGGTGGAAACCATCTGGCCCATCTGGGAGAAGGCCAACATACCAACTACCACCAAGAAGTACGCAGGGGAGAAGCTGGCGAAGTTGATCGATACCTACGACGCACTCAAGAAGAACAGGACAAAGCCGCAAGAGGGTTACCGGTACAAGGAGGGGATGTTCAAGTCGGATTTGGAAGACGTGTTTGACGTGGCTCACTCCTCCGCGCTATCCTCCTCCAAGGTCCCTCAGGAGGACAAGGATTTTCTCACCTCGCAGAGGGAAGACAGGATGTCGTCAAGTCTTGCGGGGGTGGACCAGAAGACAGCGAAGAAGAAAGCTGTGAAGCGGAAGAGGGATCTTGCAGCCACGGCTAGGAAGAGTAAATGGGATGCTGGGGTGACACAGCTCATGGAGGTAGCGATCTTGGAGGTGGATGGTAGCAGCACTGAAATGAACACGGAAGACGAGGATGATGACGACGAGACGTACCAAGCGCCCAGCACCAGCAAGGCCCAGACTCAAAAGAAAAGGCGAATGAATGCCCTCACGGACCCGAATCTCATCGCTGCTTGGGATCGCGACAACATGTCCGTGAGACAAGCAACGTCGTCCTTTGCAGCAGCAGCTCAGAGTTTGGGTCATGACCTGGATGACCTGGTAATCTCGCCAGCAACTGTTCATCGAACACGGAACAAGATCCGAAAGGAGATGGGAGAAGAGTTGACCCGAAAGTTCGAAGCTTCTGGTCCTTTAGTCTTGCACTGGGATGGGAAACTGTTGGAAGATATCGCCAAGGAGAAGAAGGAGGTTGACCGGATTGCTGTTGTGGTGACGGGCGATGGAGTCGAGGAGCTTCTTGGTGTACCCGTTGCGGTGGACGGCACTGGAAAAGAACAGGCTGCAGCCGTACTCCAGGAAGTCCAGGCTTTTGGCATTTCGGAGCAAATCATTGGACTGGGATTCGACACCACAGCTGTGAACGCTGGGATGATCCAAGGTGCTTGCGTTCGCATTGAGCAGGAGTTTGGCCGTCCCATGTTGTGGTTGGCTTGCCGTCACCACGTCTTGGAGATCTTACTCAAGGATGTCTTCGTGCGATGTCTGGGGCCGTCCTCTTCCTCTGACATTCTCCTCTTCAAAAGATTTCAACAGCGGTGGGCCTCCATTGACAAAGGGTCATTCTTGTCCATCGGTGACGAAAGCAATCCCACAACAACTGACAACTGGGCAAATCAAGCGTCTTCCATGAAGAAATACCTGCAGCAGACGCTTTCCCACGGCACACATCCCCGAGAAGACTACCGTGAACTCCTCATCCTTTCCTACCGCTTCCTTGGCGGTCAGGTCCAGGGGGGATTTCGTCAGCCTGGGGCCTATCACCACGCCAGATGGATGGCCAAAGCCATCTATGCCCTCAAGATTTTCATGTTCCGTCACCAACTGGACCTGACAGCCATGGAAGAAGGAGGACTTCGGCGGCTGTGTTTGTTCATCTCCCTCGCGTACGTGAAGCAGTGGAATGAGGCAATGGTCTCGAATCGAGCTCCACTGAACGACCTAGAGTTCCTTCGCCTGCTCGAGGCCTACCCTGACAAGGAAGTCAGCCACACGGCATCCATGGCCTTGAAAAGGCACCTGTGGTACCTCTCAGAGGATCTCGTGGGGCTTGGTTTCTTTGACGACCGCATTCCAAAGGACACGAAGCTAAAGATGGTCCAACGACTTCAATCCCCCGCCACGAAGAAAGGACTCAAGCGGATCGATCCGAAGAACTTCAATCCACAGCAATCCATCGAGCTCTTCGTCACCCGGAGAACAAAAGAAGTCTTCTTCCGCGCGATCCTTCCAGAATCTGAGTCTCCCACCTTCCTCATGAAAGATCCAGAGGATTGGATCAATGACCAGGATTGGATCACGGCGCAAAAGAGGGTGAAAGCCCTGAAGGTGGTCAATGACGCCGCCGAGCGTGGTATCGCTTTGATGAAAAGATTCAATTCCACCATCACGCGTGATGAGAAGCAGAAGCAATTCGTCCTCAAGGTGGTTCGGGCTCACCAGAAGTTGATCCCCGTCAAGACGAAGGAGAGCTTGAAGAGTAAAATCAAGTAGTGTAGGACAGATTGATGATGAAAACAATCCATTTATACGCGCTTATTTCAATTAATGAAAGGTGCATTTCGTTTATTTTCATTTTTGTTCAGAAATAAAGAGAATAAGAGGATGATAGAAATTTCTTTTTTTTCCTAAATAGCTACAAGAAAGTGTTAAACTTGAGTGACCTCTAAATACTGTTCGATTCCCATCATTTTTCGATTTTTAGAACCTCTATGCCTATTGAAATCGGGGCAGCATTCGCGAGCAAGAGAAAATCGAAAAAAAAAAATTTCTATGTATTAATGAGACACCCTAATATATATATATATATATATATATATATCACGTAAAGAACGACGCTTGTATAGGAGATATTCCGCGCAAGACGAGAGAGAGAAAACGGAAGATCCCGGGTTCGATTCCCAGGTGGTACTTCATTTTTTCATTTGTTCCGTTTTCTCTCTCTCGTCTTGCGCGGAATATCTCCTATACAAGCGTCGTTCTTTACGTTATTTATACTGCGTGTTCTTTGCAGTTGAATGTATATAATGTTACGGCATGCGGGAGGTGCCCCCTTGGGGCATTGGTTTCTGCGAGTATGTAGAAGAATTACGGCATTTGGAAGAGTGAAGTCCATGGTGTAATGGTATCGCGTCTGACCGGCAATCGGAAGATCACGGGTTCGATTCCCAGGTGGTACTTCATTTTTTCATTTGTTCCGTTTTCTCTCTCTCGTCTTGCGCGGAATATCTCCTATACAAGCGTCGTTCTTTACGTTATTTATACTGCGTGTTCTTTGCAGTTGAATGTATATAATGTTACGGCATGCGGGAGGTGCCCCCTTGGGGCATTGGTTTCTGCGAGTATGTAGAAGAATTACGGCATTTGGAAGAGTGAAGTCCATGGTGTAATGGTATCGCGTCTGACCGGCAATCGGAAGATCCCGGGTTCGATTCCCAGGTGGTACTTCATTTTTTCATTTGTTCCGTTTTCTCTCTCTCGTCTTGCGCGGAATATCTCCTATACAAGCGTCGTTCTTTACGTTATTTATACTGCGTGTTCTTTGCAGTTGAATGTATATATATATATATATATATGATAACTACTGATCACATCAAAAGCCTTAATTAATATATTATATTGGAATCATCACAGCATGTAATTTTCTTTCTCTTTCATAATTTAGGATTTTTATAGCAATTATTATACATTAATTGGGAGTAAATTAATGCACTAATAGGGGAAGTCAGCTTTAGTATGTGCAACATGCACATACGCTGGGAATCACAAGTACAGCGTGTATATATATATATATATATACAGTATATATATATATATACATATATATATATATATATATGTAAAGAACGACGCTTGTGTAGAAGGGCGTTCCGCACAAGATGAGGAGGGAGAACGAACAAATGAAAAATGACGTACCACCCGGGAATCGAACCCGGGATCATCCGATTGCCGGTCAGATATGCTATCCACTACACCAGGGGTCCCCAACCCTGTGCCCGCCGACCCTTTTGCGTGTGCCCGACACTGACTGACTACGATTGATAAGTTTTTATTTAAATTTTTAATAAAATGTTAAGTATGTTACATATTTTAAATATTTAGTTACTAAATATTTAAAATATGTAACATACTTAACATTTTATGAAATTTTAGTAGTTAATTACAGAAGCAGATGAGATGCTCATTTATTTGAAAATAATTATTTCTTTATAAATAAATTAAGTTATCGTTTTGATCATTTTTCTAAGATTCTTAGTTAGCCCATCCTTGTTTTTTTTTGTGTATTATGTTCATAATTTTACATAAGAATTAAATGTTTTTTTTGTGTATTATGTTCATTATTTTACATAGGAATTAAATGTTTTTTTTGTGCGTTATATTCATTATTTTACATACGAATTAAATGGTTTTTTTGTGTATTATGTTCATTATTAAGTCCAACTATAAATTTGCCTTGAAAAAGTAAATGGTGCCCGCCGCACTACCGGTAGTCTTGAATGTGCTCTTCGGCACAAAAAGGTTGGGGACCCCTGCATTACACCATGGACCTCGATCAATCAGAAGTCGTAATTCTCCTCCATACGAGCAGAAACCAATGCCCTGAGGGGGCACCTTCGCATGCCGTACATATATACATTTTAACTGCAAAGAACACACAGTATAATTAATGTAAAGAACGAGGCTTCAAGAGAAGAGCGTTCCGCACAAGATGAGGAGGGAGAACGAACAAATGAAAAATGACTAGAGTCAGAATGAACGAAATAAGTACGGGAATTGAAATCAGTGGTTTACGTTAATTATATTACAAGTTTCCTCTGTATGGACGTGGACCTAAATGAAGCAGTAAGTGTAAAAAGGTGATGTAAAAGTAATCCTATATACCCATCATTATACAAAAGATAACTGAATTGTTTTTAATTTCGATAACAAGTAAAATAACGATAACTTTGCATCTTCTTCAACGAGTTCTTTAAGAATTTTCTCAATGACGATTTCAAATAATGAACATCAATACATATTTTGAAGGTATGGTATGTATGTCTGCAACGTGCACAAAGAAAAATTTACTTTGTTGGAACAACCAATATAACTGTTAATCATTTTAACTTCAAGTGGTTAATTTAATCATTTAAAGTTTGTTATCTGCAGAAAAGTAAGTATGCATAGCACAATCATTGCATGGATGATTTTACCATTTGAATTAGTAGTGAAATAGCTAATCATGAATGTATTTTCGTTGTTTAACCAAGCACTTTTTTATGTATATCCTAAGCATCAAGGGACAAGTTTTGCTCCGTTTATAAATTCTCATCTTTACTTTCTATCAAAGACAAGCACCAGTTTGGGCTACAGGGAAAGTGACGGCTGTCATGTTCAGTTGCCCGCACATGTAATGTTCCTCGCCTCACAGGCGACTCCGTACATATGGCAACGCAGCAGTGATAGTCAAGGTACCCCAACTGGGGGAAGGTGGGGTGGACGGGGGCAACCGAGTCCAACAACATATAACACAGACATATACGAGTATATCTAAAGGACAATTGAATGTGCATTCATTGACATACAGGTAATTATACTGTAATGTCTGTATTCATAAAGATAAAGAATTAATATGATCATATACAGCGTTCAACTCCATTTAGTTTACTAGTCTTATTCAGTAATAAGGTTCCATTATAATTACTGCAAGTCTATATGAACAGCTACCACAACGCAACTTTTGGAGCAAGTGTAGTTTACGTCCTCCTGACGCAAAAGGGGACACAAACTACACTAGGTCAAAGTTGGGGAACGTAAACTACACTAGAATGTTTAGGAGACATTTTTTAAATGAATCCATCAAGTGAAACGTCAAAACTAAAGAAAATATTACGACTTAACCTAAGCAATCGTCAATTATATATATATATATATATATATATATATATATATATATATATATATAAATTGACGATTAGTTACGTTAAGTCGTAATATTTTCGTTAGTTTTAACGTTTTATTTGATTAGGTATACACGGACAAAGTTGGGGAACGCAGACTACGCTAGGATAATGTAGGGGAACCTAAACTACACTAGGCACCACAGGGGCACGTAAACTGCACTTCCTCCCAACTTTTTATACACTAGTGAATTTGAACCAAAAATAGACATTACACAACCAATTACAATTACATTACAATAGTTTATAATAGTTAGAGATTAGCTCGTCGAGAAAATGTAAATTTATGGACAACTTAACTTATTATGCTTTGCCATTTTTGTGAATGTAAAATAATTTTATATGATTACACTTTGAAATGAGTATAAATTATCATAGTGTATTTTGGTGTTCAATTTTCTGTAAATATACATTTTGTTTTGTAATGAAAATTTTAAAATTTCAAATAATCAGCAAGAGAATCAACTAAATTTGGCTGATGCCAATGCCTGAAAAATGACTGATTCTGCCACTGCCGATGAATCAGTACACTACTAGTTTTTATTGATTTTGCTAATTTTTGGGACCAGGTTCTTTACTGGTAAACATACTATTCAATTTGATATAATAACATGTTTTATAGATTTAATGACTCACACATGATGTTTATACCCTCATGTAATCGCAAGTTTCTTTAAATATATCATCTTATTTGTTAAACTTTAATACAAAAAATGTCTCATTTTCTAAATTTTTTTACAAATAAGATAGTATAATGGCTCCAAATAAAGAAGTTTCATACAAGAATAGGTTGAAAATTATTGTTCTCCATAAAGAAGGCAACACTGAAAGACAAATAGCTGCTAAAGCTGGAGTATCATTGTTTACTGTTTCCAAAACACTTTCTCACCGCTCACAAACTGGAGATGTGAAGAACAAAACAGGTTGAGGATGGAAGCGAAAAACATCTAAAAAGGATGATGAGTATATGATAATGATGAACAAGCGTAATAGAAAGAAGACTGGTAAGGGGGGAAGGGGAATGAGGAAGTGTGGAGGTTGGTTGTGTAATGTCTATTTTTGGTTCAAATTCACTAGTATATAAAAAGTTGTATTGTGGTAGCTGTTGATATAGACTTGCAGTAATCATAATGGAACCTTATCTATACAAATAATTGTGACAGTCGAACTGCCTGCAAACTTTCTTTGTTTCTTATGGCCGGCCAAACCAATGGCCAGATTTGGATGAGACTTGGGGGATAGGGATAAATGAGGCCGGGAAAGAACATAGACTATGTGGCGTCGGCCTCCGAGGTCATCTGAGGCCGCTGGAGGCCTCTGTATTCCGGATTGGTTGAAAGATAGTGACATCATAGACACGTCATAAAAGATAGTGACATAAAATTGGCGGAGCTCTATCATAGACAGGATATAAAATTGGCGGAGCACTAGCGTATATATATATATAGCATTGGCTATGTGGCGATATATATATATATATATACCTTTGGTAACCTTTGGTTAGATTCCGCCCGAATTGTTCATTCTGACGAAGGTCAAGCTTTTCACTCCACCTTAGACCCACAGTTTAACGTGGAATCCGAACCACGCCCCACCAGTAGCCCAGCGTCTTAAGCACTAGGCCACTCAGGGTATTCATTTATCTACCAACCACTTTCTTTATTGTGTGGAAGGATGAACAGCTGGGTTTTGCTGCGCGCCGGCTGCTGTCACAGCGTCTCGATCCAGGGGCCGATAGATTCGTAGTGAGCGACGCTAACCACTACACCACCGAGGCGCAACCATTTTCCATATGTAGATTATGGTACACCTCTCTCTTCTTCTTCTTTTTAGGGAGTACAGATTTAGTTTACGGAGTCTTTCCCGTAGTTGAGTTCTTTGCAGCCATCAATCTTAGCTGTGAAATGTCTCTGCGTTTCTTCTAGTTTATTAATTTCTTCCTTTTTATATGAGGACGTCAAAACTGAGCAGTATTCAAGTTTTGGTATAATCAGTGTTCTCAGCAGGGGAATCATTACTGTCTTGTCCCTCCTTCTGAACGTTCTTAGTACCTATCCCGCGACTCTTTTTGCTTTGTTTAGCTAGAGGATCCTGTCCCAAAGCTGGATCCTATCTGCTTTGTTGATAGCTGGTGAGGGAAGCTATATTTTTGGGGCCTCTTTGCGAGTGGCCCGTTGCCCACGCTGGACTAACATCATGAAAAAGAAAAAAACTAGAGTGTTTGTCATTTACCATTACTTATTCGGATTATAGTGGATTTAATTTTCCCAGAAGAGTTCCTTGTTCCATGCATGGTCTGTGTTAACCTTTGATTAGCTTCCGCCCGAATTATTCATTCTGACGAAGGTCAAGCTTTTCACTCCACCTTAGACCTACAGTTTAACGTGGAATCCGAACCACGCCCCACCAGCAGCCCAGCGTCTTAACCACTAAGCCACCCAGGGTACCCATTTATCTACCAACCACTTTCTTTGTTGTGTGGAAGGATGAACAGCTGGGTTTTGTTACGCGCCGGGTGCCGTCAGCGGGTCTCGAACCCGGGGCCGATGGATTTGTAGTCAATGACGTTAACCACTACACCACCGAGGCGCATTCGTGTATCATATATATATATATATATATAGGCCATGTGGCGTCGGCCTCCGAGGTCATATATATATATATCGAGACCTACGGTAAAATTATTGAATGCCCGGTTAGGTTAATTGATAAGTCGTTAAGTCGTGATATTTTTTTCAAAACTAACGAAAATATCACGACTTAACCAATCGTCAAGGGCGTACAATTAACCTAACCGGGCATTCAGTTAACCTAACCGGGCATTCAATTAACCTAACTGGGCATATATATATATATATATATATATATATATATATATATATATATATATAGCGTTCAACTTCCACCCGGGCAATGCTGGGTCGCTTCGTAGTTACTGAATAAGACTAGTAAACTACAATGGCCTTTATGAACACAGACATTGCATTAGAATTACCTGTATGTCAATGACTGCACATTCAATTGTCCTTTAGATATACTCGGATATGCCTGTGTTATATGTTGTTAGAATCGGTTGTCCCCCCCCCCCTTCACCCCACCTTCCCCCCTGTTGGGGTCCCTTGCCTATCACTGCAGCGTTGCCACATGAACGGAGTCGTCTGTGAGGCGAGGAACATTACATATGCGGGCAACTGTACATGTTTTTTAATAAGTACACGTATTTATAATGCCTATTTTTCTGTCTGTCCATCTATCTATTTTTCTATTCATCTGTATTTATAAACGGATTATTAAAATCAGAAAAACGAAAGTGGTATACACAAGGTAACGGATATAGGGAAAAGATACGCTTCAGGTATGCTCCCCGGCCCTCAGATACATTAGAAATAGTATACTCATATACTTCTTTCACAGAATTAAAGTTACATTTTTTTCATTAGATCACTTGAAGATCAGGGTCCCCAGACTTCTTTATAGACTAAGACTAAGACTAAGACTAACTAACGAAAATATTACGACCTAACCTAACCAATCGTCAAGGGCATACAGTTGATCAAACGATTGGTTAGGTTAGGTCGTGATATTTTCGTGAATGAGCCTCATAAGGCTAACTAAAGAAGGCTGGGGGCCTTGATCTTCAGGTGATCCTTTTCATTCTCAGTTGGAAAGGGAGTACGTGAAAATGTACTGAAAAACTGTTCATTTCAGTTGATGGTTCAAAGTATATAGTAAATTAAGTGGTACTCTTCCGTTATCTGCCCCCATTTCCGTTATCTGACCCCCTAATAAAAAAATTGCTTTTTCAGACGATTGGTTAGGTTAAGTCTTGACATTTTCGTTAAAACTAGCGAAAATATCACGACTTAACCTAACCAATCGTCAAGGGCGTATAGATGACCTAACCGGGCATTCAATAATTCTCCCGTGGGTTTCGATTAATTTTAAACAACTTTTACCTAATAATTATATCCTGTTATATGTTAGATTGCGGGGGTATAACGGAGAAGTACTTAAAATTGTTAAAAAAAACTGTGGAATCTTGTTTACATTTATTTAATAAAATATTCTTAAAAAACTGTGGAATCTTGTAGAAACGTCTAAATTTTGCACGGGGGCAGACAACGGAAAAGTACCTATTAAATAATTACACCGGTCTGCATGAAAATCGATTTCTTTATTTTGAGTTCTGATTCTGAAGCAGTTCGCTGCGCTGAATTCAAAAATGCTACCAGTTTTTTTCTATCACCCACAGTTTTAAAGTTATTAGCAAAACAATTTGGGGCGTTTTGTAATTTTTTACCTTTTTTATCTTTAATTAATTTCGTTTTTTCATATTTTTCAGATAGATAATTCTAAGTCTTTAAAATTTTAATAATGGCTTCTAGAGGATGTACCCATAGTCCAGACATATTTTGTTATATTTGTGGTCGGTATGTTGTTGTAAAACAAAGGACAAATGTAACGACCTTCATTAAGAGAGCTTATCATGCTTATTTTGGAATTAAATTAGGAGATCAAGACAAAAGTTGGGCTCCACACACGGTTTGTCTTACGTGTGTTGCGGCACTAAGGAATTGGAGCAAAGGTAAAAAGAAAAGTTTGCCATTTGGGATCCCTATGGTATGGCGCGAGCCTAGAAACCATACCGACGACTGCTACTTCTGTTCTTGCAATGTTAAAGGTTATAATGCAAAGAATAAAGAGAGCCTTCAATACCCAAGTCTTCCATCTGCAATAAGGCCGGTACCCCATGGTCCAGAAGTTCCTATTCCCCGCCCACCCGAGAGTCTGGATCAATGCAATTCAGATTCTGATTCAGCTCCAAATCCAGACAATGATGATGTTTATGAACAGCCAACAGCTGACCGAGATCCTCCTAAACCATTAACCCAAGCCGAACTAAATGACTTAGTCAGGGATTTGAATTTGCCTAAGGACTCTGCAGAACTTTTGGGGTCTAGATTGCAGAACAATTTATTGGCATCCGACACATACTTCGCTTGGTACAGAAATCGTGAGAAAGACTTCGTGCCTTTTTTCGAAGAAGATGGTCCCTTGGTATTTTGCAAGGACATCACAGGATTAGTGTGCAAGCTAGGCATCGAATACCAAACCAGTGACTGGAGGTTGTTTATAGATTCCTCTAAAACTAGTCTAAAAGGAATGTTACTGCACAACGGTAACAAATATGCATCAATCCCAGTGGCCCACTCTACTCATTTAAAAGAGACCTATGATAACATGAAACTGCTTCTGGAAAAAATTCAGTATCAAAATCACAGATGGATATTGTGTGGGGATCTCAAAGTCCTTTGCATGTTACTTGGGCAGCAATCAGGATACACTAAGATGCCATGTTTCATCTGCGAATGGGATAGTCGAGCACGTGACCAGCACTGGAAGAGGAAAACTTGGCCTCCTAGAGAGAATCTTACCCCAGGATCAAAGAACATTTTACATGAACATCTATTTGAACCAAATAAAATCCTCCTACCACCCTTGCACATTAAGTTAGGCTTGATGAAGCAGTATGTCAAAGCATTGAATAGAGAAGGTGTGTTTCAAGTACATTTATTCAAAATATCCAAAGATTAGCTACGAGAAAATAAAGGAAGGTGTTTTTATAGATCCTCAGATTAGAAAGTTATTGACAGACGATCATTTCCTGAACACAATGACCAATAAAGAAAAAAAAGCATGGCTTGGTTTCAAAGATGTTGAAAACTTCTTGGGAAACTACAAAAGCCAAAATTATGAAAGACTGGTGGAAAATATGCTTAAAAAGTTTTGCGCCTTAGGCTGCAACATGAGCCTGAAAGTTCACTTCTTATTTTCGCATCTTGACCGTTTTCCCGAAAATCTCGGGAAATGGCATACAAATTTGATGGCGGATTACTGCTGGTGTCTGCAACGAGATCAGCCTAACGCACAGCATAAGAAAACATCAAAGAAGCACCGGTTTAGTCGTCATTAGTCAGATCTACCTTCGTAGTCTTAAGTCTTTGGAATAAGTCCTGAAATGTTTGCAAGTAAAGAAGGTAAATATATTTTGTTTCTTTCAGTTATTTTTTTATTCTTTCATATACAAGCAATATGCTTGTCCAAGAGCTAGGAGCTATTTAATTCTGCTTTAATTAGGTTTTACTCTATCACCTAAAGATTTCGTGCTACAAGGGGTGTTGTAATACCTCATCTGTCCCCAAATGTTAACCACCCATTGATGGGAGGGGAGAGAGTATTTTGCTGGGAACGGGACTGGTTGTTATATATATTTACCCTACATTATTATGTAAGCGTTACTGTAGTCTATAACAACAAAATTTATGGTTTAGCATGTGCAATCCAATGTTGGTCTCGATAAGATGGTTCACATTTGGGATAAATGGGGGATTTATGACACACCCTGTAGTAAGAAAACCATACGTGATAGGGAAAACTAACTATATTTTTGAGATCAGCGCACTCAATTTATATAGAATCACCAACTAGTTTGTAAAAATCGATTGACAAGTTTTCAAATGTGTACTGGTGTTGTTAGTATTTACTGCCTTGAATTTTAATGATTAGCCTACATTTTATTCACCATTTTATTACCAAATATAACTTCAGTCGCATTAGGATTTTTTTTTGTAGCATCATGCATATTCCTTTTAATTTTAATAAAAAAATTTCTGATTTATAGCCTGTGACCTAATGACTTCGTTTTAAGCTGATTACGAGAGACTTATATAAATAAAGGATGAAAACTCTCATTTTCAAATGGAACATTATATACACTGTGTATATATATATATATATAATATATATATATATATATGTTCAGTGTAACGGTTACATATGTTTCGTTAGAAAGTCCGAATAAAAGTGATATTACAATAAAAATCCTGTAGTTAATCCTTTTTAAGTAGTGCCAATTTTTGAGTGAATATTCATTGAACACAGTCGTATGCCTATTTAAGTCGTGAAATAGCGGTGTATGTTGAAATAAAGCAAATAAATTTAAAGCAACTTAACCTATGTTATGTATGGGAATAATATAATAAGGTTAATTAATTCCTGGTTATAAATTAACCCACACACAAAATTGATCATGCAAACAGAATAAATTGCATGTATAAATATCAAACGGAAAGATAAGCGAAACTCCAATTAAGAATTAAAGAATTATTGTTCGTCAAAATGGCGAGGGGCATTTTCGTATAGGTTCGGGTGTAAACGAAACAATTTGAAAATTCTTAATACATGGAATTTAAAACATATGCATGTTAAATACTCGTGTAATTTAGGAAAAAAGACATGAATTCAATTGTCTATTTAATTCTGAATAAGTTCGGATAAAAATACCATACATAGGTTACCCCGAAGCTAGGAAAATAGCTAATGTAAACTTACACAAAAATAAAGAAATGAAATTAAGGAGGCACGTGGGTTCCCGCGTCTCATTCCAAAGAAAGAAAGAAGGCGTTATAAAACTGAACGTTCATTTATGTATAAAATGGGAAAAATCCGTTCGAATTAGATTGTTACATTATTAACAAGTTTAATGGCATGTAAAATTACACCTTCTGAAAGGCTAATAATTCTTACAAATAAGATTAATCATAAAAGAGAATCTTATTTGGGTATATAAATAAATCTGGCGCCTGGCAGCCGCGCCGAACCATAGGCCGAAAAAGAGGGTATTATACAAAGGAAAACGCTTAGCTTCAGTGAATCTCAGAGCGTGGAAAAATAAAGTTCCATCTCACAAACCTGTGTTGAATTTAGATAAGAATATTAGATTTATTTCTCCTTTTAAGAACAAAAAAAAACCGAGTTCTTAGGGGAAGTTTGCTCAATTATATAAAAATGCATATATTGTGCCGTAATGTTAAAATTCAAATCGTGTGTGACACTTAGAAGCGAAATCGTTCTTCTAATTTTGAGTAAATTACTCGCCAAGCTAAAATGGTCTTCCCTATAAAGAAAATGGACTTAGCTCGAATAACTTAAAGTGAACGTCTCTCCTTGTAAAGTTCATTTCAGAAAACGCGAAAAATTCAAATTTCAAAACTGGTTTCTTACGTGGTAAAAAATAAAGAATGAGAAAGTGGATCACAAATGTGATTACAAGAAATTAAACCCATCCAAAGGGGGTTTACGGCTGTAAGATAAGTAGCTGACAATTTGTAATTATTGAAATTCATCTTTTATTATAATTATTACCTTATACATTATACCATTTCATTTAATTGTCTTGTATTAATTTGAATCTCAGAATTCTTAAGACAAAGGTCAGTTGTCTCAAATATATTTTCTTTAAAGGAAGTAATTGATGTTAAAGGTCCTATAATTAAAATGGTCAAATAACCAAATAGGTTCAAATAATTCTTTGAAATTGTATTATGTACACGATACGGTTAAATAACTATCAATTGTAGATTAAAATTGTCTGACATTCAAATTTAAAGTGTTTGTGCATTTTACATAATTGTCTTATTATCAAGTGTCTTTCTTTTTCATTGTAATTGATTCCATGCCAAAATTGGCTAACAGTCATATTTTAACTGGCTTATGCATTTTATTTTAAGTGTATGGTGTTAATTCTAAATATCAAATTCTTGAAGTAAGAATCAATGTCTCAAGTGTCATTTCCCTAAACAATTATTCATGATTGCCAAAATTTCATTGTTGTATTGCAACTGGTTTAGTAAGATCTGTGACGAATATATTATTTTTGTAAAAGGTTTATAATTATCCCCCAACACAAATTGACAGAGAAATAAGAATATATAATCAGTGATATATATAACCTTGGGGTAAATCTATATGATGTGGTTTAAATGAAAACAGGCTAAAATAAAGGTATAATTCATACGATAAATATAAAGAAATAAACCGCGTCATATAAAACCTATACAACGTTTTTTCCCGAATGTTTTCTCTCGGAGGAAATTTAACTGCCCATCGAAAGGCAATATCCCTCAGTTGTCCCCCACGGTACACTCCAGGAGACCAATCAGTGAGAATCTACAGCGTGCCACAGCCCCTATCCCCAACTCCATAGAATAACGGAAAAACTTTCCCTCCCTCATTTCTAAAGTCAAATCAAATACCTCACTTAATAAATTACCATTTTGAGTTAATATTTCGTGAACAATCATTTACATATCATTAGAAATTATGAGAATGATGGGAGAGAGAGTGCTGGAACATGATCAGGAAATGTTTGTTTGTTTTATTGACTTTGAAAAAGCTTTTGACAGAGTCCAATGAAGGAAACTAATGGAAATATTGAAGAATATTAATGTTGACTGGAGGGACCGTAGGCTGATAAAAATTCTATATCTTGGGCAGACTGTGAATGTTAGGGTTGCAGGAGGAGAATTGGAGCCTGGATTGGTTGGGAGAGGGGTCAGGCAAGGATGCTCCCTGTCCCCCATGTTATTTAACATCTATGCGGAAGCAATGATAACACTGTGTAACACTGATTCTGTTTATATAGAATTTTTTGTTTTTATATGCATTTGTGGGCGCTGAGGCCAAATCTGACCTTGGTTTGTGTGTATCATCAATGGTTTCAGAGATAATCCATTTTTCATGTTTTACCAGTTTAATGTTATTATGGGCGCAGCAATATCAGAATAATCAGGAATTGTTGAGAACAATCCGGATGTTCGTTGACAGTGTCTTGCTCTAGAAATTGCTCGAAACTTTCACTGTGCTATAAAAAGAAGAGCGCAGAGTCTGAGAAGTCAGTAAGTGTGAGCACACAAAGAAAGCAGGTTGTTTGTCTGATGGTTACCAACACTGAGGTACTGTGTTTCTGTGCTTCTCTGTGCTGACGATTTGAGTGTTATCGATCCTTTTTTATTGGGAACATTATTTCAGTGTTGTGAATACATCTTTTTTCTGGAATCTGTAATCTGTTGCAGATTTAATAACTCTTCTCTCTATATCTGCGGGTTATAATTAATGTAGTACAGTTTGGTAAAGAAAATGGCAACTAGAGCTTGTAAACACTCGCCGGATATATTCTGCTACGTTTGTGAGTATTACATAGGCCCCAAGCAAGTATCGCACAAGATTGTGAAAGGCACCAAGTTCTGGATCGCGTATCGGCTCTATTTTGGTATGCCTATGGGTGACCAAGATAAGCCCTGGGCACCCCATGTGATCTGTGGAAGCTGCCGCTCCACACTTGAAGGGTGACTGCAGGGAGTACGCAAGGCAATGCCCTTTGCGGTACTCAGAATATGGAGAGAACCAAAGAACCACCACGACGATTGCTACTACTGCATGGTAAATGTTTCTAAGTACAGGAAAGTTAAAGGAAGGCAGACTCTTCAGTATCCAAGCATAGCGTCGTCCATAGCTCCTGTACCACATGGCGAAGGTCTTCCAATACCACGTCCACCAGAACAGGTATCTATCCATTACGTTACCTTCTGTATTTCCAGACTGTGGGTCATTATGTGTCGATTTTTCTTAGTGCTGATGCTCTTCTACATATATAGCTATGCCTATATTTTGTTTCTTTGCTTTGCAGGTTGAAAATGAGGATGCAGCTAGCTCATCTGAGATGTCGGCTGGTGAGGACAGTCATGATGAAGAATATACAGTAACTTTCAGTACAAACCCTCACTTTCCAAATCAGAGGGAATTGGATGACTTAATTAGAGATTTGGGTCTGACGAAATCAGGGTCTGAGCTTCTGACCTCCAGACTCAGAGAGTGGAATTTGCTTGGAGAAGACTGCAAGAGCACTGTATACCGAAAGCGGCATGAAAAGTTTGCAAGGTTCTACGATGTCAATGGCTCTCTCTGTTATTGCAGCGAGGTTAATGGTCTATTCACAGCTATTGGGTTAACACATATACTCTCAGAGTGGCGCCTGTTATTGACAGTTCAACTCGGAGTTTAAAAGCTGTTCTACTCCACAATGGGAACAAATATCCATCTATACCAGTTGCACATTCTGTTCAAATGAAAGAGGACAATGAAAATGTCAAACAACTGCTCACTCAAATCAGGTATGAACAATATAACTGGGACGTGTGTGGTGATTTCAAAATGATTGGTTTCCTGTTAGGTTTACAAGGAGGGTTTACTAAATATTCATGTTTTCTTTGTCTGTGGGATAGCAGGGCTTCAACTGAGCACTATAAAACAGTTCAGTGGCCTCCACGTGAAGGACTGCAACCAGGAAAGTACAATGTACTCAGGGAACCTCTTGTGAAGCCTGACATAGTTCTGCTACCACCTCTCCATATTAAGTTGGGTCTAATTAAGCAGTTTGTAACCGTTAGATTTTGGAGAGGAAGTTTTCCAACAGATTCGGGTCATGTTCCCTAAACTCTCTGAGGCCAAAGTCAAGGCTGGCATCTTTGTAGGACCAAAGTCAAGGTGCTGTTGAATTCAAAGAACCTTGAAGCCAAGATGACTCCGATCGAAAAAGAGGCTTGGTGTGCTTTCCGTGATGTGGTTCGTGGGTTTTTAGGCAACCATAAAGCACCAAACTATAAGGAGTTAGTGTTAAACTTGATTAAGTGCTATGGCAAAATGGGGTGCCGTATGTCTTTAAAATTACACTATCTGCATTCACATCTAGACTTTTTTCGTGATAACCTGGGCGATGTGAGTGAAGAACATGGCGAAAGATTCCATCAAGATATTCAAACGATGGAGAAAAGGTACCAGGGCCATTGGGATGCTTCCATGATGAGAGACCACGTATGGTCGCTAATCAGAAAGGATAAGAATGTTCATACGCGGAAGTCGCGTTCTTCAGTGCATTTTTAAGGAACGCACACTGCATAACGAGGCTTGTTATTCTCTTATCGGTTCTCCTCATGATATATATTATATCCTTTGCACCATTTTGGGTTTGTCAAACAATTTTGGCTCAATAAACATTAATTTCCAATAGTGTTTTTATTTTCAGAAAATATTTATGTTAGCCTTCTTTATATACTTTGCCATATGAAAAGTATGATAACCTATATTTTTGAAACGGTTGATGATAGAGCAAAACCAATATCATTTTTGGAATCAGCGCCCCGAAATCATTAAGAAAAGACAGAAAAATCACAATAAACAGAAATTTTTCAAATTTTGTTACCCAGTGTAATAGAAGCACTCTCAGATCTGGAAGAGGGAATCAGAGTGGGAGGTAAATTGGTCACATCTGTAAGGTTTGCAGATGACAAGGCATTTGTTTGTAGTACTGAGGAAGGACTGCAAAGAATGGTCAATGGCTTGACAACAACGGCGGAAGAATTCGGAATGAAAATTAATGAGACCAAAATAAAGGTAATGAAAATTGCAAGAAGAAAATGAGCACAAATGAACCTAACGATAGGAAATCGGACCTTAGAAGAAGCTGAGCAGTTTAAATATCTGGGAAGTTTATTAGCCAACAACGGAGATTGCAATAAGGAAGTAAGATCTAGAATTGGTACGGGTAAGGGAGCTTTTGAGAGACAGAAAAGACTACTTACAGGTAAACTCAACTCGAAGCTGAAGAAGAGGTAAGTAAAACGCTTGATATGATATGGAGTGTGGTACTGTATAGAGCAGAAGCATGGACACTGAAAACAACTGAAAAGAAACTCTTGGAAAGTTTTGAAATGTGGATTTGGAGAAGAATGCTAAATATAAGCTAGAGAGAACACCAAAATAATGAGGAAGTACTGCAACAGGTGAGGGAGGAAAGAAGACTCATTAAGATGATAAAAGAAAGACAGAAGAAATGGATTGGACATGTGTTGAGAAGAGAAGGATTGTTGAAGGAGGTGATAGAGGGTAGATATGAAAGTAGAAGGCCGAAGGCAAGGAAAAGGAAAGCAATGCTGGATGATTTGAAGGCAGGCAGGAGCTACCATGAGATAAAAAGGAAAGCTCAGGATAGAACACTTTGGCGGGACACATGAGTTGGACCTGCCTGATAGGCAGAACACGATGGATAGATGGATGGAGAAACATGGCACTGGCAAATCAATTCATACAACCCTGTGAATACTGTAAAAAAGAAACAGATGAATAAAAGACGATTCGTTGCGATCTTTGCCAGACCTTAGTCGAATTTCAATGCCTGAGATGGAGCGACGAAGAAATCTCCCTTATAACAAGCGCCAAACAATTGAACGGAATCAAGTTCTTCTGCAAAAGTTTCATAATCGAAATAAACTCGTTTACGGTTTTTAAAGCAGAACGAGACTATGAGGTAAAGGCAAAAGAGGAGTTTATGAATAGCGAAGAGAGAAAAGAAATAGAAGGAACGAAGATAGTACGAGAGGAAACTGCGAAAAACGAACAGAAAAAACGCAGAAATAATAGAAATAAAAGAAGCACCAACAGAGGAAACAGAGGCACAAAACCAAATCCAAAGATTTCAAAGAAAGGGCATTACCAGCAATAGGAAAAAACAAGTAGACAATAAAGAAATCATACTGAAAGCACCAAAAACAAAGGCCCCAAGTAAAGATGGGGAAGAAACTATATGTAAATACTATGTGAAAGGACGTTTTATAGACGAAACAAGGGCGGACATCGCATGCCTCACAGAAACATCTTAGAGATTGCCGAGGAAACTACGAGAACTGCGAACACTGTATCGATAAGAAAGAATTGCATATCGATGGATTCAACTTACTAAGAGCGGATAGAACAGCGAGACGTAAAGGTGGCTGTGCTATTCATATACATGAGAGTCATATGACAGAGACGGTAATAAGTAAATCCAACAGCTTCGTGGAAACCCTTGCAGTGAAAATAGAGAAACTTAACGTGGTATTGATAGTCATCTATAGACCTCCAAACTCTCCAACTGAAAAGTTTTCGGATGCATTTGATGATATCAGAACCCTAATAAAGTCCATAAACTCTCCATCCCCTAATATAATACCTGCGGCGATTTTAATTTACCATTTATAAAATGCAAAAAGGTGAGTAGAAATATATTTATACAGCAAGATAAGGGGGTCACAAGAGAGGACCAGGAGTAAGCAAAAATGCTGAAGGCTCTCACAAACGAGTTTATGCTGACACAGGAGATAACAGAAAATACCAGAAAAAATAACTGCCTAGATCTGGTATTCACAAATAACACGAACTTGATTGTCGATATAAAAATAACCCCAACTATTATCTCAGACCACAATATAATCGAGTTATCAAAAAATATGGCGATAATTTTAAAAGACAATACACATATGGAAGGAAGAAGCAAATTTGGGGCTTTTAACTTAAACTGCAACACCATAAATTGGGAAGAAATCAGATCCCACATGGCCCAAATAGAGTGGAGAACAGTTTTAGAGAATAAAACAACTGAGGCAATGCTAACAACCTTGGCAGAAAAGACGCTGAGAATTTTTGAAAAATATGCTCCGAAAGCACAGCAAAAGAAAAGAGGAACTGGCTAGAGAGGCAAAAGAGAAGAATTTCCGCAAAAGAAAGAGAGTAGCGACGAAGTTAGCTAATTGCGGAGACAACAATGCCAGGAAAGTAATATACGAAAAACTGGAGAGAATCGATAGGGAAATACAAACAAATAAAGGAAAATCCAAAATACTTCTAGAGCTATGCGAAAAGGAAAACAAAAACGCGCGCTACTATCGGGCCCTTAAGGAAAGGAAATAATGAACTAACAGACGATCTAAAAGAAATATCTTAAACATTGAGAACCCAATATGAATCGGCCTTCAGTACCCCAAAAAGTGACAAAGCGATACCTGACATAGATGCATTCTCCGAAGAGAAATTGCAAAGAGAATGTATAACAGACTTTGATTTTACCACAGAAGAGGAAAAGGCGGTAGAAGCAATAAAGGAAAATCCCAAATACTATTAAAAAATATCTTAAAATATCAAACCACACCCAATCCAAACCTAATTTGGTTGGTATGTGAAATCTACATAAGTGGTTTCGTCACATAGTGGCGTGACGTCACTGTCTTTCTCACTTCAGGTCGCCGCCTTCAGCGGCAACGCACTTGCTCATTGGATCGCAAAGCGTCCAGTTCAAATTTTCAACTATTTGCTTACGAGGGCGTCTAGCCACGTAAGGTGTCAAACTGTGTTCAATTGTATTCAAATTATTTTTCATTTGTAGGCTTTATATAATTTGTATAAAGTTAGGTAGGTTAGTCTAATTTAAGATTTCTTTTCAGATTAATTTAAGGTAATTAGTATTGTAAGTATTATTTCATTTTCGAAGGTTCATTGGTGAGTAGGATTGTACTGTAATTTTGTTCGCCGTTGAACGGATTAAATTCTTTTCAACCTCTTCATCTTTTTATGAGTACTAGGTTAGAGCCTCAAATCGTCTGGCGTCAGCCAGGATAGTGACTCTAGCTTCAGTCTTTGTGTTGGTCTAATTCAATTTAGTTTTTAATCATTCATTCAAAACGTAAAAACCAATAATACTTCTAGAGCTATGCGAAAAGGAAAACAAAAACGCGCGCTACTATCGGGCCCTTAAGGAAAGGAAATAATGAACTAACAGACGATCTAAAAGAAATATCTTAAACATTGAGAGCCCAATATGAATCGGCCTTCAGTACCCCAAAAAGTGACAAAGCCATACCTGACATAGATGCATTCTCCGAAGAGAAATTGCAAGGAGAATGTATAACAGACTTTGATTTTACCACAGAAGATGTAGCGAGAGCTATAGGACAAATGAAATCATATTCAGCTGCAGGTCCGGACAAATGGAACGCGCTACTGATTAAAAACTAAAAATTAAAAAACTACACCCTTATACTGGATATGGAGAAGCTCCCTAGACACTGGGAAAATACCGAGCATCTTGAAAAGAGCAAACATTGTCCCTATATATATAAAGGCGGGGATAGATCTCAAGCAAAGAACTACAGACCTGTGTCATTGACGTCCCACCTCACCAAAATATTTGAAAGAATAGTCAAAGAGAAAATCTATGATCTTGGAGACAGTGGAAAGATTCAACGAAAATCAGCACGGATTCCGATCAAGAAGATCATGCCTATCACAACTTATAGAGCATTATAACAATATCCTAGATGCACTTGAAGGCAATGAAAACTATGATGTCATATACACGGATTTTGCTAAAGCTTTCGACAAATGCGATCATGGTATAATAGCACATAAAATGAAACATATGGGAATAACAGGCAAAGTGGGAAAATGGATCTACTTCCTCAGAGAATGACTACAGGTTGTCAAAATTCAAGGTGTATCATCATCAGAATCAGAAATACGCAGCTCAGTACCACAAGGTACAGTGCTGGCCCCACTCATGTTCATTACCATGCTAACAGACATAGACACTGGAGTAAACAGCAACTGTATAGTAAGTTAGTAACATCCTTTTGCGGGCGATACAAAGATCAGCAGAAAAATCAGTGATGCAAATGAAGTGGAGGCCTTGCAGAGGGACACGAACAAAACATTGTCAGAAGACAACAATATGATATTTAACACCGAGAAATTTCAGCTCTTGAGATATGGTAGAAATGAGGAACTTAAAAAGACAGCATATTATGCTCCAGAGAGACAGGAAATTCAGAGAAGCACGAAAGCGGTCGACTTTGGGGTAATAATGACTGATGATGCCAAATTCGAGACACAAAATCAGATAGCAATAAACAAAGCAAAAAGAGTCGCGGGACAGGGACGAAGAACGATCAAGAGGAGGGACAAGACAGTAATGATTCCCCTGCTGAGAACACTGATCATGCCAAAACTTGAATACTGCTCAGTTTTGACGTCCCCATATAAAAAGAAAGAAATTAATAAACTGGAAGAAACGCAGAGACATTTCACAGCCAAGATTGATGGCTGCAAAGAACTCAACTACTGGGAAAGATTACGTAAACTAAATCTGTACTCCCTGAAAAGAAGAGGAGAGAGGTATACTATAATCAGCATATGAAAAATTATCAAAAAACTGGTACCAAACCTCAAACTAAACCCAATTACTATCCAAACAACGCTGGAAAATAGGAAAGGCAGAATGTGTAGTGTTCCCAAATTAAAGGCGCGAAAGGGACCTCCTCAACACAAGGAAAATAGCTTGGTTGTCAGGGGGCCAAGACTTTTCAACCATCTTCCAAAGGACCTCAGAAACGTTACAGGGGTCAAAGTTCTAGTCTTCAAGAGAAGATTAGATACGTGGCTCAGCCGGGTGTACCTGGCTATGTGCGGTGGAGAGGGCAAGAGAGCAACTCGCTCCTCCACCAAGCCAGGATTAGAGGCGGGGCCACCAGCTCGACTTCGTGTGAAGAAAGACCGACGCACGGAACCTTAACGAAGTGTGTGTGTGTGTATATATATATATATATATATATATATATATATATATATATATATATGGCGGTCAAAATTATGGAAATAAACATTCCAACCAATAATATTAATATTTCTTTGAATATAGACAGTTATTTTAAACAATGTCACCATTGAATACAATTTCTTTCAATATTGATTAATTTGTCTTCATGAAACAAAACACCACAGTAGAAATCTCCTTTAGACAGATACTTCCTGTAAAGTATAAAAAGAATGAAAAGAATTCTATTATTATTATTACATAATCAGCATTTTAAAGATGTTTCCATAATTATGACCGCCAGTATAAACATAACCTTGGTTAACCTTGGTTTTGCTCTCGCCCGATATGTTCATTCTGACGAAGGTCAAGCTTGTTGCGCCACTTTGGACCTACAGCTTAACGTGGAATCCGAACCACGACCTACCACGGGTGGTCAGAAATTACTCAGTCCTAGCCCGGACTCGATCTCATGACCTCCCAATCAGCAGCCCAGTGTCTTAACCACTAGGCCACCCAGGGTACCTATTTATCTAAAAGCCTATTTTTTCTGGAAGGATGAAGAGCTGGGTAAGCGGCAAACGACTGCTTTCGACGGGAATTGAACCTGAGGCCGGTGGATTCGTAGTCAACGATGCTAACCACTGCACCACCGAGGCTTTTATTTATATATATATATATATATATATATATATATATATATATATACAGTGTTGGGCACTAAAGCGTTAATCCGATAACAGTTAATTAACGAAGTTAACTTTTTTAACGGACTATTAACGGAAGTTAATTTCCATTTATCGTTATCGGACCAGTTAACTTCCGATAACTCGATATTTAGTCTGTTAAAGTCCGTTAACACGTTAACTGCGAGGAGTCATTCACGGAAGATCACCGCTCCGAGAATGAATTCAAACCGCCATAACTTCAGTCTGCTTCCAGATCTCGCAAGGGGAGGTTGTGCGCTTTTTATTGAAGGTAAGAAGGTTCTTTTAACGTTAGTAAAAGTCCTATAATATTAATATATATTAATACGTATGGAGATACGTATGGTAAAATGTACGGTTGAGAAAAATTAATTTATAGTAATGACTAATGAATAAGTATTTTTACACTGCGTTAGTAAATCTCTAAAAAAGTATATATAGTATGTAAAATTTGAATAATAGTTTTTATCATTGATTGTAATATTGTCGTCGAATTAAATAACAATTGCATATATTATAGACAAAATATTTTATAGACAAAATAATTCATGGACAAAGTATTTTTATTTTATAGACTAAATAATTCATAGATAAAATATTTTATAGAAAATAATTACATAGAGAAAAATTACTTCTATTGAAAATTCACAGAAAAAGGTTAAGTAAAATAAAATATTTTATAAACGTAATATATATATATTATAATATTATTATAATTAATATTATTTTGAATTAATTTTGCTATTTTGTTTGAATTAATATTTTATTAGTTTAGTTACATATTTTATACGATGATATTTTACTTTTTTTAGGTTCTTCTGTATTATCGTCAACTAGACAGCGTTCAGTTCTCTTACCAAGCATTCTCTACAACTTTTAAACTTCAACCATGGAGCACCAAGAAGAAGTTCTCGACATTGAGATCGCCTCTGTCTCAGGCACTTCTGAGTCTCAGTCTGACCAGAAGCCTTTCCGAAACCCGTGGCCCACCTGGAGCGCTACTTCAAGCTTAGCCGTCAGGACAAGCACAACAACAAAATACTGGCAGTTGGGCCTAACTTTGAGAAGATGGTCTTTCTGAAGGGCAACCAGCACATTGTGTCATAGTCTTTAATAAATGTGCCTAAAATTTAATTTTACCTTTCAGTTCCCGCCATAATAATTCTCTGGTAAATTAAAATTTAGTTAATGGTTAGTGGTTACAAGGGTTTCAAAACATGTAATCAGTACATTTTTTACTAAAAATAAAAAAAAAAGTTATTAAGCAAAAAAGTTGCAAAACTTGATAAAAATACAATTAAATACCTATTTATTGTTGGATTTTGCATAAATAAACATTTTCTATGGGTTTAAAAGCTTTTTTCCTTGATTTTTTTTAAATGTTAGTAAAGAAATAGTTATCGTTAACGGATTATCGTTAACTTCCGTTAACTTTGTAATAAAATTATCGGATTATCGTTATCGGAGTTAAAAATTGGGGTTAACGGATTATCGTTATCGAAGTTAACTTTTTGGTTAACGGTGCCCACCACTGTATATATATTATATATATATATATATATATATATAATAAAAGGACGTGTGTGTGTGTCTGTCTGTCCGTCTGTTCCAGCCATAACTCCAAAATGAAAGTAGTTACAAACATGAAACTTCACACACATATTGATTAGGTCCCCAGGTTGTGCACCTGGGTGTTAATAAATTAAATAATTAAAATTACTGGGCCCGAAGGCCCGAGCACCGCCATTAAACTACAGAAAAGAACGCAGCCATGAAAATTTTGAGCTTCACATTGTGTCAAGATTTCTGAATCTTAAGATTTTCATGACTAATTATTTGGTCAATAAAACTATCGAAAAGAACAGTCATGAAAATCTTGAGCTTCATATATAATTAAAACTAGCGGAGCGACCCGGCGTTGCCGAGGTGGATGTTGAACGCTATATATATATATATATATATATATATATATATATATATCGTAAAGAACGACGCTTGTATAGGAGAATATTCCGCGCAAGATGAGGAGAGAGAACGAAACAAATGAAAAAATGAGGTAACCACCCGGGAATCGAACCCGGGATCTTCCGATTGCCGGTCAGATATGATAACCATTACACCACGGGCCTCACTCGAACAAATGCCGTAATTCTCCTACATACGCGCAGAAACCAATGCCCCAAGGGGGCACCTCCCGCATGCCGTAACATTATATACATTTCAACTGCAAACACGCAGTATAATTAACGTAAAGAACGACGCTTGTATATAATGTTACGGCATGCGGGAGGTGCCCCCTTGGGGCATTGGTTTCTGCGCGTATGTAGGAGAATTACGGCATTTGTTCGAGTGAGGCCCGTGGTGTAATGGTTATCATATCTGACCGGCAATCGGAAGATCGCGGGTTCGATTCCCGGGTGGTTACCTCATTTTTTCATTTGTTTCGTTCTCTCTCCTCATCTTGCGCGGAATATTCTCCTATACAAGCGTCGTTCTTTACGTTAATTATACTGCGTGTTTGCAGTTGAAATGTATTATATATATATTATATATATATATATATATATATATATATAATGCAATACCACAAGGAAAAAGAAAAAACTAGCTGAGCGGGTTTGCATCATTCATTCATTTCACGTGTCTAATTGTGAAATTCATCCCATATATATACATATATATATATAATATATATATATATATAGTATATGCCCGGTTAGGTCAACTGAATGCCGATAAGGTTAATTAAATGCCCAAGTAGGTCAAATGAATGCCCGATTAGCTTAATTGAATACCCAGGTATGTTAATTGAATGCCAGGTTAGGTTAATTGTACACCCTTCACGATTGGTTAGGTTGAGTCGTGATGTTTTCGTTAAAGCTAACGAAAATATCACGACTAAACCTAATCAATCGTCAAGGCGTACAGTTGACGATTGGTTAATTGAATGCCCGGTTAGTTCAACTGAATGCCGATTAGGTTAATTAAATGCCCGGTTAGGTCAGCTGAATGCCCGATTAGATTAATTGAACACCCGGGTAGGTTAATTGAATGCCCGGTTAGGTTAATTGTACGCCCTTGACGATTAGTTAGGTTAAGTCGTGATATTTTCGTTAGCTTATAGCGTTCAATATCCACCCCGGCAACGCCGTGTTGCTCCGCTATATACAGGGTGTCTCAAAAGTCACTATCTATTTTGAAAAATAATGGGAATTACGAAAAACTGGTTTAAGACATGAAAAATATATTTATTTCAAAGTAAGTGCCAGAAAGAATTAGTGCTATTTATTTATCTGTCTCCACATGGCACCATCAGTGTCTCTACAGAGCTCAAAGCGATAAGTTGTTTCCCGGAACACACTTTCCAGCATTTGAGGTGTTATTTTCTGAACTGCATCGGTAATACGATTTCGAAGTTCGGCTACATCACTAATTCTTCTACCAGTGTACACCTTACTTAATGAAACCCCAGGCGAAAAAATCTAATGGTGTTAAATCGGGTGAACGTGCTGCCCATAGTTGTGTTCCTCCACGACCAATCCAGCGACCGGGGAAGCGTCTGTCAAGATAATCACGTACAATTATTGCATAATGGCACGGTGCTCCATCCTGCTGAAAAACTACTGTGTCAAGAATGCCATCTGTAAGAAGTTGAGTTTCGAGGAGTTGTTCAAGCATGTCAAGATAATAAACCAATTAACTTTTTTTAAATACACAAATTTGCACCAGAAGTACATATCTTTATGCCAGCATAGCATTTTTAAAAAACCCATCTAATGTCACCGAAATAGATAGTGACTTTTGAGACACCCTGTATATAAATAATTATATATATATAATAATATATATACAGCGTGGTAAACAATGATTGCCCCCCTCTGCACAGATGAAACTAATAGAGGTACAAAAAACTGACTGTTGCATCTTTTAGACAATTTAATTATTAATTAATTTTAAAAAATTAAATGACGTCGTCAAGATCATTACGTCATTACGTGTATATATATATATATATATATATATATATATATAATTTAGTGGTGGACCGGATGTCAGTTTTTCAACATCTGCGGATGCGGATTTTTTATTTCAATATCCGCGGATGCGGATATTTAGTTAATCTATCAATATAATATAGAATTATGAATATATGACATAATTTTTAAAATTTCGTGATATTACTATTATGGCAGGCAATGCATAAGAATTAAAATTAATATTAATGTTTTCATTATGATTAAAATAATAACTTTCTCAAGAGTTTCAGCCACAGAAAATTCAATGAAACAAGTTTCATTCAATTTTCTGTGTTACCACGTATTTAGATTTTCAGGTTTATATATTTGTTTGTTCATTAATAATTAATACTTTACATGAAATGTGCATGACTGGGCCTTATAAGCTACTTTATAAGCTAATTTAATTGTAAATTGCATAATTTATTAAAGGTAATATCCGCATAACATCCGCAGTCACAAGTGCGGATGCGGATGTTAAAAATGACGCGGATATCCGGTCCACTACTAAATTATATATGTATATATATATATATTGAAACCTAAATATATATTGAAACCTAATGCACCTCGGTGGTGTAGTCGTTAGCGTCGCTGACTACGAATCCATCGGCCCCGGGTTCGAGACCCGATGGCAGCCGGCGCGCAGCAAAACCCAGCTGTTCATCCTTCCACACAATAAAGAAAGTGGTTGGTAGATAAATGGATACCCTAGGTGGCCTAGTGGTTAAGACGCTGGGCTAATGATGGGGCGTGCTTCGAATTCCACGTTAAACTGTAGGTCTAAGGTGGAGTGAAAAGCTTGACCTTCGTCAGAATAAACAATTCGGGCGGAAGCTACCCAAAGGTTAACCAAAGGTTAAAGGTTATGGTAAAATTATTGAATACCCGGTTAGATTCATTGAATGCCCGTTTAGGTCAACTATACGCCCTTGACGATTGGTTAGGTTAGGTTAGGTCCCAAGGTTGTTGTTGTTGTTGTTTAGCCGATCAGCCCACCCTGATCGTGCAAGCCGGAGTGGACCAGAGGTTCAGCGCACTAGTGATGTGTTGTGTTCAATTGTTTGTGGTGTGTCCTGGCACAGGTGGCAGGTGTCGTCTGTAGAGTTGTCTAGTCTGTGTTTATAAGTTTTTCTTATGTCTGTAAGTGTATGTAGGACAAAAGCCCCCGAGGACAAAAGCCCCCTAGGAAAAATAAGAATAATTTTTTTAATCATTATTTTTATTATTTATTATTTACAGTTTATGAACACTTCTCTGACATGTAAAATATTACATTTATTATATCATAGGACTGCAATCAATAAGAAAGGCATTATAAGTATTATACAGTAGCACACATTAACGCTAATATTTACACAACCATAAAAAATTACATGATAAAAGGATCATCATGCCTTATCTATGCAAAGTCAGCTTTATAAGTATTATACAGTAGCACACATTAACACTTGCATTATAAATTTATAGGTCACTATTTTACGGGAGCACAAAATTATTTACACAATCATAAAAATGAACATTATAAAAGGAACATCATACCATATCTAGGGAAAATCAAACAAATAAAGCACAATATTAAAAAGTTTATTAAGTGTTAAGGTTCATTTAAAGTTCATTTTACTTCCACCTAATGCTGTGACCTACACCATTCAGAAATTCCTCCAAGGTCTTCCTCTCATTCACATAGTCCAGACATAGATTCTTCAAACGCTGTTGATGCTCCTTTGTGGCACGTTCCTAACCTAACCTAACCTAACCTAACCTAACCTAATGATTCAGGTAGACAAAACAGTGATCAACTAGAGTGAATCAACATAAACAAAGATTATAATATTTCTTTAGGATTACTTCAATTACTTCATAGCACACGAAAAAATGGAGGCTTTTGTCCTACTTTGCACTTTAACTGAGGGGTTTTGTCCTATTTTGTACTTTAACTGAGGGGCTTTTGACCTACTTTGCACATTAACTGAGGGGCTTTTGTCCAGGGGGATTTTTTCCTAGGGGGATTTTGTCGGGACCCCTTCTGTAAGTTGGGGTGATGTCCACATCGGAATCGTGCTAAGCTAACTCGAGCCGATCTGCTCAGCCTGATCTCTGACCTGTTCATTAGGGTGGATCGATTTTACATTTTTTTCGATTTCCATATTCTAATAGAGACACAAACTTGCGCATGCATGAGAAAATAGCCTCTGCAAAATTTAGCTTAATAGGTAATCATCTTCTGCCCCCGGCAGAGCGATGAAAATCATATTTTAGTAGTCAAAAACGTATTTTTAAACCCTAGCCTAGAGTAATAAAATTTTGCGTGTGTGTTATTTCATGCCTAAGCAACGATATAAATGCTATGGGAAATATATAAATGCATTATTTAAGACAAAGAGCCGATCTGAAAATATGTATATTATACATATTTTCAGATCGGCTCTTTGTCTTAAATAATGCATTTATATATTCCCATAGCATTTATATCGTTGCTTAGGCATGAAATAACACACACGCAAAATTTTATGACTCTAGGCTAGGGTTTAAAAATATGTTTTTGACTACTAAAATATGATTTTCATCGCTCTGCCGGGGGCAGAAGATGATTACCTATTAAGCTAAAATTTTGCAGAGGCTATTTTCTCATGCATGCGCAAGTTTTTGTCTTTATTAGAATATGGAACTCGAAAAAAATGTAAAATCGATCCACCCTACTGTTCATGGGTGGTGGCTTCGCACCTAGAACCGCATTCGGACCGAGTCGTGTCAGTGCTTTGTGGGTTAGGTGTGTGTGTATGTGTTTTCTCTACTGTGTGATGTCTGTGGGGCGTGGTATGGAATGGAATATTTGGTTATAATGTCTCTCTGGTGTTACCTTAATGGTGCGAGGTGTTGGTGCATAATTGTACATGTAGTGGCAAGGGTGTTGTGGGTTAGTTGTCGCTGCTGCCATGAATTGTGTTCCCCTCATGTCTAAATGTTCACTAACTTTGAGTATTTTTGTTTCTGTGTGCAGGTGTTCTATTGGTGTTGTTTGAGTACATGCTGTAATGATACGAAGTGCGTTGTTTTGTATTGTCTGTAAGGTGTTTATAGGTGTGTTTGAGATAATGGGTGCCCAGCATGGGCTAGCATAGTCCATAACTGAGCGAATATATTGTTTGTATATGAGTGATGTTGTTTCTTGCTGGTGTCCAAAGTTTGTGCCTGTTAGTACCCTAAGCGTGTTAAGTCTTGACGTACATTTGTTTTTAATGTCCTGAATGTGGTTTGCAAGCGATAATGATGTGTTGTATGTGACCCCAAGTTTTTTGATCCTGTGGTGTGTGGAATGTTGGTGTTGTTTAGTGTAAGCTGTGGCGTTATCTGGTGTTCTTTTGTGTTGCTTCTAAGCAAGGTGATGATTGATTTTGTGGGCGCTACTTTGAGTCTATTGTGTGTGAGCCAGTCTTGTATACTGTTTATGTATGTTTGTAGGTTATTTGTAGCGGTGTCGATGTTGTTGTGGGTGGATGTTAGAGTGATGTCATCTGCATGTGATGATAAGGTAAGCTTGTTATCTATGGGTGTTGGAATGTCATGGATGTATCATATAAGTTGAACAGTGTTGGTGAGAAAACAGAGCCTTGAGGGTCCCCGTTCGGAAAAAGCTTGGTTTTGGATGACTTGCCATTAAATGTGACACGTGAGCATCTTCCTGATAAATAGATGCTCAGCCACCTTTTGGCGTTATTGTGCATGTTTGTGTTGAGTATTTTGTTTATGAGAGGGAAGCGTGGGATCGCATCAAATGCTTTACTAATGTCTAATGTTGCTAATAGTGTACGTTGAGCTGGTCGTTTGGAGTTGATGCCATCCATGATGCGCTGCGTGAGGTTAGTGAGTAATGTTGTGGTTGACTGGTGAGGTCTGAATCCATGTTGAGTAGGCGATAGTGGTATGTTTGGTTTGGTGATTTGTAAGATTAGTCTTTCTGTTACTTTGGAAGGTATGCATAGTAAAGTAATGGCTCTATAGGAAGCTGGTTCTGTTGGATTTTTGTTTGGTTTAAGTAGTGTAATAATTTTACCTTGTTTCCATATGTCAGGAATAATACAGTATTGGTATGAATATGTGCTGATATTTGTGAGAGCTAGTATTCCCTGTGGACCCGAGTGTTTAAGGTGTATGTTAGATATGTTGTCTGGTCCAGTAGCCTTCGAATTCTTAATGTTTTTGATGATCTTGGTGGTTTGGTCTGTATTGAAAGGTGTAATGGTCGTGTCGAGTCTGTAGGTTTTCTTGTGTCTGGCTGTTTGTCTGTCTGCGTGTTTCTGGTTGTTGTCTCTGTTTAAGTGACTTATCTTTGCGTAGTGATTAACTAGAATGTTAGCTTGTTGTGTATATGTTGGGATATTATTTTGGCTGCGACAGATAGCCGCGTATGAGGTGTGAATGCCGCTGTTAGAGTGGGTAATGCTGTTTATAGTCTTGTATAGCCTGGATGTATCTGTGGAGTGGTTTAGTGTTGCTATGAATTCCCAAAATGTTTCTGTTTGTTTTTCTTTAAGTTTGTTGTTTATTTCTGTGTTGAGCTCTTGTATCTCCTGTTTTATGGTTTCTGTGTGTGGTGTTTGTGTGTTATGTTTGAGGTTGTTACGTTGCCTTATGAGGTGCGCTATTTTCTAGTGTAATTTGGGTTGTATTTCCTAATGTTGTGTTGCCCTTGAGTATGCACAGTATTTGTTTGCATTATTGATGATCTGATTAAATGTCTTGAGTGTTGTATTGATGTTTATGATGGTGTGCTGTTTAATGTGGTGAATTGTTCTTGAGTCTGTATTTTGAACTGTTTCCAATCAGCTTTCTTATAATTTCTGTAAATGTGCCTAAGGCTGTTGGGGCAGAGTGTAGAACGTGTTGTAATGATGATGGGCAGGTGGTCTGATGACAGTTTTTTTTCTGTTCTCCAGTGTGTATGTGTTGTTAGTGAGGGGGAACAGAACGTTATGTCTGGGGAGGAGTTTGAGTATCCGGCTTGATGTGGTATGTGTGTATGTTCTTCTGTATTGTTAAGAATGAAGAGGCTGTTTAGTTGTGTGGCTATGTTGGCGCCTTTGGTGTTTCTTTGGTTGTGCAGGTACCAACTAGTGTCTTTAGCGTTGAAGTCTACTCCTAAGATGACATTAGTGAGAGAGGCCAGATTATGTAACTGGCTGGCACCTGAGGTGAACTATCTGGTGGGATGTAAATGTTGAGGAGTGTGGTGGTGTGTTTTGCGCGTTTTAATGTTAACTGCCTGTATTTCCATCGTGCTCTCTGCTTGGATTGTGTTTGTAATGTTTTGGGTGGCATCAGTGTAGCTAATGCTTTTATGTAAGTGATGAGTTCACCCCCGTGACCCCCAGTACGATCTTGACGGATCGCCGTGAAGTCAGGGATGGTGGGTGTTTTGTGTGTTCGTTTTAGTTTTGTTTTTTCTTGTGCATCTAGGTGTTAATAAACTAAATAATTAAAATTACTGGCCCCGAAGGCCCCAGTACCGCGATAAAACTACAGAGAAGAACGCAACCGTGAAAATCTTGAGTTGAAAATCTTGATTTGTGAATCTTAAGATTTTCATGACTACAGTTTTACTGACCAAATAATTGAACCCCCAATTACTGTCGGTTCAATTATTTGGTCAATAAAACTATAGAAAAGAACGCAGTCATGAAAATCTTGAAATCACTTTAACATATTGCTTCTCAAAGCATTCGTGAAGCAATATGTTAAAGTGATCCCTCCTGGGAAGCAATATGTTAAAGTGATTAACACTGAAAAACACTATGTTATAAAGAGAAAGGTTGGTTGGTTAAAAAGAGGCTGGTAATCTAGGAGATAACTCACCGACCGTAAACAAAGCTATAAATGCCCTAACCGGGCATTATTTATATATTTAATGTAGGTTAACTGAATGCCCGGTTAGGTCAACTGAATGCCCGGTTAGGTAAACTGTACGCCCTTGATGATTGGTTAGGTTAAGTCGTGATATTTTCATTAGTTTTAACGAAAATATCACAACTTAACCTAACCAATCGTCAAGGGCGTACAGTTGACCTAACCGGGCATTCAGTTGACCTAACCGGACATTCAGTTAACCTACATTAAAATATAAAGAAAATGAAAGGATACGAAAAGGAGCTACTCAACTCGTACTTGTGGCAAATGATGTGGCGTGACCGATTCTTCCGAAATCCATTTTTTACTTTGTGTGAGCATATAGCGCAACAATTCTAATAAATTTACTTTCAATCTAATATTTTAACATGTTATGATTTACTTTTTATGCCTTTACTTTATTAAAGCGAACATTTTTTATCGTACTACTCCTCATCCTAAATATTGGGAAGCAATATGTTAAAGTGATATACACTGGGAAGCAATATGTTAAAGTGATATACACTGGGAAGCAATATGTTAAAGTGATATACACTGGGAAGCAATATGTTAATGTGATCCAAATCTTGAGCTTCACATTGCCGCCCGTAATAATAATCTATAATAATAAAAGGACGTGTGTGTGTGTGTGTGTGTGTGTGTTTTAAATTTGGTAAACAAAACTAAGTTTTTATTATATGAATTAATCGTAAAAATTTGAGATTGTTGTATCATCACTGCTCGACAGAAATATATCAAAATTTATTTTTTCTAACCAATTAAGAGTGGCATCTGAAGTCATGTAACCAGTAACCATTCACAACTTTCCATATAGCTCACTCAGTGTTCTACTTTTTCCAGAATATTATTTACATAATCTCACGTGATTATATATATATATATATATGTATATATATATATATATATATATATATATATACACACACGTATGTTACACACACACACAGACCGTGCATGGAACAAGGAACTCTCCTGAGTTGTATCACATTAAACGGAGGATCTGAATGTAGTAGGCTAGGTGGCTTTAAACCCTAGATTCTGTCCCAAAGCTGGACCCTATCTTCTTAGCAGATAGCTGGTGAGGGAAACTATATTTTGGGGCCTCTTTGTGAGTGACCCGTTGGCCACGTTGGGCTTCAATCATGAAAAAGAAAAACTATAGTATTTGTCATTTACCATTACTTATTCAGACTATCGTGAATTTAATTTTCCCAGAAGAATTCCTTGTTCCATGCACGGTTTGTGTGTAACATAGAAGTTTTTCAGGGAACCATTCTGAGTTGTATCATATATATATATATATATATATATATATATATATATGTGTGTGTGTGTGTATATATATATATATATATATATATATATATAAAATTTCTATTAAAATATGTTGATTTCTCCTCATTAATTGTTTTAATTTGCATTCACTTTTACTGTGTTCTGTTGTTATAAAATGTTTTGAAGAACCTGGTAAATCTTTCCACAATACAGATTTTATACTAGTGTTGAAACTGCCTCCTGCAAAATGGCAAATCTAAAAAGAACAGGACAAGAATAACATTGAAAAATTTTTGGCTCTAAGATTCGTAGAAAAACAAAAAATATTTCGCGTCAACTTTTAACGTGTATACTAAAACTAGTATTTTCATCAAAATGTGAGAAATTCTTTCATGAACAAGTGCCCTCAGGTGATGACAGTATTTTCATCAAACTTCGATGCTTGAAGAAATAATTTTCAGGGAACTGATTCCTTGGAAATAATTTAATCGAATGTTTGGCGTCATCTATTGGAGGAAATGTCAATTTAATACCACTTCAGTTTATTTTCATTGACCGAGTGTAATTACATGCACATAAATTTTGTGTTAATGTGGAACAACATACGGGTCTTTCCTGTTTCATTAACTGTTTCCGATTTTTATGAAAACAACGTGATATGTACAGTTTTTCACGCTGATTTCAAAATTATAAACCATTTCATCGAGAAATACTTAGGTTAGGTTAGGTTAAGTTAGGCTTATTAGCATTTGATGTTTTCTAGGACACTGTTTTTCTTTCGGTATTAAGTTATATTCTTGTAAAAAATTTACTGCATTTTCTTCTGTCTCAGTCTTCCTATATAATTCTATAAAATTAAATTTGTCAGTCATTGGAAAGTAAAAAGATGTTGAACTATAGTCTATGCTTGCAGCGGAAGAACAAAATAGATGCGCAACGCCACCGTTTAAAAAATAGCCTAGCCTATGCTTGCAGTGATAGTCTATGCTTGCAGCGGAAGAACAAAATAGATGCGCAACGCCACCGTTTAAAAAATAGCCTAGCCTATGCTTGCAGTGATTACACCGTTCTAGTACTTTTTGTAGTATTTTATAATTTACTTTCATTTCGAAAAAACTTACTTCTAGAATCAGCGTATTATTTTAAAATTTCTATAGCCTACGCTGTTTCAAACATTTGCTAGTTTCTGCACATTATAACTTTTTGGTTATATATTTCTCATGAAATGGTTTATAATTTTTAAATTAGCGTGAAAAACTGTACATATCACGTTCTTTTCATAAAAATTGGAAACAGTTAATGAAACAGGAAAGATCCCAACATAAAGATTCGAGTTTATTTTGCGAGCCGTCACGTTGCCCTCTCGGCCATGAGATGTTAAAATATACTTAGAGAGTTTTGTATATATACTCTTCCGCATTGGTTTCAGTATGTATATTTTAATAAGTACATTGTTTTTGTTTTGTTTATGTATATATATATATTATTTCTCAGGGTGGTCCTCAGATGTGAACTTGAGAATTTCTTATCTCAGAACCCGGAATATTATTCCGTCTCCTTAGAAGCTGCTAGAAATCAATTTTTGGCAAATTTGAAAAAGTTTTAGAGGTTGCACAATAAGTTGTAATGTTTAATAGCTCATTTAGTATTATACTGTATAATACTTGATACGAGTTTGCATATTGTCCAGCTTACAGGTCCCCCTCACCCTGTAAGATGAATATTATCCTCCCAATGGAGGGGGTGTCATGGGTGCTAACCACTGAATGTAGCGGTTGGACTCCGGAGGCCTTCAACTATGGTCGTCTTACTCGAATTCAGAAAACTTTTCCGGTGATTTTCAATGACTTGGAGTAGATATTGTTTTTGTTCTTCATTTCTAGTGATGCTGGTGTTGTAATCTTGTATTAAGGTTACGCCAGGTTCTGCTACATCATTAACAACTTTCAAGCTCCTGAGGTTTGTAGAAGCTGTTTGATATTCTGGAATTTCAGGCCATTTTGATGGTTCTTCGGCATCCAAGAATGAAACATCTAGTCCGAGCTTAGAGAATAGCAGAGTTTCTGATTATAAGTGATGATATATCATTCGTTTTTACCTCATCAATTTGTATTCTTCGAGGAGGATCTTTAGCTCCTCCATTGTCAAGTGCGGCAACCATTTTTCTCTTCGTTTCTATAGACAAGCGGTCATCACAAAAGGACAAGCCCACTAGATGTTCACTCAAGTACCATAAGTGATTTCCAAAAGCAGTACTTGCACACTTGGAGATCTCAGAATCCGGTATCTTTTGATATCTCAAAAAAGTTCGAGAGCATTTGCAGGAGCCATAACTGTCTCGGGACATTGAAATCAGGCCTTCACGTACACTTTCGTGATAAAAACTGTAAATTCTCTCAGAGCATTCACTCCACATGTTTTCAAGCATAACTACGAACGAAAGAGAAAAATCTTCAGAGAGTAAATGAGCTTTGCTAACCAATGAGCACGGTGCAGAGCACCTGGTCGTCTAAGCTTTATCCCACGTGGAGGTTCTTCTCCCCAAAACATCAGAGTTAATTCAAGAAGTTCTTTGTATTCTTCTCTGGGCTGCTGTTCTAGTAGGTTCTTTCTAGCAAACTCAGTTATTTCTTCTTTCCATTGAGAAATATCCATCTTTCTTTCTTCGTCATTAACAATGGGTTCCAGCTTTGTTTTGTCAAATGACGTCCATTGCTGCTAAAATCTCTTGAACAAAACAATTTCAGGAACTGAAGAAGCCCATGAAGTTTAATAAATACTTTCTCGAAATGTAGTTCTTTTTAAAGTCTCTGTTCAATTAAGATGCACTCTCCCCCTCGGCATCCAGTGTTGCTGGCGGTTGTGTCAAAAGCCATTCCCTGGACTTGATCAGTCAGATTCCAGTCTTCTAAGCACTTTGTGACAGCTGATGCAATTTCCTCTGATGTTTCTGTAGGAAGTTTTGGTACACCATGAAACTTACAGACTTTATGTCCAGATACTAATACTGGCAGCCGGCCAACCCTCACTTTTCCTGTGATATCAGTCAACATTTTTCCGTCCCATTGGAAAACAACTGGAGTTTTTGATGCAAAAGTGTCTTTGATGTTTTCTGCAGGCTTTTCACAGAAAGTCTTTCGTGCCTTACGGATGGAGCTCCTATTGATGGCTAAAGACATAACATCATGTCCTAAACTCTGTGCAGTTGCAGCGATGATATGTAATGCTGATCGGTTGCTTGTTTTTTTTCTGTCTAAAGCCTGAGCCAAGTCAGTTGTTATGATATTTGTTGAGGGGGAATCTTTTTGAAGTCGATGGGCCTTCCTCACTTGAAGCGCATGCTGCTTTTGGATTGATGTAATTACTGTCATTGCTATCACTATCACTGCTGCTGCTTGACTCTAGTGCTAGTATTTCAGTTTGCTTTTGAATTTCTTCTTCATGCTTCCGTTTTTGCCTAGCAAATTTTTGTTTCCTGATCTGTTTCTTATTCTCTTTAGCTAGCCATTTGACATCAGTACCAGACATATGACCTTTCCTTCCTTCTCGTCTTTCAGCTATGAGAAACTGCTGGTCCTCCTCGATTTTAATGAGAGAAAGAGCATCTTCATGGACGCTGTCATATAGTTCTTTGAATTTGAGATAAAGTCTGCTTCATGAGAGAGCTACTTAGAAGATCTACGAGATTGACCCTTTTTAAGAGATTGCAATTCTGAGTGAAGTTTCAGTAATCTCTTCAGAAGACCATGTTAATGAACTGTTGGGAGACCAGCTTTCTCCCAAAATTGTGCCATAACTTTTAAGGTTTCGTTTGCATTGTCTTTTAAAGTTAATTTCATTTCTATATGATGGAGAAAGAACAATGATAAAACTTCGCCTCCTGTAGGAAGTTTGCTGCCAAGAATTTGGGAAGAAGGTTGACTAATAAGCCAAATGATTGTCTTGGCACGGGTTCTACCTCCAGTATACGGCATGATTATGGTAAGCAGTGTGTTTTCCCTCAGCAGCACAGAACAACTGAAGTGTTAGTACTACTGTAAAGCAGCAACAGTGCTCTCTCAGTCAGTATACTGCAGTGACTGAGGACTTGTGTTTCAGGAAGAGCAGGAGAGACAAGAAGCGGTGTCTGTACGAAGGGAAAGAGAAATTTTCCAATTTCTGCTTTCATTACATCTCACACAAGAGTAATAATAATAATAATTATTATTATTATTATTATACTGTAATTATTAAAGGATCATCTGAAGACTAAAGCCCCCAATGTAACCACCTGAAGACTATAGCCCCCAACTTTCTCCATCTGAAGAATAGAGCCCTCATTTTTATAAGTGAAAAAAAAGTCTTATTTAATAATTTATTATTATATTTGGTACTGTAGAGTAAAAAGCAAGAATGCCCAGTTAGGTCAACTGTACGCCCTTGACAATTGGTTAGGTTAAGTCGTGATATTTTCGTTAAAACGAACGAAATTAATCGAAACCTACGTGAAAATTATTGAATGCCGTGTTAGGTCAACTGTCTGCCCTTGACGACTGGTTAGGTTTAGTCGTGATATTTTCGTTAAAACTAACGGTTTACTCAGCTAAACAATATTTTTGCTACATAAATTTGCTTTAAACTTTTTTGTATTGAATGAATTTATTACACGTTTACATTATTCACGACGACGTTCTCTATCTTTTGGTGTAAAGAGCATGTGATGTAGTTTCTTCCGAAAACAGTTATAGTTTTCGGAAGAGCCGTCCGTGAACTGCTAGTCGGGGTCAAAAAAGATTTGTCTACATACCGCCGTGTGTGGACAATTAAACTGTTCATATCCACATTTTATTTATCTATCCACTCTTTGTGACTAGTTTCTTCATTGTACATTGCAAACAGTGTTTAGAATTTACGTGACAAAACAATCTAAACACGCGTAAAATTAAAACACACGTATGTTACTTTAAAACACAATGAATTACAGACATCATTCTCGCGATCCCAACTGTCTAGACGCAGACACTTTTTTGTAAGTACTGTTGAGGTGAAATATCAATGCACTGAGTCTGTTTTCTCTTATTTTAAATACCACTTAGGAAAAATCCATTTTTATATTTAAGAAATTATTACAAATTATATATATATATAGTTATTGCTCTGCTCAAGCGCACTTGTCCTGTTTGTCAGTTGAAATTTGTTGTTTAAAGGGAGAGTCGCGGTTAAGGTAGCTTCGTAACAATTACTTGAAAGTTGATTACGGCTTATATTACAACACTGACATATTTCGAGTTTTTTAAATCTATCCATCCATCCATCCATCCATCGTGTTCTGCCTATCAGGCAGATCCAACTCATGTGTCCCGCCAGTGTTCTATCCTGAGCTTTCCTTTTCATCTCATGGTAGCTCCTGCCTGCCTTCAAATCATCCAGCATTGCTTTCCTTTTCCTTTCCCTCGACCTTCTACTTTCATATCTACCCTCTATCACCTCCTTCAACAATCCTTCTCTTCTCATCACATGTCCGATCCATTTCTTCTGTCTTTCTCTTATCACCTTAATGAGTCTTCTTTCCTCCCTCACCTGTTGCGGTACTTCCTCATTACTTTGGTGTTCTCTCTAGCTTATCTTTAGCATTCTTCTCCAAATCCACAGTTCAAAACTTTCCAGGAGTTTCTTTTCAATTGTTTTCAGTGTCCATGCTTCTGCTCTATACAGTACCACACTCCATATCAAGCTTTTTACTAACCTTTTTTTCAGTTTCAAGTTGAGTTTACCTGTAAGTAGTCTTTTCTCTCTCTCAAAAGCTACCTTACCCATACCAATTCTAGATCTTACTTCCTTATTGCAATCTCCGTTGTTGGTTAATAAACTTCCCAGATATTTAAACTGCTCAGCTTCTTCTAAGGTCCGATTTCCTATCGTTGGGTTCATTTGTGCTCCTTTCCTTCTTGCAATTTTCATTACCTTTGTCTCGGTCTCATTAATTTTCATTCCGAATTCTTCCGCCGTTGTTGTCAAGCTATTGACCATTCTTTGCAGTCCTTCCTCAGTACTACAAACAAATGCCTTGTCATCTACAAACCTTACAGATTTGACCAATTTACGTCCCACTCTGATTCCTTCTTCCAGATCTGAGGGTGCTTCTATTATCATTGCTTCCGCATAGATGTTGAATAACACGGGGGACAGGGAGCATCCTTGCCTGACCCCTCTCCAAACCAATCCAGGCTCCGATTCTCTTCCTGCAACTCTAACATTCACAGTCTGCCCAAGATATAGTTTTTTATCAGCCTACGGTCCCTCCAGTCAACATTAATATTCTTCAATATTTTCATTAGTTTCCTCCATTGGATTCTGTCAAAAGCTATGGAAAAACTATACGTGCTTACAACATGGTATGTGATACCTTTACTTCATAATTAAATATAAATTATTAATTAATTGAATTAAATATCTACAAAATTGCCTCGGTATTGGCGACATAGCCTAATGGGAATGAAATGATTGGCATACATACATAGAATCCGTATGTAGGCATCGGGCCTACATAACCACGAGAAACATTTATTATTTCACGTGATCAAAATTTTCCATTGCTAACTCATGAAAATCACAAGAGAGAAGGAGTCAACAACCTTCGCAAAATCAGCAATTCATACTAAAATACGAAGATTATATTACATCGGCTCGCTCGGAGCTCTTTATGTGGCAGCGAATGCTTTAAACAGGGAAGATGTGCTTCGTCTTCTCTAAAGTTCTGAGTGAATTCCTTATAATATAAAACCTAATCTATATTATAATAAGAGAGCTGTCCGTCTGTCCGTCCGTCCGTCCGTCCGTCACACTTTCAGAAATTGTGAGAAAAAATTGTGAGAAAAAAATTCAGAAATTGTATTACGGGCGGCAATGTGAAGCTCAAGATTTTCATGACTGTGTTCTTTTCTGTAGTTTAGCCTGTCTGTTTGTCTGTTTGTGAAATTTATCCCGGGCAGTAAGGGGGGAGGGGTGGGGGTGGGGGTAATGGGGGAGGGGTGGGGTAATGGGGGAGGGGGTTAGCCCCCAAGTTGCATGAATGGGGGTGAGGAGGTTTTGGGAGATACCAGATTCAGAAATGTTGACACAATGTGAAGCTAAAAATTTTCACGGCTGCGTTCTTTTCTGTAGTTTAGCCTGTCTAACCGTCAGCGAAGCGACGGGAACTGTACTAGTCTATATTATAATAAGAGAGCTGTCCGTCTGTCCGTCCGTCCGTCCGTCCGTCCGTCACACTTTCAGAAATTGTGAGAAAAAAATTGTGAGAAAAAAATTCAGAAATTGTATCACGGGCGGCAATGTGAAGCTCAAGATTTTCATGACTGTTCTTTTCTGTAGTTTAGCCTGTCTGTTGTCTGTTTGTGAAATTTATCCCGGGCAGTAATGGGGGAAGGGTGGGGGTTGGGGTAATGGGGGATGGGTGGGGTAATGGGGAGGGGTGGGGTAATGGGGGAGGGGGTTAGCCCCCAAGTTGCATGAATGGGGGTGAGGAGGTTTTGGGAGATACCAGATTCAGAAATGTTTGACACAATGTGAAGCTCAAAATTTTCACGGCTGCGTTCTTTTGTGTAGTTTAGCCTGTCTAACCGTCAGCGAAGCGACGGGAACTGTACTAGTAATTATAAAAAGGATAGGTCTATTCCTTCAGGGGTTTAAATAGTGACTGCCTATACTAGTTACATCGAGTGAACTCATTGTGTAACTCCATGGTACCACGGCCCTACATCGAAACAGAAGCGAGGCCCAACGAAATAATAAGGTAAGGCAATTCCTTTCTTTACCATATAGGTAGTCCAAATCCCGAAAACAATTAAATAAACAAAGAGGTCCTTTGAAGACCTACACATACATAACAAACTAACGAAAAAACATAGGGCTTTTGTCGGTAACTCTCCACTGAAGTCTGCTGGAAATTTCCAACGGATGAGGGTATCAGGCAATCAACCCATAGCCCTATATAGTTTTTTCACATGGGAGCCCGTGTGGGGAACTGACCCCTCTAAAATTTACACTGACATACACAGTGGCTAGGCTTAGCTCATTAGGCCTAACCCCAATTTCAACCATAACCCCACCACTAAAATTTTTTCATATGGTGGCCCTTGCAACTGGGAGCCAATCCCTTTTACCTTTACACTAACCGAAAACAAAGGCTTGTTGATTTAACAGGGGTAACTCATTTTAAGTCCTATAAAAAATAGGCAAATTTCAACCTAAGCCTATTTAGTAGGCCCACAACATTAAGCCTATTTAATAGGTCCTACTCTTCAAACTCAAAACAAAGCCTTGTTCATTTAACAGGCTTAACTCATTTTAAGTCCTATAAAAATAGGCAAATTTCAACCTAAGCCTATTTAGTAGGCTAACAACATAAGCCTATTATTAGGCCCACTTTACTTGAACTTAAATAGTAGGCCTAACATTCATAAACGAAAGGCCTGCTTCAAACACTACAATTTGCAATTTCAATATGCAAAAAGCCTACCTCACAAAGTAGGCCCTACTCTTTACACTCAAGGCCTATCCTAACTAAAAACACTAAATTTATAATTCAACCTGTGGTGTAGGTTATAAAATTTATTTCAGCAATTTAACTTACTAATAAGACTCAACATCACAAAACTCGACTCAGAACTGTAACATCATGAAATTCGACTTAGAACTGTAACATCACAAAATTCGACTCAGAACTGTAACATCACAAAATTCAACTCAGAACTGTAACATCACAAAGACCTAAAGCAGTTGCATGAATTCAAACCTACACCCACCTAACACACACATTCTAAGTCCTATTTGACATATAGGCGTATTACATTCCAAGTCCTATTTGACATATAGGCGTAACCTATTCCAAGTCCTATTTGACATATAGGCGCAACCTATTCTAAGTCCTATTTGACATATAGGCGCAACCTATTCCAAGTCCTATTTGACATATAGGCACAACCTATTGTAAGTCCTATTTGACATATAGGCCAAACACATTCTAAGTCCTATTTGACATATAGGCGGAACACATTCTAAGTCCTATTTGACGTATAGGCGTAATCTATTCTAAGTCCTATTTGACATATAGGCGCAACCTATTCTAAGTCCTATTTCACATATAGGCGCAACCTATTCTAAGTCCTATTTGACATATAGACGCAACCTATTCCAAGTCCTATTTGACATATAGGCCAACCTATTCTAAGTCCTATTTGACGTATAGGCGCGACCTATTCTAAGTCCTATTTCGCATATAGGCATAAAACAGACAAGGCTTGATATAAGGGTCTCAAATGCAACATTTGAGGATCTTTACTCAGCCAAATTGGTTAACCTAACACAAAACCGAAAAATAAAACCCTATAACAAAATACACATTTACACACATACGTACGGTACAGCATATAAATATATACATACGACTCCAAACATCCAATTCTTCTTTTAAGGAAGAATCACACAACAGATTTCATCAACAGACACATACATTCCTTGCAAATAGATTGGATTCCTTCAAAACCCCAAACCTTCCAGACCTACCTGTAGGACACACAACATTTACTCAATAATAACTAGGGTATTGACTTCACTAGAGTGGTGAATCCAAGTTTTGAAGACCAACTGGATTCAGAGGAATGAAATACACACACACACACACACACACACACACTGTACTCTTTCCATGTGTCTCAAACACAACAACCTATCTGAACATAACCAAGGATCGGAGAGTAAAAGCTTTTCTTGCTGCACTCTGGTTCTCTGCACATAATTTTGTGCCAAAAATTATATGGTTAGACAGTGGCACATACAAACAAACTACTCTACTCTAAAGGGCTTTATGGCTACCTTGGCCATAGCCCAAACTACTATTTCAAAGGGCTGATGGCCTACCTTGGCCATAGCTCAACAAATTCATCAAAGGGCTGATGGCCTACCTTGGCCATAGCTCAACAAATTCATCAAAGGGCTGATGGCCTACCTTGGCCATAGCTCAACAAATTCATCAAAGGGCTGATGGCCTACCTTGGCCATAGCCCAACAAATTCATCAAACGGCTGATGGCCTACCTTTGGCCATAGCCCTCCAGATCTACCTTGGCCATAGCCCAACCTATTCAACAAGGGGTTGATGGCCTCACTTGGCCATAGCCCAACCTATTCAACAAGGGGCTGATTGTCTCCTTTGACCATAGCCCAACCTATTCAACAAGGGGCTGATGGCCTCACTTGGCCATAGCACAACCTATTCAACAAGGAGCTGATGGCCTCTCTTGGCCATAGCCCAACCATTCAAACAAGGGTCTTGTGACCTCCCTTGGTCAGAGACCAAACAACAAGGGTCTTGTGGCCTCCCTTGGCCAGAGACCAAACAACAATGGTCTTATGGTCTCCCTTGGCCAGAGACCAAACAACACAAAAACAGTACAGGATTCAAAGCCCCAAGTCCTCCAGATCTACCTGTGGAGGAGTAACATTTACTCTACTAAAACTACGGGTATTGACTAGTCTGAAGTGGTAGGAGGTTTGAATTCAGTACAAACTCTTTTAACCAAACAACACAACATGGAAATACAGTACATTTCAATTAACTCACCAACGTAGAAGTCACTTCAAAACATAAATCGTTAACAAAACAAAACATGACAAAACTCCAAAACAACATTAGTAAACCAGCATTTAAAAACTGGTGACTTATAAAATTTACACAAATAATGAGCAAAGTTAAAATGCTTAATAACTACTTTAATTCCATAAATTTCCTATACCTAAGGGGAGTCAAACTAATTGACATAACTTTAACTAAACTTGAGAAGTTAGCCTCTTGAACTTTTATATTTAAATAGGTCTTGAGTAACCTTTCTCTTCCTAAATTCCTATTTCATTCTTTTCAATCCATTTCACATGGTTTAAAACACAGTTTATCAAAAAATTTGATCTATAACATACAAATTTTTATCCGGCCACCCCCTCCCCCAGTATATGGAAAAACTATACGTGCTTACAATATGGTATCATATGTGATACCTTTACTTCATAATTAAATATAAATTATTAATTAATTGAATTAAATATCTACAAAATTGCCTCGAGATTGGCGACATAGCCTAATGGGGATGAAATGATTGCCATAAATACATAGAACCCGTATGTAGGCATCGGGCCTACATAACCACGAGAAACATTTATTATTTCACGTGATCAAAATTTTCCATTACTAACTCATGAAAATCACAAGAGAGAAGGAGTCAACAACCTTCGCCAAATCAGCAATTTATACTAAAATACGAAGATTATATTACTGTATATCGGCTCGCTCGGAGCTCTTTATGTGACAGCGAATGCTTTAAACAGGGAAGATGTGCTTCGTCTTCTCTAAAGTTCTGAGTGAATTCCTTATAATATAAAACCTAATAACTATAAAAAGGATAGGCCTATTCCTTCAGCGGTTTAAATAGTGACTGCCTATATTAGTTACATCGAGTGAACTCATTGTGTAACTCCATGGTACCACGGCCCTACATCGAAACAGAAGCGAGGCCCAACGAAATAATAAGGTAAGGCAATTCATTTATTTACCATAGAGGTAGTCCAAATCCCGAAAACAATTAAATAAACAAAGAGGTCCTTTGAAGACCTACACATACATAACTCTCCACTGAAGTCTGCTGGAAATTTCCAACGGATGAGGGTATCAGGCAATCAACCCATAGCCCTATACAGTTTTTTCACAAAAGTTTTTTCAAAGTCATTAAAACAAACAAACATTTTCTGATCATGTTCCAGCACTCTCTCTCCCATCATTCTCATAATACCAATATCTTTTCTTATTCCGCATTTTGACCTAATTCCAAACTGATCCTCTCCAATGTACTGCTCAGCTCTGTTCGTTAGTCTTCTGGTTAGTATCCTTAGCATTATTTTTTATGCATGGCTGACGAAGCTAATGGTTCGCAATTCTGAGCACTTGGTGACTCTCGCTTTCTTGGGGATAGTAATCATAGAGACTCTCATAAAGTCAGCAGGACCGTCTCCACTTTCATACACGTTTCTGCACAATACATTCACCTCCTCTCTAGCATCACCTTCAAGACTCTTCAGAAGTTCTGCTGGTACATCATCTGGTCCTGGGGCCTTGCCATTTCTTAGGTCTTATGAAAAAACTATAGGGCTATGGGTTGATTGCCTGTTACCCTCATCCGTTGGAAATTTCCAGCAGATTTCAGTGGAGAGTTAACGACAAAAGCCCTACGTTTTTTCGTTAGAGAGTTATGTATATGTAGGTCTTCAAAGTACCTCTTTATGTTTATTTGCCTTCGGTATTTGCGCTGCCTAATGGTAAAGAAAAGAATTGCCTTACCTTATTATTTCGATGAGCCTCGCTTCTGTTCGTAGGACGCGACGATGTTTTTCGATGTAGGGCCGCGGTACGATGGAGTTACACAACGAGTTGCTTTGATGTAATTAATATAAGCAGTCACTACACTTAAATACCTGAAGGAATAGGCCTATCCTTTTTATAGTTATTAGGTTTTATATTATGAGGAATTCACTCGGAACTTATAGGAAGATAAAGGACATCTTCCTTGCTTAAAGCATCGCTGTAACATAAGCAAGCTCCGAGCGAGCAGCTATAATATAATCTTTGTCTTTTACTATTTGCTGATTTTTCAAAGTTCGTTGACTCTTCTCTCGAAGTAATTTTCAAGAGTCAGGAGTGGAAAATTTTGAACACGAAATAATAAATTTGGTTTTCTTGTTGTTATGCAGGCCCGATGCCTACATATGGGTTCTATGTATATATGACAATTATGTTCATTCCCAATAGGCTATGTCGCCAATCCCTCGGCAATTTTGTAGATATTTAATTAATAAATTAATAATTTGTATTTAATTATGAAATAAAGGTACCACATACGATACCATGTTGTAAGCGTGTATAGTTTTTCCATAGGTCTTTTACACCCATCTCTACTTCTCTCTCCAATATGTTCGGTCCCATACAATCTACTTCAACCTCATCTGCTTCCTCCATTTCGATGTTATTAGGTTTGTTCTCTTTATCATACAGTTGTTCAATATACTCAATCCATCTCTTCCTTATATCTTCTGGTCTTTTCAGTTTTTCTCCATTTCTCCCCTCTATTTCTCGCACTCCCAAGCTACTTCTTTTCCATCTATTTATGTCCTAAACTTTTTGGTACATTAAATCAGTTCTTCCTTTCCTTTCTAATTCCTCCATTTCCCTACACTACTCTTCAAGCCACATCTCTCTTGCTTTATCAGTTTCTCTTCTCAGTTCATTATTCAATTGCCTATATCGTTGTTTCCTTTCTTCTGTATTTATACTCTTCCAGTTTCTTCTTCCTTCCATTTTGTCAAGCATCTCTGTAGTGACATAGACTATAGAAAAGAGCGCAGTCATGAAAATCTTGAGCTTCACATTGCCGCCCATAATCTAATAATAATAAAAGGACGCATGTGTGTGTGTGTGTGTTCCAGCATAGGTCCAAAATGAAAGCAGTTACAAACATGAAACTTCACACACATATTGATTAGGTCCCGAGGTTGTGCACCTGGGTGTTGAATGCCCGGTTAGGTTAATTGAATGCCGGTTAGGTTAACTGTACGCCCTTGACGATTGGTTAGGTTAAGTCGTGATATTTTCGTTAGCTTTAACGAAAATATCACGACTTAACCTAACCAGTCGTCAAGGGCGTACAATTAACCTAACCGGGCATTCAATTAACCTACCCGGGCATTCAATTAATCTAATAAAAGGACGGTCACTTAACCGATATTTTCCTTTCCTTTATTGTATTCTTCAGTCTACACCATCTTTCTTCACTCGTCATATGAATGTGGTCGTCATTTCTTTGCCTCCTTATCTCTTCATTCACCTTTTTAGCAAAAACTATCCCTTCTTCTCCCTTCAGTTTTTCAGTATCCCATTTCTTCCCTACTTTATTCTTTTTCAGAGTCTTCAGCCTCATCATATTTTCCATTACCACCAAGTTATGATCAGAGTCAGCATCTGCTCCAGGATAAACATTCGAGTTCTTCACTGCATTCCTATATCTCTAAATCTATATTTAAGTCTAAAAATAATAGTAATAATGATTTAGCTCTCTTTGTAACATCACTAAGGGCATATGATGAAAGGGATTTACAATTTATAAAGTACTCTTATAGCTCTTTTTTTTCTGTTCTTGGAGTGTGAAACTATTTATATAAACGGAAATAAAGGATTTGAGTTTATGAAGTATAATTTCCATCCTTTTTTTAAGCATGTTTAAATTTTTGATGATGTAGGAAAAAATGGTGTGAGAGAGATGTTGAGAAAAGTGTTTAGAAGTGAAACGCCATTTTACGTTGATAAATACCTATTAAAGATGTCTTCGGCGTAAGCACCGTAGATTTTTAAAAGGCTAAGATTTTTGACGGTGTGAAAAAACGTGGAGTCTAAGAGTATTTAGAAAAAAGTGCTTATACTTTAAATACTGTGTTTACAGCGTACTGTGTTAATAATTAGTGAGAAGGGCCAGAAACTGTCACAATGTACAGACCAAACTAATGCCGCCCATCGCTCTAACTCACGGATTATATTATTATTATTATCACCATCGAGAGTCGAACCCCCGACCTCAGTGTGTTCACTTAGCTTATAGGGAAACGGTGTTATCCACTGAGATGCGAGCACTGGCCACTGTACTGTTAGTTTTCATAGTGGTTCATTCAACCCCTAAAATATTTAAGTACTATTTTTTTGGACTCACGAATTTACTTCAGCGTACTTATCAGTGCCATTTCTAAAAAAAATTTGAAAAAAAAAAAAAAAAAAAAAGTCTCCGAAGAAATAAAAATTTTCCAAAAAGCTCAAGAAATTAGTAAACTTTTTCTTATTTTATTCTTTTTGGAAAAAATAAAGTTCCAGAAACAAACCCCCCCAAGTTTACTAATTATTAATTTTGTGCGGGTTTCTTAGAAATATCATTTTCTTTGGCGAAATTTTTCCCACATCAGTATAAAGTCTCCCTATTATTCTTCCACCTAATTTCTTTGTAATCTTAAATTATATAAATTATGAAAATGATTTGGTTTCACGTCAACCTCAAATTTACCGAAATGTCTTCTTTAGAACTCTCTCTTCTTATAAATAAGTAATTTTTTCTCAAAAAGAAAAAGAAAAATATTTGCTCGGAGTACTGGTGTGTTTTCTGACGACATTCCTGCAAGGCATAAAAGTTAAGTTACAACATTAAAGAATTTTTTGCTAATAAGTAAGATAGGCTTCAAAATGTGATACACAAAATAAATAAACTTACATACATCTACAGACTGAAAAATAACTTGGCATCTTATTTAACAAACTTAGTTAATGGAAATGTTTTTATTACAAAACAACCCTCAACTAATTTGAAGTATTGACATCATAACATAATTTTAATACATACACGTGACTGTATCTATGTATCTCTCTACGTGTATATATATATATATATATATATATATATATATTATATATATATATATATGTGTGTGTGTATATATATATATATATATATATATATAAGCAGAATTACCCAGCTTCGCTCGAGTTCAGTATATATGAAATTGTCTAAAAAAATGTTAACTATAAATTGAAACAAACTATAAAGTAAAGATAGGTTAAGGAAAGCAGTCTTGAAGAAGTATCTTTGTTTTTCAACAAATGGATCAAAAGTATAAATAAAGTGCATAATAGATAATTGATATTTAGTGAATTAGCACCAAGTAGTCTTTAATGTTAATGAAAGTTACATGAAATGAAAAGTCGAGAACAATACAATTATTACTGTAAATGTTTGAGAAAAATAAAGGGTGATCCAGAGAAATGGGACCCAAAAGAAACCCCTGTAACTCTTAAAGTATAAGTCCTTTTATAAAATCATACGCATCATTCGAAAGAGGATAGTTACAAGTTTGTACAGGATTGTATAGGTTTTGACAATACAATACAAGACAAGATAAGATACAAAACAAAATAAAAGTGTTAGTTAAAACTAACCCTTCAAGATGACTGCATGGACTGTGGAACAGCTGCGTTTCATAACTGAGCAATATTATGAGCATGGAAGAAGTGTAGTTTCAGCTCTTAGAAGGTGATTTTGACATCTGAAAATTTGTCTTGAAAGATCTTTGAGCTGAAACTACACTTCTTCCATGCTCATAATATTGCTCAGTTATGAAACGCAGCTGTTCCACAGTCCATGCAGTCATCTTGAAGGGTTAGTTTTAACTAACACTTTTATTTTGTTTTGTATCTTATCTTGTCTTGTATTGTCAAAACCTATACAATCCTGTACAAACTTGTAACTATCCTCTTTCGAATGATGCGTATGATTTTATAAAAGGACTTATACTTTAAGAGTTACAGGGGTTTCTTTTGGGTCCCATTTCTCTGGATCACCCTTACATTAAATCAAATATTTATACCATATAATCAATGACATGTTATCGCTGCATTACTTCGGGATAGATTATGTTGACTGTTTTCCCATCAGCACCCAAAATGAAAAGATTTTTACTGTCACCAACTCTTGAGCACCCAACATAAAGCTGGCCATGAGAAAAACATGGTTTCTGTAGGTTGAGGCCAACTACCTCAAGCGATTGGCCCTGAGCTTTGGTGATGCTCATGGCAAAACTTAGTCGAATTGGGAACTGGAGGCGCTTGAATTGAAATGGCAAGTCCGATGGAATGATTGGAATTCGTAGAATGAAGACATCCTTTCCTACATGTCCAGTCATTATTGTGGCCTCAATGACATGCGCCCAGAGCTTCTTTACAGCCGACCGCTTTCCATTACAAAGTGTTGGTGGGTCCATATTACTGAGAAGAATGATAGGTGCACCAATCTTGAGCTGTATATTGTGTGGTGGCACACCTGGTGGCTCCAGAGAATTGAGAAATTCTGTTGGATAATTGACAGCGTCGTTGGTGTCTGGAGCAGTGTCAACTGACTTGTATTGGTGCATCTCACTTGTAGGAGTAGCCCTCTGTTTATGTCATGAACTGCATCATCCTTTGGTGGAAGGATGGCTCTTTCAGAAAGCGACTTGTGATTCCGGAAATGAGAAATAACATTTGGAAAAACTGAATCTTTGAGTTCTTGAAGTGTTGTGACTGCTTAACCAATGTTTTCGACTGATACCATTCCATGCATGTTCTCAGAAACCATTTTGCCATTTCTCAGCTGAAGTAACCTTCCTGCAAAATTTCCAGCAGAAGCATCACCTGTCAAATCCACTCACATGTTGGTTGCTAGGGTGAGTCGGTGAATGTTGTTCCAGATATATGAAGCCTTGATGCACGCTTGTAGTTCATCTGTTTTGGTTCCACGTGGGATGACTGGGAGTGTTTGGCGAAAGTCACCAGTCAAGACCATAGTAACACCTCCCATTAGTTTGTCAGTACGTCGAAGATCTTTCAGGGTCCGGTCCATAGCTTCAAGAGCAGCCTTAAAGCCCTTATAAGACATGGTGCATTCACCCCAGACAATGAGCTTACACTCCTGCAGAACCCTTGCTTTTCCACTTCCCCTTCCACTGTTGCAGGTTGGTGCCTCTGCACGTGCCAAATTCAAAGGCAACTTGAATACTGAGTAAGCAGTCCTTCCTCCTGTTAAAAGTGTCATCACAGAAATCTACATTTAGGTTTTGGTTTTGCATTTGTGCCCGGTTCAAAATGTCCTCAGCAAGGTTCTCCTTGTAGTTGTCCCAAAGTTCCTGAGGATTAGATATGACACACATGTGGAGCTTAATGGCAAAAAGATTTCGCATCATCATTGGTGACTGTGTAGCAGTTGCTTCATTCAGGGTGCTACTCCAGTGGGCATCATCGTCAAGGCGTCCTCTCAGTTGGCAAGCTTGTTTGTAAGTCTCACAGACTCTGCCGTCCACTGTTGCAGTTCTTCGAACGATGTTAGCCCCTTGACCTCATGTAGAAGTAGACGCAAGAAAAAGCATACTGAATTGCCAGGATGCGCAGTGTGAACACAGGCTAATGCATCACTGGCCTTGACATTAGGATGCTCTGGCCCATTATATCTTACTTTTCGAGGGGCGCACTTCTTGCTTCCACTATTCCATATGAAATACTTGGGTACTTGGTGGTAGAGTAGAGTCTTAGCATATTCATCTTCCCTGCAAAAGTTAAAAAATCCTGCGAGAGTCGTGTCTTGTGTAGCTTGGGCACAATGAAGTGCATTTTCTTCAGTGACGTAAACTCTTTGGCCATTCTCAAGATGTACACTGAGCTGAACCACTGTAAGCTGTCTTTCATGAATTGGAAAGCTCAGAATTCTCCAGATAGCCTCATTACTGCTGATATATCGACCTAATTCATATTGTTCAACCTCATCATTCTTGGATACATTCTTCTGAAGGCTAAACACAGCCATATCAGTTCCCTTGTTGACATACTTGCAGACATATTTTATGGACTTCATGGAATTACACATTTCAACATTGATGTGAGCATTGAACAGTCAGAGAGAGAAGTGGGCAATATGGAACAATCCACCTGTTGTCAACTTGAATTTCAGAACCACGAATCTTGACAATTGTTGTAAATCCACCATCCTCTGGGCTTCTTCGGCGATACTCGCAAGACCGCAGTGCTAGGGTCTTTGAAAACTGTAGCAACAAAATTTTCTTTTTATTTATTACTAGCAGAGAACCCGCCCTTCGTGTGGGTGGCAAAAATATCCCAGCCGACGGGCGGAATATTTTTTGTTGTTCGAAGGCTGTTATTAGTTAGGTTAATTGAATGCCCAGTTAGATTAACTGAATGCCAAGTTAGATTAACTGAATGCCCGACTAGGTTAATTAAATGCCCGGTTAGGTCAACTAACTGCCCGATTAGATTAATTGAATGCCCGGTTAGGTTAGTTGTACGCCCTTGACGATTGGTTAGGTTGAGTCGTGATATTTTCGTTAAAGCTAACGAAAATATCACGACTTAACCTAACCAATCGTCGAGGGCGTACAGTTGATCTAACCGGGCATTCAGTTAACCTAACCGGGCATTCAAAATCCAGGTGCACAACCTCGGGACCTAATCAATATGTGTGTGAAGTTTCATGTTTGTAACTGCTTTCATTTTGGACCTATGGCTGGAACACACACACACACACACACACACACACATGCGTCCTTTTATTATTATTATTAGATAATCAACAAAAGTAAGTGATGCAGGAAGAACGTCTTTTTTGCAGTCAATCAAACCAGTTACAACAAGCAATATGAATGGATAGCAAATTAAGTCAGGCACCATAACACCATTTAATAAATAAAAATATCCACAATCACTTTTGAAATACTTACATATATATATATATATATAATGGTTAGCATCGCTGACTAAGAATTCACCGGCCCTGGATTCGATTCTCGGCGAGAGTAGGCGGCGCGCAGCTTACTCAGCTGTTCATCCTTCTAGAAATAATAGGTTGGTAGATAAATGGGTACCCTGGATGGCCCCGTGGCTAAAATGCTGTGCTGCTGATCGGAAGGTCGTGAGATCGAGTCCGGGCAAAGACTTTGTAATATCCGACCACTCGTGGTGTGTGTATATATATATATATATATATATATATATATACTTTAATCGATAGTTTCCTATTAACCGCTTTTGAAAAAAGTGTTGCTAATCGAATAATCTAAAAATTAAATCGTTGATTACTATAGAAAGCGTTATTAATCACTAATTAATTAGAGTTTGCATTTCTAACGCACGGTTGTCATATCCAGATAATCGTAACAATTAAAACAATTATTTTTCCCTGAATCACAGTTGAAAATGCTAAAGCCAAAATCTCATTATAAAAGTTTGAAGAGATCGTCAAAAAGGATCTGTTGTTTGTTCACTGCATTGGTAATTAATAGCCAAAAACATGAGCGAAAATCATTTCGTAATAATATTTGGTCAATCATACATTTTCGCTCGTTACAGAGTTATTGGAATTTTTTTTTTTGACTGATAACTCTTTAGGATTTTTGTTTTGCTTTTTTCTTTCTTTTGGGAAAGAAAAAGAAAAAGAAAGCTGTAGAAGAAAAGAGAAAGTAAAGACTTCCTTCAGACCTAAACTCTTATCAGCAAAGAATATTTACTATTGGGAAACTTCATAGAAAGAAAATTTTCTGTTACTGACTGCCTTTTTCCTAATTTGAAATAAGTTATTCTCCAATAAGGGTTAACCAGAACTGTATGTAATCAACTTAAAAGCATCTGTTGCTGTATTTTTTATGGACGTTTTTTCGTGTTGCTTTTATTTTTGGGACGCGTTTGCAGATTTACTTCGAAAATCACGACGTTTGCAAATAATGATTAAGGTTGAAAAAGTATATTAAATTTAGTTTTTTTAGCCAACATTTTTCATACTAAATGATTAAATTAAACATTATACTAATACTAACACGAGAGCAAGTATATTTTACGTCCCCCTGTGGTGCCTAGTGTAGTTTACGTTCCCCTACGTTATCCTAGTGTAGTTTGCGTTCCCCAACTTTGTCCATATACCTAATCAAATAAAACGTTAAAACTAACGAAAATATTACTTAACCTAACCAATCGTCAATATATATATATATATATATATATATATATATATATATATATATATATATGTATAGAAACGACGTAAGAATAGAGGAGCGTTCTGCACACGAGGAAGAGAAATAACGAACAAATGAAAAATGAGGTCCCCGCCCGGGAATCGAACCCAGGATCTTCCGATTGCCGGTCAGATATGCTAACCACTACACCACAGGGCAAGATAGTCAGAAGTCGTAATTCTCCTACATAGGGCAGAAACCAATGCCCTAAGAGGGCACCCTCGCAAATCGTGAATATGTACATTTAACTGCAATGACCACGCAGTATATTAATGTATAGAAACGACGTAAGAATAGAGGAGCGTTCTGCACACGAGGAAGAGAAATAACGAACAAATGAAAAATGAGGTCCCCGCCCGGGACGGGCGGGGACAGTAATACTTATACTTCGATACAAATGCTAAATATTTCACTGTTTTTATTTGTTTATTAAAACTGTGCGTGTCTTTATTTGTTTGTTTTGTAGGACATGAAAATTTTAAACCATTTAACTCACATCACACGTTAAGGTTAAGGAAATGTTTCTCTCAGAATTAGGTTCGAAAGAGGGGATCTCTTTCTGACCCAACACACAAAAAAAGCTAAATTAAAAGGGGAGCCTATCCAGCCAATTTAGAAACCCTTCATTACTTGAAAGGTTAAGAAAAACCTATTTAGATACTTCCACTTACGTAAATGCTTTAGGAACGTTCCCGTTTAAAATGTACTTTTCATTATGAACAAAATATACTCAGAAGCTATTAACTTCCTTTAAAAATTACACTTTAATTTAATATAGAAATTTTCTCCTGGAATAAAACATTTGTTGAAAAATACTCGGAAAATCATGAAATAATTTGTCGCACAGGATCTTGATCCTTATTTTATTAGCCTGTAAATAATAAATTCCCTTCCTTTCTACCATTTTCAAATTTATTCAATATGGGATCGAGTTATGATTTGTTTGGATAACCTTTTTTTCTCCTTTTGTTTGCCTGCACCTGTAAACAATGATATTCGACATGATACTTTTCTTTATTCATTCACAGAAAATAAACATGGTTAGAACAACGAAGTAAATGCATAGTTTATTTATTTAAATGTTTAAAACAACGATGCGATAATTGCACCAATCATTCTTATTTTATTTTATTAACAAACTAAAAATGATTATTGTAATGAATAGATGGTTAAATTAACTACTTTGGATTGTTGACAAATAATTGGGTCGTCATGTCCCTTAAATGTCCTATAATGGAACTCCATGATTTTACCAATATTTATCGGTAAGAAACATGAAATTTTACGATAGGACATTTTAAATCGACTGTAAAAGTTTGTTGTAGAATTTTGCGTTGCCACAAGAAGAGTGTTCACTCTGGGTAGCGGAACAAAGTCAACCGACGCAATGTCAACATTCATAATGTCGATACTAAAAAGCTAGTTTAAATTAGGTTTGGTTACATTATGCCCGGTTAGGTTAAGTCTGCTTAGGTTAGTCATCTTCATTGAAAATCTGAAATGTAGTTTGAAATATGAAATCCATATATTTGCATAAGATCGAACGTCGACATTATGAAATTCGATTTTGTTCATGTAATTTGTTCATTCGGAGCAAGTGTAGTTACGTCCCCCTGTGGTGCCTAGTGTAGTTTACGCCCTACATTATCCTAGTGTAGTTTGCGTTCCCCAACTTTGTCCGCGCGTACCTAATCAAATAAAACGTTAAAACTAACGAAAATATTACGACTTAACCTAACCAATCATCAATTTCTATATATATATATATATATATATATATATATATATATATATATATATATATATATATACAGGGTGGGCCGTAAGTTTCCATACATAGGAAAAATAAACATTTTTTTATGGACAACCATTTTTATTTATATAATATGCTCTACATGGTTGCTATTGTTTTGAAAACACATTTCAATACGTGTTCCCCACTGTTGATGAACACGCATTAGCACAGTTGACGTTATGCTTGTAATGGCGTTGGTGATACGTTCCTTTAGATGATTTATGTCTCGTATCTTTTCCTGATACACCATGGCCTTCAAGTGCCCCCAAAGATAGAAATCAAGGGGGGTGAGATCTGGGGATCTGGGAGGCCACTCCACAGGACCACGCCGACCAATCCAAGCATCCGGAAACTGCTGATCCAAATACCGACGCACGTGAAGACCATAATGAGGTGGAGCTCCATCTTGCTGGAAGTAAACTGGGAAGTTACCTTCCTCGTTTAGCAGGGATGGGAAAATCTCTTCTTGCAACATGTTAAGATACTTTTCGGCATTAAGATTTCCACTGACAAAAATTGGTCCAATAATTCTGTCACCCCATATCCCCCACACCATCACTTTACCGGCACCTTGCATCTTCGTCGGACTCAGCCAGTTAGGGTTAGCATTACTCCAATAACGTATGTTTTGCCGATTAACCTCTCCATTGACGTAAAAATTTGCTTCATCAGTAAACAAGATCTTACAAACGCATATTCTTAGGGTATCTGAAACATAAAAACAAACGTTTAAATTTTCCTATGTATGGAAACTTACGGCCCACCCTGTATATATATATATATATATATATATATATATATATATATATATATATATATATATATATATATGATACACACAGGCCGTGCATGGAACAAGGAACTCTTCTGGGATAATTAAATCCACTATAGTCCGAATAAGTAATGGTAAATGACAAATACCATAGTTTTTCTTTTTCATGATGCAAGCCCGACGTGGGCAACGGGTCTCTCGCAAAGAGGTCCCATAAATATAGCTTCCCTCACCAGCTATCTGCAAAGCAGACAGGATCCAGCTTTGGGACATGGATCTAGGGTCCCAAAGCTGGATCCTGTCTGCTTTGCAGATAGCTGGTGAGGGAAGCTATATTTATGGGACCTCTTTGCGAGAGACCCGTTGCCCACGTCGGGCTTGCATCATGAAAAAGAAAAAACTATGGTATTTGTCATTTACCATTACTTATTCGGACTATAGTGGATTTAATTATCCCAGAAGAGTTCCTTGTTCCATGCACGGTCTGTGTGTATCATAAAAAACTCAGGGAACCATTCTGAGTTCATTGCCATATATATATATATAGACGATTGGTTAGGTTATGAAAATATTACGACCTAACCTAACCAATCGTCAATATAATAATATATATATATATATATATATGACGATTGGTTAGGTTAAGTCGTAATATTTTCGTTAGTTTTTAACGTTTTATTTGATGGATTCATTTAAAAAATGTCTCCTAAAGATCCTAGTGTAATTTACGTTCCCCAACTTTAACCTAGTGTAGTTTGTGTCCCCTTGTGCGTCAGGGGGACGTAAACTACACTTGCTCCGTTCATTCCTCTAAGCTCCGATTGATTATATCTCGCATATAAGTACATAATGGATACAAATTTACTATGAATTATCTTCGTATTAATTACCTTCATATTTAAGCTAATTTCTTCCTGAAATGAATGCCAAAAAGCACTCCTTACTCCAGTATTTGGATCACCTGAAGATCAGGACCCCCAAGCCTTCTTTAGTTAGCCTTATAAGGCTAACTAACGAAAATATCACGACCTAACCTAACCAATTGTTGGTCAACTGCACGCCCTTGACGACTGGTTAGGTTAGGTCGTGATATTTTCGTCCCTGGCACCCGTTGCCATTGGTACCTCCTCGGTATGGGCCGCAAGGCCTTTTGAGGTACTTCTTTTCCTTGTCTCTCTCTCTCTCTCTCTCTAAGACGAGTGCCACGCGCCTTCCTCGAAGAATCATTGGGACTCCAGCAAATTCTATAATTTTTTTTTATTCCACACTCCTGAGGGAAATGAAACTCTGAAATGCTTTGTCGACTTTTCCCACTTTTCATTTCACATCTGATACTGAAAGTTTAAACTAAATCATTTTTTCCTATCCAGTGTATTGCTCGTTTGTTCGACAGAAGCTCGACATTCTCCTTGCCTTTCACATATTTCATTAACAATTTTTACTCGAATCTACACACACACACACACACACACACAAACGTAAACTAACTGCATACCATACATATATAAAAAAAATTCTTAGGTCGAAATTTCTTTCATGACTTTTTCTTCGGACCAATAAATTGCATTTACGACACGTGTTTCACATCTGCACGACAGAAATTATGCTTTTAATTCAAAATTAAATGGAAAAGGAGAGGCAGTTCATTGTTTAGGAATTCACTAAAACATTGACATTGATCGAAGCTTCTAAGAATAAGGATTTATAAGAAGTATATATATATATGAAACACCCCCTACACACACACACACACACACACAAGTGTACTATGACAGTGATACACGTTTATGCAAAGCCAATTTACTTCATATTTCTCATAACGTAAAATACGAGCTAATATCAATTGGCCTACGCTCTCTAAACATAGTGTCTGTATCGATTTACGGAGGGGTCTAGTGTTTAAAATCGCGTTTGCCTTCTATTAAACCGATAAGAATGGCTAATAAATGAGCCGGAACGAACCTTCCGGAGAAAGTTATCCGTTTAATATCATGGTTTTAATGTTTAAAGATAAGCTATGTACGTAAACCATTTAGGCTATATATATATATACAGGGCGTCCCAAAAAAATGTATACACACTTTAAATACTTATAAAGGCAGTGTTTATTAAAATACATTTCATTTTCAAAATGTAATAGAATCTACAGACATTATTTAATTGTTTTGTCAACGCCTGTTTTCAAACTGACGTCCGTTCTGGTCCAGGCACTGCTGATAACGCGAAGCAATGGAATCGCAAACATCACGAAACATTTCGTTTGGTATTTGTGTGCATTCTCGTTCAATGGCTGCTCTCAATTCAGCGACTGTTGCAGGTTTTATAGCGTAGACTTTGTCTTTTAAGTATCCCCATAAAAAAAAGTCTAGTGGTGTGAGGTCTGGTGAACGCGGAGGGTATTCTACGAAACCCCTTCGTCCAATCCACATCCACATCGTGCCAATTACCACTCGCAATACTCCACTCTTCGGTCCGGATCATCTTCATTAATAGCATGGACTAATCTTGGAATGTAACTTTTCCATTGACAGCGCTTCAAAATGCGTTGGACAGACGATTCTGAAATTCCTACCTCACGACTCGCTTGCCGCACAGATTTTCTTGGACTTTGGTGATACGTTTCCAGTACTCTTTCTTGCTTTGTGGGGCTTGTCGATGTCCGTGGTCTTCCGGAACGCTTCTTGTGGACATTCTGAACAGTTCCATGGCTTCAAACTTATCTCTAATTCGAGTGATGGTAAGTCGCGTTGGTGGATCTGTTTGAAACTCCCTCCTAAACTGTCTTTGCACTTCAACTGCGTTTTCACACTTCCAGTAGCATTTTAGAATGAATTTCCTTTGTTCAAAGCTTAGTCTGACTGCCATTATTAATTCTAATGGGTTTAACTTGGAAATAAAGAAACATCAATTGAGCTATCAGCTGTTAAAGTGTGTATACATTTTTTTGGGACGCCCTGTATATATATATATATATATATATATATATATATTCATAAATGCCCAAGTTGGTCGAACATTTGATTAAATTTTCGTTCGTTCGTGACTGTACGTCGAACAGGTTATGTATTTTATATTTTCAAAATTTTAATCATTTTCACTTGGGTTAAAGTAGATGGGGGGGGGGGGGGAGGTTCTATTAGAAAGTTTAGAGAAAGTGCTTTTTTTTATTGTATACAATGATTATTTTTTCGAATTTCACGCGCGTTAAGATTTTAATTAAAAAGCTCGAAGTCAAATAAGACGTCCTTTATGCTTCTTCAGACTTTACACACCCACTGATTTGTTTTAGGTTAGGTTAGGTTAACCTGAGTTAACATAACCTAACCTCCTCGGAAAAGTAAGTAGTTGAAGAAAATCCGATTTATTTACAAAGTTCGATCTACCTAAGTGGTAAAAAAGGTGGCTTACTATTATCTCTATTTTGGGATTTAGGTGTATACAGTATATACAGTATGTTCTATTTTCATTTGCTCGAATTTTGTAATGGATGTACAGTATATCTTTGTATTGGGGTTTTTATTCCGCATATACCTATATATTTCTAATGGCTGAACCCTCAAACAGTGACGCCGCGTTTGCAGCTGAGACAGAAAATGTAGATTATTAAGTGGTTAATGTGAGAAATTCTGTGACGCGGGTGAAAAGGAACTTTTGCAGAGAATATGGATCCACCCGATAGAAATACAATACCACGAATTGTTGGAAAATTTCAAACAAAAGGAAATGTAAGCAATCAATGTAAAGGTAATAGTGTAGGCGACGATCCACAAGAACTGTGCAACACAAAGATATGGTTCATGAATTATTGCGCGGAGTCCGCAGAAGTCAATTCAACGTTTATCACCAGAAGTAAGTATTTCAAGAACATTTGTGCATCGTATATTTCGTACCAAATTAAACGTTTTACCCTAAAGAATTCATTCACAAGCTTCACTGACTAATGTTCAAAAAGAAAAACAAGTGGAATTCGCAACATGGATGTTAGCAAAACTAGAAGAAGATTCTGAGTTTTTGAAACACATTCACTTCACTGACAAGTGTTATATACATCTGTCTAAGAGGTGTAATAATCAAAACTTTCGTTACTGGGGAAGTCATGCTGGCGCTCCATTAGAGCTTCCACGTAGTGCTTCTAAGCTCAAAATTTGGGTTGCTGTTGGGTGGTATAGTGTAGTAGGTCCCTACTTCTTTGCGAGCGAAACTGGAAAAACAGTAACGGTAACGTAAAATGTATATCGTGAGATGCTACAAGATTTCTACTTACCACAACTAATTAGTTTGTCCCAAAAAAGAAATAACTACATTATCCCAGATTCACAGTGCTCACAGGATGGAACATCTCCACACACTGCTTGTGAAACCCGCAACTTTTTGAGGAAACATTTTTCCGGGCGACAAATCTCAATTCATGAGCCAGTGGAATGTCCTCCATACTCACCTCCTTTATTTATGCAGGAAGGAGGGGCCAAGGGCGAATGCCCGCAAAAACACCCGCCCCTCCTTAGAGGAAGAAGAGAGCCAAAAGAAAAGGAACAAAGTTTGTGAGATGCTGGACACTCTGCGTTTAAAAGATTGGAGAGGACAAGGGGAAGGATGGATTGAGGAAGAATGTTGAGTAGAAGAAAGATTAAAAATATCGATTAACCCTTGCGTTAGAGAGTTGGGCAGAAAAAGAATGAGAATGTGTCAAAAGCTGAGTCCTGCGTGCCCTCATTAAAGGAGGAGGCATTCAGTTAGAGAGTTCAGAAGAGCATTGTCCGTTATAATAGCAGTAGTAAAGAGAGAGAGAGAGAGAGAGAGGCAACATTGCGGCGAAGAGAGAGAGATTGAAGACAGTCAGGAAAACACGGGGAATTGATGAGACGAAACGCCTTTCATTCCACCCGGTGAAGTAGAGCTGTGTGGGTTGAGCCACCCGACACAAGAGAAGCGTACTCCATACAGGGGGAGCAAGGATTAAGTTGTGTATTGTTGAAGTAGGGGATACTCGTATGGAAAACTGTGACGAGTAGAAAGATGAAGGAATTGGTTTTTGAGGCATTGAAAGCCATAAGATTTTCTCTGCCTCAGTCAGAGATAATAGAAAGATTAGAGGTAAGGTGCACTATAGCCGTCCTACGCGAATCATGGAGTGACTGTTGAGAGGGACGCTTTGTGAAGTGGGTGGAGAAGCGAAAAGTGGAATCATCGGCATAGGAGTGGATAGTGGATAGGACAGGAGGTGCGACTTAACAGATCATTGATAAATAAAAGTGAAATAATGGGTGACTGAACAGAGCCTTGAGGGACACCATTATTAATAGCTTTGGGAGAAGAACAGTGCCCATCTACAACCGCAGCTATAGATCAGCCAAAAAGGATATTAGAAACGAAGGCACAGAGAGAAGCAGGGACGTAAATCCCGGGGGTCTAGGGGGCCAGGACCCCCACTTTTTTCTTTGAGGGGTCAGAGTATCTCACGACCACCCCTCTTTTTGAGTTAAAGGCTTTGATAGTTTAGACTGACTTATTTTTTACGGTAATAAAAGTCTTTCTGTGGATGATGTACGATAATGTTTGACGTTGTGCTGTAGTTTAAGATAGTTGTTTTTTTAATTTCTTAAGACCATAGGTCCCACTACCACAGTTTCACTACATAGTGCTATGTGTATGCATCAGAGATGTCGTCATTGGTAGTTTTCTATATTTATTCTTATATTATTATGTACAGTATGTATTACACTTTGTTGCACTTGATTTGTAATACGTTCCCTGGTATCTAGTGACGTATGTAATTCTCCTAAATTAAGGTATCATGCTCACATTATGTCATTCTCATTGTCAGAGGTCTAGAAATGTTCTAACTTGCCTACCTAGTTAGGGACAAAATAGCGGTCCAAGTTTTTGTAGAAGAGACAAATGTTCATTTTATTGACTATTACTGAACATCAGTGGAATGCATATTGTGGGGTGGGTAGGGTGAAGATGCAGTGATTTACCTTGCTATACAGCTGAGGTATGTGGTTATATTGAGCATGAAATGTGGATGGTTGCGTGGAGGATGTCAAGAGCTGTAGTTGCTATGCATTGTTGATTTATTTGAGTTTGAAGTTTGGTAGTGCGGAGGTGGAGGGCTGGTTGTGATTGAGTATATTGCGGGTCGCTTGTGGGATGCCGTGTATTTGTGTTTGGTTTCATGGTGAGGGTTGGGCATTCATCAATAAATCTTTTCTAGTTCTATCCTTTCTATCCTTCTATCATAAAAGGATAGAAACCAAAGGAGAGCAGTTTCGAAATTAATGATTTGTGCCAGACTATATCAAAAGCTTTTGATATGTCTAGCGCAATAGCAAAGGTTTCACCGAAATCCTGAAAGAAGGATGACCAAGAATTAGAGAGAAATGCATGAAGATCGCTAGAAAAGGGTCCCTTGCGGAACCTACACTGACGATCTGAAAGATTGTGAGAGGAGAGCTGTTAAGAATCTTCCTATTAAGAATAGATTTAAAAACTTTAGAAAGGCGAGAAATAAAAGCAATTGGACAATAGTTGGACGGTTGAGAGCGGCCACCCTTCTTTGGGACAGGCTGAATAAAAAGCGAACTTCCAGCAGGAAGGAAAAGTACCAGATAAAAAACAAAGACGAAAGAGTTTGCGTAGGTAGGGTGTCAAGAAAAGAGGAGGGAAAGAAGTAAAGTTGTTGGAGAGGTTCTTGACGAGGTGCCAGAAAGAGCGAGAAGAATTAGAATTGGATACGTTTTCACATTTTTCTTGGATGAAGAAATTTTTGGCGAGTCAAAGAACAGATTTTGCACGATTCCGGGAAGAAATATAAGCTAAGTGGGAGTCATGAGTTGAATGGCGACGGTACTTTCTGAAAGACTCCTCTCTGTTGCGGATAGCATTTGAACAAGGAAAGTTAAACCAAGGTTTTTGGCATTAGTGGTAGAAATAGAATATGGAATATACGCCTCCATGGCCGAGAGAATCACCTCCGTAATGCGCTCAGCACACTCGGAAGGGCCACAGTCACGGAAGCAGTAATCATTCCGTGGGAAATCACGGAAGTACTGCCCAAGGGCTTTCCAATCAGAGGGGACAAAGTGACAAAAGAGTCTCCTCTTGGGAGGATCCAAAGGCCGAATTGGAGCGATAGGACAGGAAACAGATATAAGAGTGTGGTCAGAGGAGCCGAACGGATAAAGAAGTTTGACAGACGAGTAGAGTAAGAAGATGAGAGGTAAGAAATATATCCAGAATTTTGGGCCAATCTCCAAGGCGAGCGGGGATACGAGTACGGTGCTGTACAATCTTCTCCATGTCATTTACGATAGAAAAGTTGTAAGCTAATTCACCAAGGATGTCAGTGAAATGGGAGGAAAGCCAAAGGTGGTGGTGAACATTGAAATTTCCTAATCCTAAAATGGAGATTTCAGCCAAAGGAGAGAGGGATAGAATGTATTCCACTTTGGAAGTGAGGTAGTCAGAGTTTTGGATATTCAGTAGAATAAGGAGAAAGTTAAACAGCGCAGATGTATTTCGTTTGAGATTGGCATGTAAGCCCTAGCCACAGGGTATAAAATTCGCAGGATTCAAGTTTGGGAATACGAGAGCAAGTCACACCCCATGACTTTTTTTTTGTGGGTTTGCATAAAAGACAAGATCTATTCTACAAAGCCTAAGACACTTGAAGACCTAAAGACCAAAGCTTATGAGGTAATGAATAACATCCCAGCTGAACTATTTCCAAAAATTATGTCAAACATTTGTGTAAGATAAAATACTGTATTGTTAGAAAGAAATGGCGATTACAGTGAACATTTTTTTTAATTTGGGTTAATAAATCCCTATGTTTTACGTACTAATTGTGTTTGTCTTTTTGTTTACATTCCTTTTTTTTAGCTTAGAACATTTATTTAGAAATAGGGGCATTCTTTGGGGCCATCTGGCATGCATATACAGTGTGTGTATATATATATATAATATATATATTATATATAAAACTGGTGTGCCATAAAAAGGGGTACATTTTAAAAAGGCTATAAAATCACCATTTGTCATTTAATTTTAATAAAACTTCTACGCAATACACCATATGTATTTACTTATATGCAAACAAGTTTTCAGGTTAAAATATCAAATAATTCAAGTTCTATCAACATTTAGCGAAAGGGTATGATTTTTTACTTAATATGCAAAAAAATTATTAAACCTTTTTAATATTTTTTTATAAAAATAATTTTTAACGTAAACTTTACCTGAAATTATTAAAAAAATTGTTCGAAATGCTTTCCTTCCATTTCAATAACTTTTTTTATTTTTGGCCGGAATTCATCTATGGCTCGATTTACTTGTTCATGTGGAAGCTTTTCCCATTTTTGAATGATGATCTCGCGTAAATGATCGATATCTTTTATCCTAGTCCTATTGTTGTTGTTTTGTTGTTTAGCCGATCAGCCCACCCTGGTCGAGCAAGCCGGCGGCACGCAGGTAACCGATCGCCCTCTCCGGAGTGGACCAGAGGTTCAGCGCACTAGTGATGTTGTGTTGTGTTCGTTGTTGTGCTAGAGCGGTACAGTCTGTAATAATGTGTTCAATTGTTTGTGGTGTGTCCTGGCACAGGTGGCAGGTGTCGTCTATGGAGTTGTCTAGTCTGTGTTTATATGTCCGTAAGTTGGGGTAATGTCCACATCGGAATCGTGCTAAGTTAACTCGATCCGATCTGCTCAGGCTGATCTCTGACCTGTTAATGGGTGGTGGCTTCGCACCGAGGACCGCATTCTGACCGAGTCGTGTCAGTGCTTTGTGGGTTAGGTGTGTGTGTATGTGTTTTCTGTACTGTGTGATGTCTGTGGGGCGTGGTATGGAATGGAGTATTTGGTTATAATGTCTCTCTGGTGTTACCTTAATGGTGCGAGGTGTTGGTGCATGATTGTACATGTAGTGGCAAGGGTGTTGTGGGTTAGTTGTCGCTGCTGCCATGAATTGTGTTCCCCTCATGTCTAAATGTTCCCTAACTTGGAGTATTTTTGTTTCTGTGTGAAGGTGTTCTATTAGTGTTGTTTGAGTGCATCCTGTAATGATACGAAGTGCGTTGTTTTGTATTGTCTGTAAGGTGTTTATGTGTGTGTTTGAGATAATGGGTGCCCAGTAGGGTGGATCGATTTTACATTTTTTTCGATTTCCATATTCTAATAGAGACAGAAACTTGCGCATGCATGAGAAAATAGCCTCTGCAACATCTTAGCTTAATAGGTAATCATCTTCTGCCCCCGGCAGAGCGATGAAAATCATATTTTAGTAGTCAAAATCGTATTTTTCTTATAATTTTTAAAATATTTCAATATGCGTGTGTGTTATTTCATGCCTAAGCAACGATATAAATGCTATGGGAAATATATAAATGCATTATTTAAGACAAAGAGCCGATCTGAAAATATGTATATAAATTACCTATTTTTTCAACATTTGACGTTGTTGCCGGGGGCAAAAGATATTAACGTAGGACAACGCGCTTGGAAAAACGATCATATGAGGTCTTTTTCATCGACTTTATAGTTATTAGGAATAATTTTGATGCATATTGAAATATTTATAATAATACGTTTTTGACTACTAAAATATGATTTTCATCGCTCTGCCGGGGGCAGAAGATGGTTACCTATTAAGCTAAGATTTTGCAGAGGCTATTTTCCTATGCATGCGCAAGTGTTTGTCTCTATTAGAATATGGAAATCGAAAAAAATGTAAAATGATCCACCCTAGTGCCCAGCATGAACTAGCATAGTCCATAACTGAGCGAATATATTGTTTGTATATGAGTGATGTTGTTTCCTGCTGGTGTCCAAAGTTTGTGCCTGTTAGTACCCTAAGCGTGTTAAGTCTTGACGTGCATTTGTTTTTAATGTCCTGAATGTGGTTTGCAAAAGATAATGATGTGTTGTATGTGACCCCAAGTATTTTGGTCCTGTGAGTGTGTGGAATGTTGATGTTTAGTGTAAGCTGTGGAATTACCTGGTGTTCTTTTGTGTTGCTTGCAAGCAAGGTGATGGTTGATTTTGTGGGCGCTACTTTGAGTCCTGTAGACTCACTCTGCTAAGTTTTCCCATATTCCGGCCAATAATAAGAAAAGTTATTGAAATGAAAGGAAAGCATTTCGAAATTTTGTTTTAATAATTTCAGGTAAATTTTAATTTAAAAATTATTTTTATAAAAAAATATCAAAAAGGTTTAATAATTTTTGCCTGTTAAGTAGAAAAATCATACTATTTCGTTAAATGTTGATAGAATTTGAATTATTTGATATTTTAGTCTGAAAACTTGTTTGCGTATAGATAAATACATGTTTTATTGTGTAGAAGCTTTATTAAAATTAAAGGACAAATGGTGATTTTATAGCCTTTTTAAAATGTACCCTTTTTTATGGCACACCCGTATATATATATATATATATATATATATATATATATATATATATACACACACGAGGGTACTTCAATAAGTATCTGCATATAATATATACTCGTAATAACGAACCAAACTGAGATCTATAGGCTTATTTAGGCTAGCAACAGTATAGATTTATTTAGGCTAGCAACAGTATTGGCTTATTTAGGCTACTCGTAGCTGTCACATATCGTACTGAGTCGTGAGCATGGCTGCGCCGCTTTCAATTTGTATTCTGGAAGAACAGAGATCCGTGGTTCGTTTTTTGTGGGCAGAAGGTGTGAAAGGAGCTGAAATTCACACGCGTTTATGTGCTCAGTATGGGAATAATGTGTTACCACGGCGAAGTGTGTACGAGTGGATTCAAATGTTGAAGGAAGGTCGGACATGTGTGACAGATGCTCAGCGCTCAGGACGACCGTCAACATCAACCAGTGGTGACAAGCAGGAAGAAGCCAGAGCCATGATTTTAGTTGACAGAAGATTAACAATAAAAGAAATTGCATCTTCATTAGACATCAGTCAAGGGTCAGCCTATTCGGTAGTTCATGACATTCTTGGCTTTCACAAGGTTTGTGCAAGATGGGTGCCCAAACAGTTGACAGAAGAGCACAAGCGTAATCGTATGGACGTCTGCTCTCGTCTTTTGGTGCGGTATCATAATGAAGGTGAAAACTTTTTGGAGCGCATTATCACTGGAGATGAAACCTGGATCCATCACTATGAACCAGAAAGCAAACGACAGAGCATGCAATGGAGGCATCCAACATCTCCCGTTGCAAGGAAGTTCAAAGCGCAGCCGTCAGCAGGTAAAGTTATGCTAACACTGTTTTGGGATACACGAGGCCTTATCCTTGAACTTTATCTAGAGCGTGGAACTACAGTAACAAGTGCATCGTATTCTGACATGCTTCGGAATGAGTTAAAGCAAGCAATTCGCACAAAACGGAGAGGGAGATTGTCGGAAGGTGTTATTCTGTTACACGACAATGCGCGCCCTCATACCGCTGCACAGACTACAAAATGCCTTCAAGAACTTAAATTTGAAGTTCTCGACCATCCAGCCTACAGTCCAGACCTGGCACCTTCGGATTTTTACCTGTTTGGACCACTGAAAGACGCTTTGAGAGGTCACCGATTCCAAGGCGATGATGACCTGAAGGAGGCGGTGCATTACTGGCTACGCACACAGCAAAAAACATTCTTTTGTGATGGCATTAGGAAGCTTGTAGATCGCTGGACTAAGTGTATTGAGAAACAGGGAGACTATGTTGAGAAGTGATGTGTTTATAATCTATCAGATGTGAAAATAAAATTGTAAAAATAAAAAGTGCGGATATTTATTGAATTACCCTCGTGCGTAATTTAGGGGTTGTAATGACAGATGATGCGAAATTTGAAACACAAAATAAGATTGCAGTAAACAGAGCAAAGAGAATAACGGGTCAGATATTGAGAACCTTTAAACGAAGGGATAGGAATGTAATGATTCCTCTACTGAAAACCCTGATCATACCCAAATTAGAATACTGCTCGGTCCTAACTTCCCCATAAAAAAAGAAGACATTAGACAGCTGGAGGGGATCCAAAGAAGCTTCACAGCCAAGATCAATGGGTGCAAAGAACTAAATTACTGGGAAAGGTTACGAGAACTAGACCTATATTCACTGGAAAGGAGAAGAGAGAGATACACCATTATTTACACTTGGAAAATAATGGAGAAACTAGTCCCTAATCTTACTCTGAATCCCATAACTCCCCAAACAACGATGGAAAGTAGAAGCGGTAGACTGTGTCGTATTCCCAAATTGAAGGCGAGACAAGGAACATCCTTAACCCTGAAAGAAAATAGTTTTGTAGTGAGAGGACCAAAACTGTTTAATCAGTTGCCCAAAGACCTAAGAAACACGAAGGGAGTTGCAGTGGAAATCTTCAAAAGAAGACTAGACGCCTGGCTCAGAACAATCCCCGATGAGCCGGGCGTACCTGGCTATGTGAGGTGGAGAGCGCAAGAATCCAACTCACTACTTCACCAGGCCAACTCGAGAGGAGGGGCGACAAGCTTGACCTTCGCGAAATGAGAAATCATCGCGCGGAACCTTTGTAAGGTTGTAAGGTAAGGTAAGGTATATATATATATATATACCTTACCTTACCTTACAACCTTACAAAGGTTCCGCGCGATGATTTCTCATTTCGCGAAGGTCAAGCTTGTCGCCCTCCTCTCGAGTTGGCCTGGTGAAGTAGTGAGTTGGATTCTTGCGCTCTCCACCTCACATAGCCAGGTACGCCCGGCTCATCGGGGATTGTTCTGAGCCAGGCGTCTAGTCTTCTTTTGAAGATTTCCACTGCAACTCCCTTCGTGTTTCTTAGGTCTTTGGGCAACTGATTAAACAGTTTTGGTCCTCTCACTACAAAACTATTTTCTTTCAGGGTTAAGGATGTTCCTTGTCTCGCCTTCAATTTGGGAATACGACACAGTCTACCGCTTCTACTTTCCATCGTTGTTTGGGGAGTTATGGGATTCAGAGTAAGATTAGGGACTAGTTTCTCCATTATTTTCCAAGTGTAAATAATGGTGTATCTCTCTCTTCTCCTTTCCAGTGAATATAGGTCTAGTTCTCGTAACCTTTCCCAGTAATTTAGTTCTTTGCACCCATTGATCTTGGCTGTGAAGCTTCTTTGGATCCCCTCCAGCTGTCTAATGTCTTCTTTTTTATATGGGGAAGTTAGGACCGAGCAGTATTCTAATTTGGGTATGATCAGGGTTTTCAGTAGAGGAATCATTACATTCCTATCCCTTCGTTTAAAGGTTCTCAATATCTGACCGTTATTCTCTTTGCTCTGTTTACTGCAATCTTATTTTGTGTTTCAAATTTCGCATCATCTGTCATTACAACCCCTAAATCTTTTGCTCTGGAATTTCTCTGAATTTCCTGTCCATTTGGGGTATAATAGTCCATGCACTTTAGGTCTTCTCTTTTTCCGTACCGTAATAGCTGAAATTTCTCGGTGTTAAACTTCATATTGTTGTCTTCAGTCCACTTGTAGATTTTGTTTATGTCGGTTTGTAAAGATCATATATATATATAATATATATATATATATATATATATATATATATATATATATATATATCCGGTGATTTTTTAAACATCTGACACTTTAAAAGATTTATATTTTCTTATGAACTGAAATAAACGCATGAAATTTTTACTGTATCTTCTCTACACATAAGGCATCAGTCCCTCAGTGCAAGACATGCTCTATATGATGTCCTCTCAGCTCATTAGCTCTTTGCACACGAACAACAAAATTTTGCAGTACTGTGGACAGAGTTTGTGCTAAAATGCGAGAAATTTCTCGTTCAATTGATGCTTTCAATTCTTCGATTGTGTGTGGATTGTGCTTGAGCATTATCTCTTCTAAATAACTCCACAGATAGAAGAGTGTAATATCATAAAAATTTTGTGAAAAATATTTCGTGTTTTAATTTCACTTTATAAAAAATCCAAACCTTTTAAAGTGTTACATGTTTTTAAAAAATATGTAATAAGTTCGCTCCGAAGCGAATGTCCCCTAATCTCGCCCCACATCGAAGTGTAACCAAGAGTAATTAATTAACCTTTCAGATTACTTAGCTTCCATCAGAAATTATTCCCATTTTTCCCATTTCCCATTTATTATGAAACTAATCGTGTTATTTGTGATCATCTTACAGCCATCCCTCCATTCATAAATTCTATCACATGTATGCACGTTAATTGTAATCCGATTAAATCCCTTATCTGTGTTTCGAAATTACATCTATTACAATGTATTTCCCATTTGTAAATAGTATCATATATATATATATATATATATATATAAGTTATATATATAAGGGTGGTCCAAAAAATAATGGCAATTTTTAAAGTTTGCTTTTTCTTTTGTGGTACCTTTTCATTTTGTTCTTTATGTTGAATAAATATTACACGTTAATTTTTGTATGAATCATGCAATATTTGAAGGTCGCTCAAGGCAGAAGTAAATTGATACATTGTGGTGTACAACAACTTAACGTAGGACAAATCACATAATTAAGAAAAGTGGAATGAGTTAAGAGAGTGTTAATGTGATTCGTTTATTATTATTATCATATATTGGACATATTATATTTGTCCAAATCATATTTTGACGAGACCCGTATAACAGCTGTGAATTCAGAAGTTTTGGAAGTAGGCAAGTTTTCGTTTTGCCATTAGTTACGTTACACTGTTCGTGGTTATGATGAGTCTTAGGGTTGTGAATGACAACAGAAAGAGGCGTAAAATTGATTTAAGGTTTCAATTGTTCTCTTACTACAAATAAAGAGCAGAAACAATTCCTACTACAAGTAGTCTCGGAACACCGTTCAAAATTTCCAGAACCTAATAAATACTGTATTTGTTTTTCATTAAAGGAACGACCTTCAAGCAATACTTGAAAATTTGAAGTGTTCATTCCCTAGTTCTTCTTTGTTTTTTTTCTTCAGTAAAGGCGTAATACAACACAACACTATTGCTTCAAAAAGTCATGCATTTTTACAACGCAGTAATGTTACAAATCTTTCTTAATTTCCAAGTATACTTTGAATAGTTATTACAATGGTTTTAGTATCCTGCAGTAGCAAGTAACTTTAAACGAAACATGGCGTGAGCGACCCTTAAAAATTACCTGACTGTATAAATATTTTAGCCAGAATGTTAAAACACTCCATGTAACATAACTAGAAGATACCATGTGAAAAATTCGGAAATATTTTTTTGGACCATCCTAAATACTGTATGCGCACCTTTCCTTTCCTTTCAACTTTTCAGATGTTCCGTGCGATGATTTCTCATTTCACAGAGGTCAGGCTTGTTGCCCCTCCTCTTGAGTTAGTCTGGTGAAGTAAAGAGGTAGTTCCTTTCGCTCTCCACTTCACATAGCCAGGTACTCCTGTCTCATTTGGAATTGTTTTGAGCCAGGTGTCTACAGTAGTCTTCTTTTGAAGATATCTGCCGCTACACCACTCGTGTTCCTAAGTTCCTTGGGTTGAACAGTCTTGGTTCTCTAACAAAAAAACTATTTTCCTTCAGGTTTGAGGATGTTCCCTGTCTAGCCTTTAATATCGGAACACAACGCATTCTTCCGTTCCTTCTTTCCACTGTTGTTTGAGTGGTTATAGGATTCAAAGTAGGATTATTTTCCAAGTGTAAATAATGGTGCGCCTCTCTCTTCTTCTTTCCAGCGAATATAAATTGAATTCATGTAATTTTTCCAAGTAATTTAATTCTTTACATCTATTAATCTTGGCTGTGAAGCTTCTCTTCCCTTCTAGTTTACTAATTTCTTCTTTTTTATATGGGGATGTTAAGACCGAGCAATACTCCGACTTAGGTATGATCAGTGTTTTCAAAAGAGAAATCATTATATTCCTATCCATTCTTTAAAAGGTTCTCAGTATCTGTCTAGTTATTCTTTTTGCTCTGTTTACTGCTATCTTATTTTGTGTTTCAAATTTCGAGTCATACGTCATTACAACTAGATCTTTTGCTTTAGAGTTTCTCTGAATTTCCAGAGTATTCCATGGATTTTAGGTCCTCGATTCTTCCGTACCTTAATAGTTGAAATTTCTAAGTGTTAAATTTCAAATTTCAGACCAGTTGTAGATTCTGTTCTTGTCTGTTTGTAGAGATTCTATGTTCTCCGGGTTTCTTATTTTTCTACTAATTTTTCTCATATATCACAGTACTGGTTCCATGTCAACTCAACCAGTGTAACCTTAACCAGTGCTAAGTCAACCAGTAGACCAACTCAACCAGTGCCAACTCAACCAGTACCAACTCAACCAGTACAATCAAACGAACACTGATTCAACCAGTAAAGCTGACATGCAAAGCATGAATTGTACTCTACTTAATAATACCATTATGAGTATTCATCTTTGAATGTTAGCACTCTCCCTGCACTGCCTGAAACCAGTCCCAGGCCTGCGACACATGGAGTCGGAGTGCTTTTGCGGACCTAATTTTTTTTTTGTTTTATTTTTTTGTTGTTTTTATGATTTTTTTTTGTATTTTTGTATTTTATATTTTTTTGTATTTTGTATTTTATACTTTTTTGTATTTTTTAAAGATTGTTTAACTGCAACTCTAAGTAGTCTAACCAACAATTTGCATGTGAGCAATTGCCCTCAGACAACCCAACCAGTGTAACCTTAACCAGTGCTAAGTCAACCAGTACTAACTCAACCAGTACACCAACTCAACCAGTACACCAACTCAACCAATCAGGACATGGAACCATATAGGCTATCTTACTCGGGAAGGGAAACTAACACATGTCGTTAGGTTAGGTTAGGTCAGGTTAGGTGAAGTTAGGTTCAGTTAGACTTTTTATTCTGTGACTTTTTCCTGTGGCCTTTTTTTCTGTGACTTTTTTTCCTGTAACTTTTTTCCTACAATCATTATCTCAATGGCAAATACATTGAATCAAGTCAGCCTAACCCAACGTTAGTTTCAAAATTATCATCATCTCGGTTATTATTGACAGTAACACCAGTAAGTAGTAGTAGTAGTAGTAATGTTGCCATGGTATTAATATCAGTTGTGTCACTGATGCGCTATTGTTCTTTCAATATTTAATATATTTGCTTCTCGATATGCGGATAAACATTTTGAGTTATGAATATCGTTCTTGACCTTCACCCTCTTCCTAACACCAAAATTTTAAATGGATCATAACGAATAAGTTCAGTATGGAGATTAATTACTATTTCACATTATTAGTGTACACAATAGATGTATACGATTATCAGGCATGATCATCACGCCTTATAGCCTATATAAGTGTGTGTGTAGCGAGCGGCCGGTCGACCGAGCCATGGTGGTGGTGGTGGTGGTGTTTCTCTTACCAATTAGCAGCACGTAAGTATCGCAAAAAATAAGCAAATATTCAGTATTGCAAGTATTCAAAATAGCAAAATTTTCGTCGCCATTTTGTTGTGTTGTGGAGTAGTAGAACCAGTAACACAGTAAATATATATTCTTGGCTGCTAATTACAAGACATTAATGCAATAGTATAAAAACACATCCCCAACTCATCAACAAGATTACATATCAAGCACTATTCATCGTTCTCACAATTTACGCGCAGTTCGCAAGCAAAGTAAACAAAACAATTAAACAATGACGTGATGCCAAACGAAAAATATTTCAATATTTTTATGACTTTGGCGAAATTTGGCGATAAATAGGCAATAACTTGGCGAATATTTTTCTGTCATGGTTGGCACCCCTGGATCGACCCTGGAGCGTTTCTTCTCTTTATTTCATCAGTAGGCGACAAAAAGTCCCCGTGCTCGGCGAAAGTCAAATTTTTTAATTTTTCCTGAATACTGACTTCTTTCCTCTCAGGTTTTTTCGTTTTTTCCTTCAAAATGCTTGGATGGAAGATGACAAAAAATATTGGAGGTGCAGGAATACCAGCAATTCAAATGCAGATGATCACAACTGGCATGAATGTTGTGAAAGATCCCTCTGATCACACCCACTGGAGATTCAATTCAAGCAGAGACAAATGCAGTCCTTGCAAAAATTAAAGAGGATGCAGCAGCAACCCGTGCAAGCACAAGGACAATTCCTGGAGACAAGATGGAGCCCTTGAACAATGATGTCCTGGCTAGAATGCCGAAAAAGTCTTCCATTGAGGGACGTATCAAACGCAAGCTCCAACAAATTGAAGATATTCAACCTCCTCCGCAGTCTCGAAACTTTGAAATACCAAATGACTATGCAGACATTGTCTTGCATGATTCTGGAGTTGATGATCCTTTGAGAATCTTGGTTCTTGGCACACTTGAGTTGGTTAATTGTCTTCAAAGTGAAGTGTGGATAAGGGATGGGACTTTTGACACAACTCCAACAATTTTCTTTCAACTTTACACCATTCATGCCAAGGTTGGGAATTCGTATCCTCCCTGTATCTACTTGCCTTTGCCAAACAAAACTGCTGAAACATACACACGTATGATTGAAATCTTGAAAAACTTGATTCAAGGTCTGAACCCTACAAAAATTTTGCTGGTTTTTGAGTTGGCTGCAATCAATTCATTCAGAAATGGATTTTTTCAAGCTCAAGTTTCTGGTTGCTTTTTCACTTCAATCACTCTGTGATCAGAAAGGTCAGTGAGTTGGGTCTAAAAGTCAGATTTGAGACTGAGCATGAGTTTGCAATCCTGGTGAAGTCTCTTCCAGCACTTTCTTTAGTACCTGCTGATGAGGTTGAAGAGAGATTCGGAGAGTTGGGAGCCACTTTTCCAGATGAGCCAGAATTTATTGACTTAATTGCATACTTTGAGTCAACTTAAAATTCGCGGACCTCGAGTTGGAGGAAGAATTGGAAATCCAAGGTTTGAGCTACTGCTGTGGAATCAATATGAGGATGGAGAGTAGGCCGGGTCGAAAATGGGAAACTTTTTATTTCTTAAAAAGTACACTATGTGAGAAGTTTCATTTTATCATCTTAACAAAATATTAAAATATCAAGCATGTGCTACCCCTAGCACATACCCCCCCCCCCTTTTTTTACCCTCACATTTGCATATATTTAATTGGGAAAAAAATGACTGAAGCCACCAACGTTTTACCATCGGAATTTATAGAAAATACCGAAGAAGACATGGATGTAGATTCAGAGAGTCAGGATGTAGATTATGAGGCCGATTTAGAATTGACTGAGAATATTCAGAACAGGCACTCCTATAAAAACCTAGCATTAACAGCAGATCGTTATCGTATAAGTTGTAGAGCTGCAGCTGCAATAGTCAATGCAGCTTTAAAAGATATGGGGATCCTTAACCACACCAACATGCTTGACAGAAAGAAATTGGAAAGAGAAAGAAATCGCATGGCTGAAACAAATACTTTTAGGGCTAAATCCGAAAACCTGAAGATGGAGTGCCTTGGATTTGATGGAAGGAAAGATAACACATTAACTAAAAGTGGAAAGATAAAAGAAGAACACTATATTATTGTGAAAGAACTTGGAAGCATCTATGTAGACCATGTCACACCAGATAATGGAACTGCTCGCTGCATAGCAGAAGAGTTGATGACTATTATTACAGACTCGAACAGCACAGATACTATCAAAGCTTTTCTATGTGATGGTACTCCTGGAAAAACAGGAAAAATTGGTGGAGCCATAAAACTGGTTGAAATTCATCTTAACAGACCAGTGCAGTGGTTGATGTGCCTCTTGCATTTGAATGAGCTGCCTTTATGCACGTCCGTCTACAAAGCCATTGATGGTAAAACAACAGGTCCAAATACTTTTGTGGGTTAAATTGGGAATAAACTGAAAACAGATTTAACAAAATTGGAGGTAGTCAAATATTTTCGTGTAAAGGGAAACATTAAAGAAATTCCAGCAAATGTTGTGAAGGAGCTAAGCAGTGATCAAAGATATCTCTATGATATGTGTTTGGCAGTGCAAACTGGAGACACTTCTCAAGATCTGTCCACTCGATCCCCAGGTACCCTTCACCATGCTCGCTGGCTAACTCTAGCCAACAGGGTCCTTCGATTATATATCTCAACGTCAAATCCCGATAAAAACCTTCAATATATAGTCAAGATTATTATGCAGTTCTATGCTACAGGGTGGTTTTGGATAAAATCTCATCCTAATGCAACTGATGGTACATATAACTTTTGGCATGCATTTAATGAGCTTGCTTCGAAATTTAGATGAACAACATAGCTCAATCATAAAACCAGTATTAAAGAATAACGCCTACTTTTCCCACCCAGAAAATATACTCATATCAATGATAACTGACAAGAGACTAGAAATTAGGGAGCAAGCTATTCAGAAAATCATCCTTTCAAGAACAGGATTTTCAGGTACCAGAAACTTTGAGTTGCCTCGAACTCTCAATTTCCAATCTACTGACTACACCGAGATGATCGACTGGCAAAAAGAGATCATTACCTCTCCACCATTGCTAAACAATTTTGTCGACGATGAGCTACTACAGGCTCGATGTAAGCCACTGGAGATAGCTTCTTTTCCATGCCAAAGTCAAAGTGTGGAAAGGGCAGTGAACCTAGTAACAAAGGCATGCCAGCAAAGAATAGGATATGACAACCGTCAAAAGTTTATCTTAAACTCATTAGAATCAAGGCGAAAACTGCCCAAGTTTGAATGGAAGGTCCAATGGAATGAGTAAGAAACATATGAAATAAAATTTCCTAATGATATTAAAAATTTCTTCCCTTTTGATGTGATAAGGAACAATGAAAAAGTGAATTGAATTTTAGCACATTTATTATGCCTCTAATTTTTTCTTCTGAATATATTGTTGTACTTAATTAATTTTCCTAATACTGTACATTATTAAATAAAATATTATACGTTAATAAAGAGTTATGTCATCAAAAAACCTGAATGTAGAGTAAGTCTCGTATAAATGAAATATTCTTCAATATAGGTCAAAAAGTTAAAAATTGTGCGAGGGGTAGGAAGCTTTAAACAGCGAAAATAATTTATGAGGGGGTTCCTGTGTTCCATTCAAACCCCTTACAATATGTACCTTTTCAATATAGAATTTCGACCCGGCCTAATGCAGAGGCTCCTGCACCCAAGACCAGTAATTGTTGTGAAGGATTTTATAGCTCTCTTAAGTCGTTTTTCATGTGTTCTCATCGCACAATATGGTCTTTCTTGAATGGAATCAGAAAAGATATTGGAATTCATAAGCTGACATTTCAAAATGCTCATGTTCAAAATCCTGAGCGATCCAGAAATGCCTATGTTCTCTTAATAAATCGACTTGCAGCTAAGGTTAGGTCTTATGATGGAGAGGCTGATAAGTTGGGTTATCTGAGGGCAATTGCTCACATGCAAGTTGTTGGTTAGACTACTTAGAGTTGCAGCTAAACAATCTTTAAAAAATACAAAAAAGTATAAAATACAAAAAAATATAAATACAAAAATACAAAAAAAAATCATAAAAACAAAAAAATAATAAAACAAAACAAAAAATGAGGTCTGCAAAAGCACTCCGACCCCACGTGTCGCAGGACTGGGACTGGTTTCAGCCAGTGCAGGGAGAGTGCTAACATTCAAAGATGAATACTCATAATGGTATTATTAAGTAGAGTACAATTCATGCTTTGCATGCCAGCTTTACTGGTTGAATCAGTGTTGGATTGATTGTACTGGTTGAGTTAGCACTGGTTGAGTTGGCACTGATTGAGTTGGTCTAGTGGTTGAGTTGGTCGACTGGTTGAGTTGGTCGACTGGTTAAGGTTACAGTGGTTGAGTTGACATGGAACCATAATGGTATTATTAAGTAGAGTACAATTCATGCTTTGTATGCCAGCTTTACTGGTTGAATCATTGTTGGTTTGATTGTACTGGGTGAGTTAGTACTGGTTGAGTTGGCACTGGTTGAGTTGGTCTACTGGTTGACCCTCTAACGCCGACTGGGTCGAATACGTACCGTTTCAAATACACGCATTTAGACTTATCCCTACAAAAACGTTCGGAGTTAAAGGGTTAACTGGTTGGGTTGTCCTGTCACCACACAGTACTATGTGTGTGTGTGTGTATATATATATATATATATATATATATATATATATATATATATATACAGGGTGTACATAAAGTCAGGATCTATTTTTGTGAAATAATTATTTTTTTCTATTTTTCTTTTCAGAAGCCCTTAGAATGAATACAGAAGAGCGTGTGGCAATAGTAATTTGGCGAATCGCGGGAAAGAAATACAATGACATCAGAGAGAAGTTTAGAAGGAGATTTCATAAGCCGGGGCCAATAGACAAGACAATACGAAAATTGGTGAACAAATTTAAACGAACGGGATCTGTAAATGATGAAGCAAGATCAGGACGACCGTGTATGTCAGATCTTACCGTGAATGCAGTACGCGGAATTATCACTGAGGAGCCACGTACGTCCGTTCGTGCTGCATCACACAGACTCGGCCTCCCGACCTCATCTGTGCACAAAATTCTGAAAGTTAATTTGCAGAAGAAAAGCTATCATTTGCAGGTTTTACATGATTTACATGAGGAAGATTTCCCTCGACGAAGTGCTGTGTGTGCTGATCTCGTAGAACAAATCTGGAGTGATAATTTAATGGACAACATTCTCTTTAGTGATGAAGCCATTTTCCATACGCGTGGAAAAGTAAATCGCCATAACTGTCGAATTTGGGCAGATGAAAGACCGAATGATTTCGTCCAAAATTGGGAAAGAGACTCACCTAAAGTTAATGTCTGGATGGGTTTAACAAAATCTAAGGTTTATGGTCCTTTTTTCTTTGCTGAAGCTACAGTTACGGGGCTTATTTATCTGGACATGTTGCAGCAATTCCTTGAACCTCAGCTGATTGGGGATAGGATTGTTAGTACCGTCGTCTATCAACATGATGGTGCTCCTTGTCACTATGCCAAAATTGTTCAGGATTATCTAAATGGACGTTTTCCAAATCGCTGGATCGGACGCGGAAGCAACAGACCTTGGCCAGCGAGATCATCAGATTTAACCCCTTTAGATTTCTTTGCATGGGGCTTTCAAATCGCACGTCTATCAGACGAAGATTACGAGTCTTGAAAATTTACGTACACGTATACGAACTGCTGCAGATAACATAACCCCGCAAATGCTCCAGAATGTGTTTAGAAATGCTGCGGAACGATTTGAGCTGTGCAGGGATACTGATGGGCGTCACGTCGAATCCTACTCTTAATTATTTAATAAATGTTACCACTTTATCATTTTATGATTGAATTCCATATAATTTCCAAGTGCTTCACAAAAATAGATCCTGACTTTATGTACACCCTGTATATATATATATATATATATATATATATATATATCCTTAACTACCTAGTTCTGATTTTACTCGCTGTTTTGTACTATATCTGTACCTTGTCTATAAACTCTTCGTTATTGTACGCGGGCCACTCAATATATTTTGCCCCACCTTTTCTTGTCTTTTCAAGTTTCCTTGTAAGTTCCAGAAATTTTGGACACAAGTAGTTACATACCTTTTTTACAAGTTTTTATTTTTCCACATAGTCTCCATCCTTTTCTACGGCTTTCCTTCACCTCGAAACAGGGGCCTTTATTCCTTGCTGGTAAAAGTCCGCTGGCTTCCGCTGGAGCCACCTACCTCTTAACCTCCTCAACAACCTCATCGTCACTCTAAAACATTCTTCCACGAATAGTATCCTTCATTGGCACGAACAAATGGAAGTCTGAAGATGCCAGATCCGGGCTGTATGGAGGGTGGGGTGACACAGTCAAGCGCATTTTTGTGATGGCCTCTCTTCTTTGCAAACTCTTGTGTGGTCTTGCGTTATCGTGCAAAAGAAGGACGTCTTCCAGTTTTCTCTCCGGTCGAACTCGCTTTATACATCTCTGAAGTCGTATATATGCCTCTGAGTTGATTGTTTGTCCTTTCTTCAAAATGTCCACCAGAATCACCCCTTTCATGTCCCAGAAGATGGTGGCCATAACCTTTCCTGCAGAGGGAGCCATTTTGAACTTTTTCTTGCGTGGGGAGTATGCGTGATGCCACTCCATGGATTGGCGTCTTGTTTCAGGTTGAAAGTGGTGTACCCAAGTCTCATCCCCAGTCACAATTCGTGAAAGGAAGTCATCCCCTTCTGTCTCGTATCGAACCAACGACTCAGAAGCAATTTCTTTTCTTTGGGCTTTGTGATCTTCAGTCAGTTCGCGAAGAACAAACCGTGAACACACTTTTGAGTTTCCCAGTTGCTGAATTATCGTATTCACACTTCCTTCACTAATTCTTAGCTCCAGTGATAGCTCCTTGTATGTGACGCGCCGATTTGATCGAATGATGCTGTTAGCACGTTACACAGTGTGAGATGTCACAGCCGATGCAGGGCGACCACTGCGTGGCTCATCACCGAGGCTGGCTCTCCCTCTCTCCGATGATCTCACACGTTTAGACCAGCGTCCAACTATGCTTCGATCAACAACAGCATCACCGTAAACGTTTTTAGACGTTTGTGAATATTTCCAACTGTTTCCTTCTCTGCGGTTAAGAACTCGATAACAGCTCTCTGTTTACGACGCACATCACTGTCAGACGCCATTTTCGAAACTGTGTTAACCATCGGTTTTATAAAAGGGCGTTTAAAAGCGGTTTCATACAAGGAGGGGGAGGGTCAAACTGGAAAAATCCGGTTATGTGAAGCGCATAAAGTTCAAACTTACGGGCCAAAAGACATTTCAGCCGCATGGCCTATTATTTAGCTAAGTAAAAAGGGTAGGGCAAAATATATTGAGTGCCCCTAGTACTTATGCAGTTGGAAAAGCTGATTAAACACAATGTACTCAAAACATTGAAAAAATTGTAAAGGTGTGGAACTCTGTAATTTGTACTCGTATATCTATAACTGAAGGAAAACGGTGGAATTAGTCCATATTTTCAGTCCAACTTAGAATTGCCTTATTTATGATTATTTAGTAAGGAAAGTTTTTCGTGAAGCAAAATTTATTTAGTTTAGTTGTCACTCGTAAATGAGAGCTACATAAGGCCTAGGCCTAGTCATCGGCAATTTCGAATTAGCAATCTAAATGAGACAAATTTCGATATCGATATCGAAATGAAGTTGAAACTGATTCGTGATGCAAATTCATTACTCACTAAATACACAAACAACAATATATCCCAGAATTTTTTAAAATACATTTTGTAAATGCTGATTGCGCTCTCTTTTATCAACATATTTCCGCATCAATATTCCATCAATATTAATTTGCGAACTGTCACAAATATCAACCACATTTCAGCGATATCATCCTCGCATCAACAGCCGATCGATTAACTATGTTGCTTAGGATATACAGTATATATCTTTTGCACCTAAATGTTAAATGTTAAATGTTAAAGTATATATCTTTGGCACCTAAATGTTAAATGTTAAATGTTAAAGTATATATCTTTGGCACCTAAATGTTAAATGTTAAAGTATATATCTTTGGCACCTAAATGTTAAAGCACTTATACACGTATAACGTAAAATTGTTAGGACATTTTTGAAAGCATATAGTATATAAAGGTATGTGGTATTTAACATAATTTGGCAATATTAGTAGCATTACTTCGTGCTTACTTGCCTTGATTGCATGAAATGACGTTGTTAAAGTGGCATAAAATCAAACATTGGAAACAATTTGGTTGACTCATTTTATGAATCTACTTATAAAACCGCTCGTTACACACTGCTGCGCAAATACCCTTTGTTAATTACGTTTTCTAACGAGTATAATTAAGTTAAGCAAAACCTGTCAAATTTAATGACAATAATTTAACTACGCAAGATCTACTGCACGAATCGATTAAAAGAAACGGATACTATAATGTAATAACTCAAAAGTACGATAATACGATGGATAATACGAAAATAAGACGATAATAAGACAATGCGGTAACGCAAAAAATACAGTAGCAAATTAATAACTTTAAAAACGTTTCAGGATTAAGCCACTGGAAGAAACCGAAGATGTGACATTCTATCGATAATTATTACGTTAGCCTAACTTAACTTACCCTAACCCAACCTAACTCACAAAACACTCGTCGACAGAATATCGTGTCAACGAAATGTCGTACTCCCAAAACGGAAGATTGTGTGACTAGACGATAAATATCGTTATTTTCTGTAATGAATTCATTCTACTCTGCAAAACGATAATTCACTTCAGCCCAATAGACTCTCACACCAATATTTTTTATTTATGTTTTTACTCTTGTTCACTGGAAAATTGTTATATTGTTCTTAAGCGACAACGTAGTGCATAAATGTTATATAAAACTTTACCGTTATTTTATCAAAAAGCGACTGAAAGTTTATGGTGTCCGTTTGCAAGAACCTAGATCAATGGTGGGCAACCTGCGGCCCATCAGGTTTCTGAGTGCGGCCCAAGAGACATTTTACTAAACATTGTCCACATGAATGAAAATTTTAGAATTTATATTAATATTTCCATAATCTACTGATAATTTTGTTTGATTTAACAAAATTTCTTTATATTAATAAGCATAAAAGCATAAAACATAAAAGGTAAGCATAAAAAAATGTTTCTTTTGCTTTACTATTTGAAGTTGATCACAATTCAATTAATATATAAATAATAATTTTCTCTAACTCTTTATGAAATTTTCGGGTTGTATTAAATGTATTTAAACATATTCGTGCGGCCATGTTTAGCGCACATGCACATTTTTAATCTTGCGGCACACTGAGATGAAGGAAAGCCACTCATGCGGCCCACTCACTAGCCTAGGTTGCCCATCACTGACCTAGATACCTATAGTTGTCCCTGCTCACTATATCTATATATATATATATATATATACAGGGCGTCCCAAAAAAATGTATACACACTTTAACAGCTGATAGCTCAATTGATGTTTCTTTCTTTCCAAGTTAAACCCATTAGAATTAATAATGGCAGTCAGACTAAGCTTTGAACAAAGGAAATTCATTCTAAAATGCTACTGGAAGTGTGAAAACGCAGTTGAAGTGCAAAGACAGTTTAGGAGGGAGTTTCAAACAGATCCACCAACGCGACTTACCATCACTCGAATTAGAGATAAGTTTGAAGCCGATGGAACTGTTCAGAATGTCCACAAGAAGCGTTCCGGAAGACCACGGACATCGACAAGCCCCACAAAGCAAGAAAGAGTACTGGAAACGTATCACCAAAGTCCAAGAAAATCTGTGCGGCAAGCGAGTCGTGAGGTAGGAATTTCAGAATCGTCTGTCCAACGCATTTTGAAGCGCTGTCAATGGAAAAGTTACATTCCAAGATTAGTCCATGCTATTAATGAAGATGATCCGGACCGAAGAGTGGAGTATTGCGAGTGGTACTTGGCACGATGCGGATGTGGATTGGACGAAGGGGTTTCGTAGAATACCCTCCGCGTTCACCAGACCTCACACCACTAGACTTTTTTTTATGGGGATACTTAAAAGACAAAGTCTACGCTATAAAACCTGCAACAGTCGCTGAATTGAGAGCAGCCATTGAACGAGAATGCACACAAATACCAAACGAAATGTTTCGTGATGTTTGCGATTCCATTGCTTCGCGTTATCAGCAGTGCCTGGACCAGAACGGACGTCAGTTTGAAAACAGGCGTTGACAAAACAATTAATAATGTCTGTAGATTCTATTACATTTTGAAAATGAAATGTATTTTAATAAACACTGCCTTTATAATTATTTAAAGTGTGTATACATTTTTTGGGACGCCATATATATATATATATATATATATATATATATAATATATATATATATAATATAAATAATGAAACTCGTAATAAAAAAAGAGAGCAAAGACATTTCAACTGTAACTAGATCTTTCTCCTTCGATGTTGAAGTCAGTTGACATTAAGAAATGTTACACCCTCGCCTAAATATTTAAATCGTGAGTGTCGATCTCTCTTGGATATTTGAAATTCCATTTACTGCTTACGACAATATTAGTTATTAAATATCTTTTCAATTTTACATCCTCCACGTTTGTTATCGCACACCCTATAATACTGTACCTTCAGGTTTCACTACTTTTTTTAAACTTTATATTACGATCTTTATCATTTAATCATTTATTTATACTTAGGAAGCTGAATTACGTGAAAAAAAAAAAAATATATATATATATATATACACACAGTATATACAATAATAAAACTGCTTCCTTATAAATATACCATACTCTACACTTTACAGTTACAAATAGGTACCAAAACTGTGGGAGCTGATGAGGAACTATAACAAAACTGAAGCCTCACACTTTTACTTCAAAAATTGGTGTACGAGGATTTTAGAGCTCAAAATTTGAGCGATTTATCAAAGAAGGATTTAAAAAAAGGGATGGAAGTAAATTTGATGCATTTTCAGCTATAAATTTCTATGCGCTTCGAATCCTGTTTTGGCAATGCATATATCTTGATTTCGTTTGAAATATATTGTTTTAATTGTTTCTAAGTGGAGGTGTGTGTGTGTGTGTGTGTGTGTAATCAGAAACTTTAGTTTTGCTTCTAACCGAATTGTTCATTCTGACGAAGATCAAGCTTGTTGCCCCACCTTAGACCTACAGTTTAACGGGAATCTGAACCACGACCTACCGGAGAGTCATAAATTACATAGTCCCATACTCGATCTCACGACCTACCGATCTGCAGCCCAGCATCTTAACCACTAGGCTACCCAGGGTACCCATCTATCTAGCAACCAATTCTTTTTTGTATGGAAGGATGAATAGCTGGGCGAGCTGAGCGCCGCCTAGCCTCGCCGGGGCCTGTGAATTCCTAATTAGCGATGCTAACCAACAACAAACATATATATATATATATATATATATATATATGAGTGGCCCAAAAGTGCGTGTGGAAATTGATTTATATTAAAACTTTGGTTTCTTTGTTCCAGGAGAGACATGGATGGGAAATTAACGAAAATGAGCGAGTGAAGTTGGTCATTTCATGTACGCAAAAGAAGGAAACACGTACCAGAGTGTCGCACTCGAATTTAATCAGCAAAACTGAATGTTCCAAGGTTTCCTGTGTTATGTTGAGACGTGTGAGGTTGTCATTCAGAGGAAGAATTGAGAAGTGTATCGAGGGTAATGGGTCTCAGTTTGAGCATTTATTATGACTAAACTAACATAATGTGTGAAAAGATTATTTTCCCGATGTGTATTCACTTTTCAGCCACCCTGAAAAAATATATATTATATAATTTTCTGACTCAAAGAACACAAAGAGTGCCAGTAGATGAAGTCAAATCTAAAATCTCGGAAGTCGTCAGCTTGTCCCGTCCCACAAAGTATAGTATTAGCTTACTTGTTGTTTATCATAATTAGGGATGCTACGGATGTTAAAATTGACATCCAAATGCGGATATTTGTAACATCCCTAATCATAATGGTTGCAGACACTGGGCTACGCCGTAGCCAATGTCGTAACACCGCTACTCGTTAATCAGCGAGGATAAACGACACTGGGTCGGATAATAATTGGATGGGAGACCGTCCTCCCGTCCAGACTATGTAGCGATCCGGATCCCACGTAAAGCTCCCCTCCGTCATATGACCTTAGATGTTGTGAAGGAGGTTGAACAACATCATTACAGTCACGCAGACATTAACGACAGTGTCGTATCGTGTTTCGCGGACGACAAAAAGATACGCAGGGAAATATCAAATGAAAGCGATATAAAAAATTACAAAACGACATTGGAACATTACTCGAGTGGGAAGACAACAGAATGAATCTGAACGAAGAAAAATGATAACAAAAAGGAATTACAAAATAAAGGATTCAAAATACTACAAGACAAACGGATAACGTTAAATTCACAGATCAAGGATCTTGGCGTTATAATGTCATCGATTGAAGAATTCAGGGAACACAACAACATAAAATTAGATTAGCTAGAAAAAGTGGGGATTATCTGGAAGAGCTTCCGTAACAGGAAAGTAAACATCAAGCTAATAATTACCCATAAATGCCCATAACTGAATATTACTCAGTACTTACAAGCCCACACAGAAGCCATACGAAGGACTTTTACTTCTGAGATAAAGGAAAAGAAATATAAAGACTAATGGTCTCAACTATAAACCCTGAAACTCAACTTCCTGGAAAAAATACGTGAGCGATACACAATAAGATATGGAAAAGGTAGAGTTTGGACTGCCCCAACTGAAAGGGGGTGATAGAAGGCCATGAAAACCGAGATGGAAAATACCTTCAAAATACATGGCCCCAAAACTCTTCAATATAGTGCCAAAAGAACTGAGGAACCTCCACCACACCAACGTGAACAATTTCAAGAATTAACCGGACAGATTCTTACAAGTGCAATGTTCAAGACCAACTACGCGTAGCTGGCTACAAGGACAGGAGGAGAAAGAAAACCATCTCTCTCCTCCAATAAATACTGCAAATGAGCCGGGATGCTGCAAAGGAGTGGACCGCAGGTCGATCCTGCATCGTCTTTCAAAAAGATCTAGTCAGTCAAGTAAGACATATATACATATATATATATATACACACATATATATATTAGTGGTGGACCGGATATCCGCATCCGCACTTCTGACTGCGGATGTTATGCGGATATTACCTCTAATAAATTATCCAATTTACAATTAAATTAGCTTATAAAGTGGCTTATAAGGCCCAGTCATGCACATTTCATGTAAAGTATTAATTAATTATTAATGAACAAACAAATATATAAACCTCAAAATATAAATACCTGGTAACACAAAATTGAATGAAACTTGTTTCATTGAATTTTCTGTGGCTGAAACTCTTGAGAAAGTTATTATTTTTATCATAATGAAAACATTAATATTAATTTTAATTCTTATGCATTGCCTGCCATAATAGTAATATCACGAAATTTGAAAAATTATGTCATATATTCATAATTCTATATTATATTGATAGATTAACTAAATATCCGCATCCGCATCAGCGGATATTGAAATTAAAGATCCGTATCCGCAGATGTTGAAAAACTGACATGTACAGTATATATATATATATATATATATATATATATATATATATATATAAATAAACTTGGTTAACCTTGGTTTTGCTTCCGCCCGCATTGTTCATTTTAACGAAGGTCAGGCCTGTCACTCCACCTTAGACCTCCAGTTTAACGTCCCACCAGCAGCCAAACGTACCCATTTATCTACCAACCATTTTTTTTATTGTGTGGAAGGATGAACAGCTGGGTTTTGGTGCGCGCCGCCTGCCGTAACCGGGTCTCGATCTCGGGGCCGATGTATTCGTAGTCAGCGACGCTAACCACTACACCACCGAGGCGCATATATATATATATATGGTGTTTTTAAAGTTGCGCAACTCAATGTATATAACGCCGTTATCTACAGGATGCCTCAGAAATCTGGACTCAAAGGCAGAATTCACTTTATACTTTTATTTTAACAATTGTTCAAATTCAAGGCCATTAACTTGCAAGCAAATATCAATTCTTGGACGTAACGCTTCTCTCAATTAAATTAATAAGTTAAATTATTAATAAATAACCCTAATGGCCTGAGTCCGGTCTTCTGAGACACTTTAATAATAATATTCATCTTCGTGTGAAGAGACCAATGTACGGAACTACTATGAGGTGTACGAGGTATATATATATATATATATATATATATATATATATATATATATACAGGGTGTCCATAAAGTAGTGCATCATAGGAAAATACATTTATTTTGTTATTTATTTTGTTTTATTTATTTGTTCGAAATGATTCCCACCAATCTCAAAACATGTTTGTAAACGAAAAAGCAGCATTTATGGCCTGATGGAGACATAAATAAATAGACATTGCTTATGTTCCTATGATGCGTGACTCTATGGACACCCTATATATATATATATATATATATATATATATATATATATATATATACAGGGTGGGTAAAAAAAAAGGGAGCAAGTGTAGTTTACTTTCACCTATATTAATCCTAGTGTAGTTTGCGTTCCCCAAATTTGTCCGCGAATACCCAATTAAATAAAACGTTAAAACTAACGAAAACATTACTTAACGCAACCAATCGTCAATTTATATATATATATATATATATATATATATTATAATATATATATATATATATATATATATATATATATATATATAATATACAGGGTGTTTGAAAACTTTTTGTGCAAATTGTAATGGGGATAGGCAACACCAAGACAAACCCTTTTCGTCTATAAGTGTATGTCCGCTGACGTCACCATTCGGCGCGAGAGGGCGCCGTTGCAATTGGCTAAAAGGTGAAGTGGGCTAGACTCGCGCTTGCCGCGAGCATTCTTAAATCGGACGTAGTACGCGTAACATGGAGCGCTTCACGACTGCTGAGATGGCTGACATGCATATGGTGTATGGGGCTGCCAATGGAAACGGAAGAGCTGCTGTGAGGTTGTACCGACAGCGCTTCCCAAACAGACATGGAAGAAGAAATCCTACGGCGATTTGAGGACAATCCAAGCGCAAGCACGCGAGGTGTTGCACGTATCCCCGGTGTATTCCCTGGCGAGGTGTAGCTTTGAATACACGAAAGGCCTTGGAATCGTTTTTCTTTTTCCTTGTGGGTTTGCAGCATATATATATATATATATATATATATATATAGATGTTACAGTCAATGTCTAAAGTCAGGCAATTTGTAAATTGACTGAAATTTTAGGCAATGTGTTAAATTGATGATACACACAAAACCTAACCTAACCTAACCTCATGAATTTTTAGGCAGCATATTAGGAAATACCAGTGGGCATGCATATGCAGCATTACCAGAAAGGTTAGGTTAGGTTAGGTTTTGTATGTATCATCAATTTTACACATTGCCTAAAATTTCAGTCAATTTACAAATTGCCTGATTCTAGACAGTGACTGTAACATATATATACAGTATATATTCACTGAATATCATATTGCAAATTCGATGTTCCGTTGTATTTCTTACAGATAATCCTCTTTATGCTCAAATATGATATATACTGTACTGTATATATATATATCGGCTATTGATTGATGGCGTGGAAAACGCAGTTTAATAATAAACAGGAACACCAGAGAAAAAATAAACATCCTTCAAGGTTTAATAGTACCAACGTTTCGGAATGCACTAATTCCATCTTCAACGCTAAAACAATAAAATGCCAAATCACATACAAAATGCAAATTGCTTAATAACAATTTAAAATAAACTTTAAAATTATAAAAAGTAGCTAAGAAAATGTAAAACATTAAAACTAAAAGGTAAATAAATGTGAAGTTAAAAAGTTACAATTATAAAAAGTAAAAGCATTAAAACTGAAACGTAAATAAAATAAAATAAACTAGTACCCTAACCAAAACATAGCAGATCTATCGATGATTCGTCAGAATTTAGGTCTGGTTTTAGTTTATAAATAAACAAAGATTCCATAATTTTAAGCTTAAGGTCAGAGCTTCCGGCAGCTTTCAATATCTGTTCAGATTACTTTGAACTACACGATGAACTAGATTTCATCTGAAAACTCCTTGCCAAGAATAAGTTCCCTTCTAGACTGGTGGAGACTACAATAGGCAGAACCTTAAATAGACTAATAAGCCCTACAACTAGAGACTTAATTACAGTCCCCAAAGATATCCTGTATTTCACTTTGCCCTATATGGGAACCTCAAGTTTTAACATTAGAAACAAACTTTTAAAATTGCTCAAGGAATTCTACCCACAACTATGTATAAAAATTATATTCACCCGTCTAAATCGATTTACCACTTATTTAAATACAAGGATGTTATTCCTACACTTCTTAAGTCATCGATAGTTTATCAATACAAGTGTGACCACTGTATGGGGTCATATATAGGTAAAACTAAAAGACATTTAAAATCCCATATTTACGAATATCTCGGTAAATCGGTCCGTACAAATTTACCCCTTGGCAAACCACCTAATTCTCTCATACGTAATCACTCGCACAACAATAACCACCCAATTTCACAGTCTAATTTCGCCGTACTTGCTGTCGGAAGCTCTGACCTTAAGCTTAAAATTATGGAATCTTTGTTTATTTATAAACTAAAACCAGCCCTAAATTCTGACGAATCATCGATAGATCTGCTATGTTTTGGTTAGGGTACTAGTTTATTTTATTTTATTTACGTTTCAGTTTTAATGCTTTTACTTTTTATAATTGTAACTTTCTAACTTCACATTTATTTACCTTTTAGTTTTAATGTTTTACGTTTTCTTAGCTACTTTTTATAATTTTTTAAGTGTATTTTAGATTGTTATAAAGCAATTTGTATTTTGTATGTGATTTGGCATTTTATTGTTTTAGCCCTGAAGATGGAATTAATGCATTCCGAAACGTTGGTACTATTAAACCTTGAAGGATGTTTATTTTTTCTCTGGTGTTGCTGTTTATTATATATATATATTATAATATATATATATATATATATATATCATAAATGCCCATTTCGATCCAAATGTTGCGTTAGTTTTCATCCATGCTCATTTTTAACCCAGTATCTTCTACGGATCATAATTGTTATATTTTAAAATTTTTAATTACTTGTGTTTTCCGTTAAGGTAAGGGTGGGCGGGTTCCATTAAAAATTATAGAGGAAGCGGTTTTTTACCGCATACAATGATTATTTTTTCGAATTTCACCCACATTAAGATTTTCATTCAAAATCGAAATCAGATATCTCCTCCTTAGGTTTTACATACCCAGTGATTTGTTTTAAGTCAAATTAGGTTGGGTTAACCTAACCTAACCTCAAAAAAGTATCTTCTACAAGAATTTTCAACCGATTTGCAAAATAGGAGTTAATGGGTAAAAAATGTGTTTTTCCATTACTGTTACTTGGGTATATATATATATATATATATATATATATATACACACACATTCAACTGCAAAGAACACGCATTATAAATAACGTAAAGAACGACGCTTGTATAGGAGATATTCCGCGCAAGACGAGAGAGAGAGAACGAACAAATGAAAAATGAGGTAACCACCCGGGAATCGAACCTGGATCTTCCGATTGCCGGTCAGATGCGAACCATTACACCATGGGCCTCACTCTTCCAAATGCCGTAATTCTTCTACATACTCGCAGAAACCAATGCCCCAAGGGGCACCTCCCGCATGCCGTAACATTATATACATTCAACTGCAAAGAACACGCAGTATAAATAACGTAAAGAACGACGCTTGTATAGGAGATATTCCGCGCAAGACGAGAGAGAGAGAACGAAACAAATGAAAAAATGAGGGTAACCACCCGGGAATCGAACCCGGGATCTTCCGATTGCCGGTCAGATGCGATACCATTACACCATGGGCCTCACTCTTCCAAATGCCGTAATTCTTCTACATACTCGCAGAAACCAATGCTCCAAGGGGGCACCTCCCGCATGCCGTAACATTATATACATTCAACTGCAAAGAACACGCAGTATAAATAACGTAAAGAACGACGCTTGTATAGGAGATATTCCGCGCAAGACGAGAGAGAGAGAACGAAACAAATGAAAAAATGAGGTAACCACCCTGGAATCGAACCCGGGATCTTCCGATTGCCGGTCAGATGCGATACCATTACACCATGGCCTCACTCTTCCAAATGCCGTAATTCTTCTACATACTCGCAGAAACCAATGCCCCAAGGGGGCACCTCCCGCATGCCGTAACATTATATACATTCTTTGCAGTTGAATGTATATAATGTTACGGCATGTGGGAGGTGCCCCCTTGGGGCATTGGTTTCTGCGAGTATGTAGAAGAATTACGGCATTTGGAAGTGAGGCCCATGGTGTAATGGTATCGCATCTGACCGGCAATCGGAAGATCCCGGGTTCGATTCCCGGGTGGTTACCTCATTTTTCACTTGTTTCGTTCTCTCTCTCTCGTCTTGCGCGGAATATCTCCTATAAGCGTCGTTCTTTACGATATATAATATATATATATATATATATACCCAAGTATCAGATATATATTATATATAATATATATACCCAAGTATCAGATATA
>JAJOZX010003961.1:257500-382500 GCA_023014485.1 Bathynomus jamesi
AGCAAATATAAAGTCATTATTGAAGCTATCATACCAATACTATATAAAGAAATCAATATTAGACACGAGAGATAGGAGATGAACAATAACAAGTACTGTATACTCGTACCTTTAATCCTAGATTATACACGAAATGAATAAACATTTAATCCTAGATTTTTATTAGTATGCCAGTATTAATCAAGATTTCAACTTTGTTTTAAACGAATTTACATTCATAATATTTTTTATATCAGCATTTAACTTATTCCATAGTTCCAATCCAATGAAAATAGGTAATTTTTGAGATGAAGACGAGCTGTTCAAGAAGTAAGTTTGATGAAGAGATTAGGGAAAATGGCATCACCTGTATCTTCTTTGATGGGAAAAGAGATGACACCAAAGTGATGATGGAAGCTGAGGGCAGTGACAGGCAGTTTCATGGCCTCATTAAGGAAGAACACTACACAATGTGCAATGAACCAGGTGGGAAATATTTGTGGTATTTTGTACCAGAGGAAGCTGCAGAGGAGAGAAGTCATGCTGAGGTCATTGTTGATCATCTGGTGAACTGGCTAAGAGAGAGAGGAGCAGACCAGATCCTTTTGGTCATAGGAGGTGACAGTACTAATGTGAATACCTGCTGGGAGGTAAGAGTAATGCATTATGTGGAGGCCAAGCTCAGCAGGAAGTTGGTGTGGATTGTCTGTGACGCACACTGGGGAGCTGAGTCTCAGACACCTGGTGACTGCACTGGATGGCAAGACACTGAGCAACAACAAGTGGTCTGGGCCCCTAGGGAAGATATTAGACACTGCCACTGAGCTGGAGATCAACCCAAACTTCACGAGGATCACGGTTGATCCTCCTCCACCCCATCTCAGTCAGGAGGTAGTAAGGACCTCAGCACAGACCAATCATATGGCTACAGAATCATCACTGCCATCAGATCGGGAGAGGTACCTCAGAGTCTAGCTCTCCTGGAGATTAGACCAGTCTGTCACAGTAGGTGGGTCACCACGGCTCCAAGGTTCTGCAGATTGTGGATTTCAAAACATGGGCTGAAGGGTAGGAACCTGAAGAATCTGAGGATAATTGTGGAATTCATAGTGGGAGTCTACATGCCAAACTGGTTCAAAATCAAGTTAAATCACAGCTGGGTGGAGGGTCCCAGGCATGTACTGTACTAGCTGGAGCTGCTCAGAAGTCAGAAGAAGGAGGTGATAGGAATAGTGATGCTTACAGTGACGAGATCAGCCTGGTATGCACACTCTGAGGCTGTGCTCCAGGCCATGCTGTGCAGTGAGGTGGAGGAGGAGAGGAGGGAGGCAGTGAATAGGATACTGGAAATCAGAAGTGAAGGAGATGAGGACACACAGGTAGGAGACTGCAGTGTCAGACCCAGGAAGACTCCTGACATCAACCCAGATGCCACCAAACTCTCGGAGCTTATTGACTGGAACTCTGGCGTGACTGAGCCTCCTCTGACCCGCTCCCTCACCACTGCTGTAATCAAGGAGTTTCTGGATAGACCAATGGAAGTTCCTGCATGGCCCTCACACACAGTCAGTAGAGAGGTGTATAAGGATGACAACTGAAGCAGCACAACATGTTTACTCACAAGAGAGGAGGGAGGCGTACATCAGTGGCCAGGTGGCCAGTAGGGAGCTCATGTCCATGAACAAGAGCAAGGCAGACATGGCATCCTTGGCAAAGTTCAAGAAACCTATCTATATTTCTAAGTTTTAATATTGAAATACAATCAAAATGTCTTTAATTGTATGTAATGTATGTGAAATGTAATTATATACAATACAACTTCAAATATAAATAGCTAGGAGTGGTCAAATCTGGATTTTAAAGCCATATTTCGATTTAGCAGATAAAAATGCATCATTTGGTCACTAGTAATCTGAAAATCTAAAGATTTCACTTTGCTCCCTAAAATTTACACACCCTATTAGTATAAGCCATTCCAGTATAAGCCATTCTACGTAATCCCGTTTATCTCAGCCGCTGCAGTAAACATAATACTAATGTCATTGCTAATACTAATAACAATAATGAATTAAAATAAGACATAGTGTATTTTAACAAAGTAAGGCAAGTTTCAGCTATTAAAAGAGCGTAAGGTAAACTGTACAGTGCAAAATTATGTTATACCATTCTAAAAACATTTTCACTACATATGAGGGTCATAAAATGTTTGTTTATGGCTATACACGAGGGCCGTACTACCGTATATATATATATATATATATATATATATATATATATATATATATATATATATATATATATATATATATATATTCGCCAAAGAAATACTGACCATAAATAATTCAAACCACCTCCATTTGCACAGTTTTGACATAGTATCCCTCTACACCACCGTACCAATTAAAGAAGCCATTGACATCTGTATCAACAACTTATTTGCCAACAATCTGAACACAGTCCTTAATTTAACGAAACAGGAATTCACCAAGTTGCTAATACTTGCCGCTTCAGACACCTATTTCTTTTTTAATCAACAACTCTACCAACAAACCGACTCAGTAGCTATGGGATCCCCCCTAAGTGCCATATTAGCCAACATTTTTCTCTGTCACCATGAAAATAACTGGCTACTCCATTGCCCCACCCACTACAAACCACACCTGTATAAAAGATACGTTGACGACACCTTTCTCCTTTTTCACAATGCCAACCACGCCCCCCCTTTTTCTTAACTATCTTAATTCCCAACACAAAAACATTAAGTTCGCCAAAGAAGACGAATCCAATAACACCTTACCCTTCTTAGATATAACAATAACAAAACAAAACAAATTCAGCACCTCCATATATCGAAAATCCACATGCACAGGCCTAGGTACTAATTACCTAAGACACACCCCTTCGCCATATAAAATTAACAGCATCAAAATCTTAATCCACCGTGCCTACCAACTTTGCTCTTCGTACTTATCCTTCCACAACGAAATAGAACTCACTCATAATTCAGGCATTAACAACTCCTTCCCAAAACATCCTCAATCTTTAACCAGAAATTTTCTTAATATTTATGAACCCCCCCTTAAAGTCCCCACTGTTAAAAAAGATGTACAATACTTTTCCTTTCCCTATTACGACCATATCAGCCACAAAATACTTTCAGAACTTCGCCTCCTACTCATCCCTCTTTACCCCCAAATTAACTTTCAATTCGTCTTCACCAACAATAACAGCATCAAATCATACCTCAACCAAACAGAAAAAACGCCCCAGCCCCTTGCTTCGTCCACTATCTACGTTTTCAACTGTGTTCGATGCAAATCGAACTATAGTGGCAGCACCATTCGCCAATATCAAACAAGAGTGGACGAGCATCGCGGTATTTCAACTAGAACATCGCAGCCCTTAAATAAACCTTCCAAATCAGCAATAAGGGATCATTGCCACCTTCACAACCACCCACTACTTTCCTACAACTTCAAAATTATTAACTCAACCAACCAACTAACCGACCTCTGCAATGTAGAATCCCTTTACATCCTCAGTATTAAACAAACCCTCAACGACTATAGTTCCGCCTTTAACTTAAACATCGCCAGATAAACTCTCATACCTTACCACCGAAAAGAAATCCACCATCACTCCGTCAGTCCGTCTGGCTCCAACTTTTTTAATATGGATTCTTCCAACAACCAATTATTCCCAACCTTCTGTTCAATTAGTCACTCACCCTCATAATAACCTGGTAAGACACTTCTCAATTTCGAATCACCTTTTAACTGTTTTATCTTTTGACTATTGTCCAAGTAGTATGACCGCAAAAGGAGAGAGTGCAGAGCAATTGCAATATTGATCAAATGAGTCCAGTGCCACCCGCCCCACCCCCTTGTTGCAAGGTGGCAACCCCCCTCCCCCAGTGCCAAACCCCAGGTGCCAAAAAGGGGGGAATCCCCCAGCAAGCTGGGAGAGTCCACCTAACCTCTTTGGGGGAGAAGTTGAGACGGCCTCAACCCCCAAAGGGGAGAGAGAGAGAGAGGGAGAGAGAGAGAGAGGAAGAGGCCATCCAGCGTCTGCGAAATGCAGAAGCTTAATAAGAACTCAGGTAACATCACTTGGCTTAGAACTCGAAATCCGCCAGTTGGCGTAGAAGCCAGTGCCTCCAGGCATTATCAGCCAGTTGGCACAGTGTATATATCGTTTGAACAGCCAAAAAGCGTTCAACACACACACACACACACACACACACACAACGTATATAAACAGATGCATGTAAAACCCCAATAGCAAAATATATACGAGCATAACCACCACACAAGAAAAAAACACCACAGCACCACAACCACCAATCGTCTAAGTATAGCTTACCATCACCTAACCAAACCCACCTTACCCACGGCTTCTACTTACAGCTCCTGGTAGACCGACAAGGTCTCTAAATACGACCCAATAGACAGAGCTATTAAACATAAACAAATACGTTTATGGGGCCAGAGAGTAGACCGACAAGGTCTGAAAAAAAGGGCAATGCTAATAGTTTTTCTATTAAGCTTCTCATGGTGGAACACCACGAGACCTATTTGATGTTTGGTGGGCGATCTTTTATACAAAAAAATATTATTTTGTTTCAATACAAATTTATCTTTAATATACATTTTTATCTTTAAACCTTATTACAAAAAATATTAATATAACTTTATACTAAAAATAGATTGTATTTCGGGATAACAATTTCATTTCACGTCTTTTGCCTAAATATATTCTATTTCGGGATAATTTATTAATTTTTCCTCTTTTATCCAATTATTTTGTTTCAATATAAATTTATCTTCAAGACACAAATATATCTTTAACCCTTATTACAAAAAAATATTGATATAACTTTATAATAAAAATAGATTCTATTTCGGCGTAACATATTCATTTTTCCTCTTTTACGCAATATTTTGTTTCAGTACAAATTTGTCTTTAAGACACAATTATATCCTTAAACTATAACATAAAAACGTTAATATAATTTTTAAAACAAAATAACCTTTGGAATGAATAAGTTATATTTGGTAAAGACACGCCCCCAGAATTCGCGGCTCTTCCACTTACAACCCAATGGGCGCGGCATGAGAACGAATCCAGGATCTCTGGTTGGCAGAAAGTCTCGCTCTCACACAGGAAACTCCCGATTCGAATATTGGGGATGGGGCCAATTGGGGTTACGTATATAAAAGGGAACATTTTCAGCTGGATCCACAACAGTGATTTATCAACGAGTAACTACACATTCTCATCATGGACACTTCCAGTCAGAGTCATCAGCTTTACTGCTCCACGCAATTGTTTGAAGATGAGGATCTCTCTGCAGGGGCTACACTCCATGTTTCTGTAGCGGCCGACCGGAACGCACTACTTTCAACGCAATCCATTGCCGAAATTTGTGAAGGCGAGAAAGAACCAGCGGAAACATCATTTGAAATGTGAGTAATTATGTAACAATTTAGTTTGTGATTCATTCTCGGGCAATATACATCGTATCATTCAGTGCTTATCCCTTGCAAGTATTAGTTAATTTATAAAAAACATAATAAACGAAGTGAAAGGATATCTGCCCAGGGGTTCGAGACCCGGTGTTGATAGACGATACGTAGTACACCCAGCTAATCTTCCTTTTGAGCCCAGTTAGGCTAGTTGCTTTGTGTTTATTATTTGATCGGGTACCCTGTAGTATGCATAGCTAGAATAAATGTATTTCCGGTGCTGTAAATTAGTCTACTTGTAACTCTTTCCCTGTATGTATATATATATATATATATATATATATATATATATATATATATATATATATATATGTGTGTGTGTGTGTGTGTGTGTGTTCCTCTGTGTGTATTTTGTTGAAAACAAACGGAATTTAATTAAAAGATTCAATGTGGATGAATCGAATAGGATAATTGTTTAATATCTGCCAGGGATTTGGTACTCTGTGACGGTGCTTAATCATCCAATATGGTCATTATTAGGAAAGTGTATGAACTAATCAAGTTAATTTAAAATTATCCTTTGTTCTTAAAGGTCCGACGAGGATCTGACACATGTTATAGGTACTTTTCGTGACAGTTTTAAAGAAAAGTAAATAGTCGACGGCGATTTGGAGGTTTTACAGTGCAGTCAACCCAGTGACTATGGAGGTCGAAGTATTGGCTCACATCCGGTCCAACGATTGCCAGGTCGTCGGGGAACTAATGTAAGTTTTTTCTTTAGGTTAAGAACAAGACACAGTGTATTTTCATCAATTTATTAAATGATAGCAATCATGTTTTTTAAATTAGTACAATTCAGCATAAATTAGCTACAGATTTAGCATCCCATAAATAAGACTAACATTATTGGGGACATCTTATATTTTACACAATATAGTAAACTTTACATCGAGTGCGCACAAATGGGAACCTTTTTTTATGTGCATGCACACCATTTCATCATTCAGCTCAGTGTGACACCGGTCGAATAATTTTAAAAAATTATAAAGTCCCTACCACGTGACATGTGCAGGAGAAATGAAAGACAGTACATCCCGCAAGTATTACTAAAATATCCTTGTAATCGGTGGGGATTCCAGACAATTTCGGGGGTACGCAACTGTTCGAGAAATTTTACAATAACAGGGTCACTCCAGGGATGAGTCCCTAGTGAATTAAAATAATACATTCTTTCCCTATTTTAAGTATATTGCAAACCAATGAATCTCTTTGCTACCAAAAATGTCGGGGTTGACAATAATTCCCCCGCATTTTCTCGTAGTTTGTAATTTCAATGTTTCATTCTTCACAAACACACCGATAAATTTGGAGCGTGTGATTCAGTCACTATTCATTACTCTCTGAAGTGTAGTAACATCCATTTTAAAAGTCAGTGACTACGTTCCTGTAGCAGTCAACCTCAGTTAGGGCTTGTGATTCGAGGTATACTAATACACTTATAGGCGCGTCTATCGGGTTGGCGAATTCCAATCTGACTGAGATGTTCCAACTTTGTTGTGGACTTAAGTGTGTATTTATACTAGCAAATAAATTGGGTATGATATCAAACGGGTAAAAGTTAAGTTGATCGATGAATTCTTTCTGTGTTACCCCAATCCCGAACTCATCACAAGCACCTGCAATATGGGCCAGATTACTGTAAGCTCTCGCACAAAACGGGAACAGAGCGTCTGATGAGTAGTCCGTATCCATAAACCCGCACAACGCAACGCCAGTGACGTATAGAATTATATTTTTAAGGCCGAAATTCTCGAATTTAAAGGCGTTCTTTTTATAGTTTCCATTCGTCGAAGCGTGATCCTGCATTCCAATTAATAGCCTTTTAGACAGAACTCCCAGGGCCACGTTTTCTATCTGCTTCGAGGCCAACCCTGCGGCACTCCGTATAGTTTGATCTGTACTCTGTTAATTGGGTATTTTACTGTTGCGTGTAGTAAATTTCTTTCAATTTCTACATATTTCCGCGAACTTAATTTCACTCGCCGTACGCGCAGATATGTTTCCATAATGTGAATCACAACGGGTTTTGCTCCCTCTTCTTGATCAGGTCCCAGATTTATGCAGCTCTCAGAATTCGTGCGAGTGAGCTTTAATTTCATATCCACCCTATTCATAAGCAGTTTCTTCTGGAATGTGAAATCCGTATGCAGACGTTCAAAACATTCGTATATCTTCTTTTTAGAATCTATAAATTTGTCCTTTATACTACTTTCGCCTTTAGGCTGATAATAGCTCTCGGCAGTTAAAAAGGTATCCTTCGCTTATTTTGAAAAGTTGAGGACATTTTCCAGATAAGCTCGTAGGTGATAATAACCCGTCCCTGCCGAAATGTTGACCTGGTTTAAATATACATCACACTCTCTGAATATGGAGTGTAGAAAGTTCGTTTCGGGGAATACAACATATTTATCATTGCATTCCGTAGTTTGGCGTACATGTGCATGCAGCTTGGATCAAAAAAGTAAGGGCCTGAGCTGGGTATCACGAATTCTATAGGAGCACCCGGGGAACTAATTGTGTTTAATGGGTTAATTGCAATAAAGTCACTGTGCTCAATAGAAACTTATGTTGGGGCATATCAAAGAGGGACAGCTCCGATTTACAAAATTGTGAGCTACAAGGATGGATGAAGCGTGCCATGACGAGTCAGAAATAGTGCCACCTCTCTCGACAAGTAGTAATCAGCTTATGATTCGTGAGACCAATCTCCTCAACTTATATCAGTTAAAAAATTATGAACCATAGGTTTCATTCGCTTAAAACACTTCTTTTTTGATGTCATTTTACGTTTAGCGTCACATGTTGGTAACTCTTTCTTCCGGACAGCCCTCTTCTTCCCGCCACCACGCATTTTTCTCTTTGCATCTTTGATGATTTCGTCCCGTGTACGTTTTAAATGTTTTTTTAGAGCTTCTTTAGGTTTAGCTCCACCCATTATGTCTTCTACCGTGTTAAAACCTGATTGTAACGCTTTTCTCCCAAGGTATTTGGCGCCCTTCTTCAGCAATGGGATAGCTGTGAGATGTATGGTTGAAAAAATGGATCCAAGCCCACTCCCACGCTGATATCTCACCCCTCGATAGACTGTGAAAGGCCTTCGGGTCATTATAACTGAATGCGACGAAAGTGTAGCTTCACTGTCAAGCTCCCATCACCGAATGAGAAATTTTTTCCCTCAATCGTTCTATATATATTGAGATATTCTTAGTAGATTAGTCGCAACATTCACATAATGGGGCTTGTCATATGTAATGCTCAAGCTCTTCCCTCTATGGTTGGGAATGTGTGCAATGCGGAGCAGACGCGCCTGGGTATCCCCAACAAATTGATGCTCCACGATATTGCTGTAAATATAGCACATGTCTGGGGATGGATAGCCATCACCCAATTTCTCCAATTTCAACTGATACATTAAGCTGGACAAGTCATGTTGTGCCTCGTGAAAGGTATCTCTTTGGAACGCTGCTCCATATCGGCCCTCGGTTATAATTTGGAACAATCCTTTGTCTTTAATATTTCTATTATCCTGTGATTTTAGGGTCAGAGCATGTGCAGGGGTTTCTTTGTTTACGATTTCGTATACTAAATCAGCCGTAAGATTTGAACTTTTTAAACTTCCGTTTAAGTCTCTCACAACATCCTCGGCGCACCATAACGACCCGGGCCTAGTGTTACTACTGTAGTGTAATACAGGGCCTCCCCACTCGGGCGGCACGCATGGTTTCATCCCTAATTACCCCTGCCTTTTCACACTCATCACGATCTCTAAGAACCGTAAAAACGGGTTCTTTATAATCAATACTTAAGAAGCTGGTGGATAGCTGAATTTCGCATAGCCCCACCTCATACGAATCACGTTCCAATTCAATGGGCCCATGGAGTTCTGTTACAAAGTTGGCTAGTGTGTTGTTAGGATGTACAGACAGAGAAGAAGAGGACGGGAGTGTGACATAGAAGTGGTTAGGCGCCATGTTGCATACTATTTAAGCTTCATTATTGCATCAGCTTTTATATAGGTGTTGAAGCTTTCTGGGTACCCTAGCCATTTCACCAGGTACATTTTTCTCTTTCCTGAACCTTTGCTGCCTAAAATTTTTCAATTTTAAAACATTTTTTCCTAAATTAAATGTCACTTTCTGCAACTCCTCGCGGTAAAAGCCTCCTGCGATTTCTTCCCCATTCAAATCTTCAACGTAATACACATTATCTCGCCTTTAGGTCTCATAGCCCTAACTTTAAAAATCTCACGTGTCCATCCTTGCTCAAACGCCTTCGCGAATTTATTTCTCGAACGCGATAGCCTTACATAATCATTGATTTTGAAACGTGTAGAGTGTGGCGGTGCTCTACGAATATCTCTTCTTACCTAACACTGTGTGTGCATACCTCTTTCTAAAACCTCGTTAGATGTTTTCCCAATCGCGCGATGATGTGAACGGTTATATGACGAGGCCAATGACCCCAGAATGTTTACATATCTGTGTGTGTTTTTATGTATAAAATAGCGATGCATGCTTTCCTTTACGGTAAGTTGAACTCTTTCAGAGAAAAAGGCCTTATGTATAGAATTGCTAGTGTAGTAACTGATATTAAACTCTGCCAACATGTTCTGAAAAGTTCGGCCTGAAAATTCTTTCCCCATATCCATAAAAAAGTAGCCTGGAACCCTGTTTTCTTTCAAATCAGCGTTTTGGTAGCTTTAGCAACTGTTTCAGGAGATTCATTTTTCAGAGGAATTAGCCACAGATATCTAGAGAATGCATGTATTATGAATAGGATGTAGCGATAGCCATCATTATATACTGAATATCTTTGCATGTCTGTTAAATCCGCTTGCCAAATAGAGTCAATCGAAGCCGCTGTTGTCTTGGCTGTTTTAAACATCTTTCTCACCGGCTTATGTAGTGTATAAGCATCCTGCTCCCGCAAAAACCTCTCAAAAACTCTTTCCCCTACTCCATCATTGTAAACCCCTCTGTACAGTCTATGAACACCGCCACAGGAGGCTGGGTTAGAAATGTCATAATAGCGTTTTTTTAATATGTTAGCTATTTGCGTATTTTAGAGACACGTGGATAGGGTTGGCCGTGGTTGTTTGGTCTCTTCTTTCTCCTCTTCAGAGATGCTACCTAACACAAAGTGTTAGGTAAGAAGAGATATTCGTAGAGCACCGCCACACTCTACACGTTTCAAAAATGCTTCTATTCTGATGGTGAGGGCCTGTCCCACTTTCTCACCAGATCATGGACAATGTCGACGATATTCGACCCCTGTACCCTTGTTCCTTCAACAATGACCTCGCCTCTATCGGTCCACTGTATGATGCGGTCCTCATTTAATAGATTACAAAGACTTAAACCTTTATTCCTCAATGTATTTGGGAGACTGCTTTTTAATACGTGCTCGATGTGCTGCGTACCATTATTCTTTGGTTTGTCATCTCTAACGTCGGCCTCAGGTCCTATGTCGCCATGTTCATCGTTGCTCGCGCTGTGTCTAATAACTACGGGGATCTCTGTCGGATTATTATAATCTTCGTATTCATGAAGAAATTTCTGCAGAGCCTCTTGGTATAAGATCCTTTTCTCATCAGGTGACTTTTCACTCTTTTAATAGGTCTATCAATTCGCTTTCCATTCTTTTAAGCCTGCTTTTACGGGGTTCTAGAACTGTATGTGGACTCTTTGAACTTTGCAGTGAAGCATACAACTCGAGCGGAATCACTACCACTTTCTTCATTATATTAATCTAGTCAGTTATGGTCCCAAAACTGAAAATAAGAAGGGGAGGAATGATCCCTCTCTTTGTACAATTATTCGCTTTTTCTTCCCCACAGTTTGACTTCTACGAGCGAGCGCACGTATTATGTTCGTGTAACGACGTAGGCGAGCCTTCTGAGGGGATTTCATTGGCACATTACATTTTATAACATTAAGGCAGCTTTCACAGATGCATTTTAAAATGTCCGAGTCGATATTTTTAACAAACATCTGCTGCAATGCCCGGGCCAATCGATGATAGATTTTTATTAATTCATGGTATTTCTTTAGCCTATTTGTCATTCTGGAATATATACCATTTCAGGCTCGTTTGGGAATATATTTGTTCTTACAATACCCTAAACGTGTTTCACGGGTGAAGGTCACAAAGCAAATATCCGTAATGCTGACTTGTAGCTTTTTTATAAACTTCCAAAAACTCCTTACGCTGATTCAGGAACATTTGATTGGCTAATACCCCAATTTGTGACACATCTGTACGTTGCGCGAATAAGACTAGATATTTTGTATTTAACAGCACATCACGTATGTATCTATTTCTGAAAAATAGATTCTGACATTTCAAAAATGAGATCGTCAATTACAATAACTGTATGCTCATTTCCCTTTAATGAATTAACGTCATATACGCCTTTGTGGAACAAAATATCTTGGTACTCGTTGAACACTGAATGCTACGTCGAATAGCACCATATTACTTTATGCACAAATTTTGAGAACATCACCCCCTTATCTTTAATGATTTTAAGCATAAACACATTTTTACCACATCCTATAGGGCCACATATAATACATGTGGATTGGCTTGTGGACCTGAATTTTTCTACAGATTCCATCTTTAACACATCACACCCCTAAGTTGAACATTTACAAAATATAACAAATTTGAAGTGTTGATCCTTATGTTCTACAATCTTGTTTTTCTTCTGATTCCACAGAACCGTGAATGACGATGAGGTACTGCACCCCATCATCGATATTACAGACGACCGAGATGAGAGTGTATTTGTGGTTACAGACTCCACCCCGCTGACGAACCCTCACCAGCGACACCTCCACCACGTGGCACTTCAAAGCGGAGGCGCGATGATGAAGAACCTTCCACGTCACGTATAAAACGTGCCAAGATTGCACCGGTTAATAGACACCCAATAATAGAGCCCCAGCCCTCTACGTCTTACGACACAACCTCCACACTAGCTCCCTCCTCAATTAAATTTGTACCCCCTTATTCCTGTTCAATTCCGGGTACATCCTCCATACCAGCAGCTTCTCGTGCTGTAGAGGAAGGTATACCATTCGAACTGGTGCGCACCGCTAACTCCACCTCGGCCATGACTAAAAATCGGCACGTATCGGTACAGGGTTGACCCTGGAACCCTGTATAGCAACGGTGGTGAACACGGACTGCGGCGTGTTGTTGAGCGTATTGTGGAGTTTGCCCTTCAGAACCGCGATGACCGTGAAGTCCGGACAAGGTTTTCCTTCGGGTTCGGGTCAGATGACGAGGAACTAGATGATTTTTGGGTAGTAATACCATTCAGACGCTTGGGCGATGTAGATATAGAATATATCTTGGGGCGCATAATGCAGGCATCTCAAAGTAGTACAGTCTTCAATATGGACAACTTCACGGTAGATATTGACAGAGTATTCCGGGTTGCGGGTCATAGTGCCACAGCTTATACTCTTAATTTCAATTCTCCGGTTATTTACCGAAAGCATATGAACGTCGATCGTGGTTGCGGCTTTATAGCAATAGTCTTAGCTCATATGTTGACTGTGCTAAATACATGGACGCCAAAAAATTTGGTTGCCTACGGTTGTGCAGCGTGCTCGTAAATTAGCTGCAGATTGCAAGCTTGAGTTTGAGTGGGCCCTGAAGAGCTGAGAAGGGTACAGCAGGAAATGAATGTTCGTATAGTTGTATTTGGAATGGATGATCGTCGTAGGACTGTGTATATTTTTTAAAAGCTGTGTGAGAGATCGCGCAAGACCTCTACTTATTTTAGGATTTTCAGGGTCAACGTATCTCCCCATTCGTAATATAAGGGCTCTTTACGATAGTTATGATAAAAGTCGAAAATATGGACGGCATCATGATTTGTGTAAAGGGATATCTCGAGTTTGCGGATGATATAGTGAAGCATTTAAGGAATGTCACATGGTTTGTGTGCAGTGTAAAAGCCCCAAATGTGAAGGTCGTGTCGTTGAAGCCGAGTAGAGGGAATGTAATGTGTGCAGGCGTACATTTTTCAATAATAAATGCTTTGAGCTCCATAAGTCAATTGTCACTTGCAGGAAAATGAGAATCTGTAAATGCGGCATGTTTCATATGATGGATAAATAATTAAGGGAAATTCACGCATAAATGTGATGAAATTCACTGTTCTACATGTCATGAAAAATATAAGGCGGACGGAATAAAGCATGTATGTTATATGAAGGATGCTAAGCCTAAAAATAAGCCCTGCATAACCGTGTACTACGATATAGAAACTTTCGCAAACCCTGAAACCAGAGGTTATCCCACATCTTCTTTCAGCCAGACTATCTGTGATGAATGCAAGGAGGTTGAGTGTGATGAGTGTCACAAATGCGGTAAACTGACAACGTTTTGAAAACTAATGCACACGACAGCCCTGTGGAACTCTTTGTGTCTTATAGTGTCAAGTTAGCGGACAAGTTGAAAAAAAAGACTATATTCTTGCCCATAACGGGTCAAAATTTGACACACAGTTCCCTTATAAGAAACTTCTTGTAAACGAGTCATCGGAGATATTTAGAGGCGACCCCTTGAAAAGAGGAAACAAACTTATACAAATGCAGATGAGAGGTAATGTTCAGTTTAAAATACTTTATTATTCACACCTTGTAAACTAGCCAAGCTACCCAAGGTGATGGGTGTAGCCGCCGAAGTTTCAAAAGGGTATTTCCCTTATACTTTCCTCACTAGCGACACATTAATTTACGTAGGACTACCTACCCCCAAACCCGCAAACAATACTTTAACTAAACTAACATGAGTAATAGTGAGAGTGAAGATTTTGACCGCTACTACAACAGTTTTAATGAAGTTAATCCTTAAAATATAGCTGATGAATGTGAGCGTTCTTGCGTGAATGATGTGCGCGTGCTTAGAGTATGTTTCCAGGCCTTTAGGAGGATGTATATAGACCGTTTCAACTGCGATCCGCTGCAAGTCGCAACCACAATCGCATCATTGTGCTTTACTGTGTTCAAGAACAATTTCATGCCTAAAAACACCTTAGCCATCATTCACAGAAACAACCCTCGCAGCTATGGGCACAAGGGTATTTACTGGCTCATGCACATACAGCAGCAATCCGGGGTATACATAAAACAAGCCCGCAACACGGGGGAAGTACCCATTAAGGTCAATGGTCGTGTTTTTTGGGTTGATGGTCTAAGCGAAAACGGTGCCACTGGTGAGAAGACTGTGTACTCCTTTAACGGTTGCTGGTGGCATGGATGCCGACGTCCTGAATGTGGAATCGTAGGAGATATCCACGGTAGATCTCCTGCCGATAGTCTTGTATGGACTCCCAGTTCACTCACAAGGTCTAGTGGGAGCATGAGTATGATGCACGGATCGAAACAGATGGACAGTACTGCGAAGAAATAAACACCATGAAGCGTTCAATGGTGTTGTATCCTCTCAAATGCGGTGATAGCTTGTTCGGAGGGCGTACAAACCCATTCAAGCTATACTTTCCGCGTACAGAGGGCGTGAAACTCCATTACTACGACTTCTGTTCTTTATATCCCTATGTGATGAAGAACAATCCGTACCCCGTAGGTGCATCTGAAAAACTGGTGGGACCTGACCTGCCCCCCATCGAAGTGTTCTCAACAAATTTGAACGGGTACTATTTCGGTCTTTCTTTCGTAGACGTGCTCCCACCTCGCGATTTATGGATGCCGATCTTACCCGTCGTCATAGATCACAAGCTCATGTTTCCCCTGTGCGTGAAGTGTGCAGAGGAGAATAATGGGACCTGTAATCACACAACCAACCAGCGGAAGATCAGAGGTGTATATACAAGTCCTGAGCTGTCCCTAGCCTCCGCCATGGTTACAGAATATTGAAGATATATGAGGTGTGGAGGTTTCAGAAGCTACCCAACCTTTTCACGCCGTATATAAATACTTTCTTGAAGGATGTGGAAGCATCAGGCTACCCGCGAAGGGTTGACAGCGATGGTGAAAAATCGGTGTATATTCAGCGCTACCGTGATCGTGAAGGAATATAACTTGACCGGGCCCAAATTGTTAAGAACCCTGGCAAGCGCTTTACTGCAAAGGTATGCCTAAATAGTCTTTGGGGCAAGGTTGCACAGAATACAAGTAAGGGGAACGTTAATTTGGCCCAAAGTTATAACGAGGTGTGGGATTATGCCAATGCCCCCGATAAAGAGGTTATGGAGATCGTGAATGTTGGTAACACGTACATAATAAAGTACATCACCGAACTGGCCACAGATACCTCACGTGTTACAAACATACCTGTAGCCAGCTTCACAACGGCATACGCACGCATCAAGCTTTGGGGACTACTGCACTCTCTTGGGCGGAGGGTGCTGTACGCTGACACAGATAGCGTAATATTCAGAGAGAGGGAGGGTGAATACATGCCGCCTATTGGGGAATTCCTCGGAGAGTTGACTGACGAGATCAAGGATGAGTATGGTGATGGTACATACGCTGACTCCTTTGTATCAACAGGGCCAAAAACCTATGGGGTGCGGGTGAGGGTGGGAGAAGAGCTGAAATATATCGTGAAGGCGAAGGGCATCACGCTTAATTTGGCGAACCGACACCGGGTCGTTAACTTTGACTCGTTGAAGGAGCTAGTGCGCTTAGAACAGGGATCACCAACCTGGGCGGTAGCGCCCACTAGTGGGCTCACATTAAAGGTAATTAAACGTTTATTTCATTATTTATTTTATCGATTATGTTGATTTATTCTTTTTAATCTAAGGTGGGCGATAAGCTTTTTTAATTTTCAAAAAATTGTAAAAGTGGGCGGTGAACAATTAAAATGTTGGTGACCCCTGGCTTAGAAGATGAGGGTGACCAATAGGGTGGATCGATTTTACATTTTTTCGATTTCCATATTCTAATAGAGACAAAAACTTGCGCATGCATGAGAAAATAGCCTCTGCAAAATCTTAGCTTAATAGGTAATCATCTTCTGCCCCCGGCAGAGCGATGAAAATCATATTTATTAGTCAAAAACGTATTTTTCTTATAATTTTTAAAATATCTCAATATGCGTGTGTGTTATTTCATGCCTTAGCAACGATATAAATGCTATGGGAAATATATAAATGCATTATTTAAGACAAAGAGCCGATCTGAAAATATGTATAATTATACATATTTTCAGATCGGCTCTTTGTCTTAAATAATGCATTTATATATTTCCCATAGCATTTATAGCGTTGCTTAGGCATGAAATAACACACACGCATATTGAAATATTTTAAAAATTATAAGAAAAATACGTTTTTCACTACTAAAATATGATTTTCATCGCTCTGCCGGGGGCAGAAGTTGATTACCTATTAAGCTAAGATTTTGCAGTGGCTATTTTCTCATGCATGCGCAAGTTTTTGTCTCTATTAGAATATGGAAATCGAAACAAATGTAAAATCGATCCACCCTAGTGACCAACCTCCGCAACTGACTGTAGGAAACCACAATTTTCGGGCACAGAAACTGGGGTATATGAAGGAACTTAGGGGCACAAAAGTGTGTCGTAACACCTATAGGAAACGTTACCAGGTGCCTGGCACCTATGATACCGTACCCTTTGGGTATCATAGTAACTGAATGTTATATACATGGGTTAGACAAAATAATATGAACACCCGCCGATTTCACCGGTTATCTTTACGGACTGCTCAGACACAAAATAAACAGTCAAATGACTGGCAAACCTATTTAAATGCGTAACAGAGAGTGTATACGTCATGTTATAACCCTCACGTTGTTCTTACAGAGCTGAGTGAATTATGAATTAGCAGTTATGAAAGACCTGTCAGACTTCCAAAGAGGGCAAATTGTCGGAGCGCGGATGGCTGGTGCATCGGTGACGAAAACCGCTCAGATGTTCAATGTATCCAGAAGAACTGTCTCTATGGTCATGTCTGCATACCAAAACCATGGAAAGACAAGCACCGACAAATGCAATAGTGGACGCAAGAAGAAGCTGTGTGATCGAGACCGCCGGGTGCTAAAGCGCATTGTGACAAAGAACCATAAGACCACAGCTCCAAAAGTGACTGCAGAGCTTAACCAGCATCTTGCAAGCCCGGTATCGACCAGAACTGTACGTCGCGAGCTCCATGGAGCTGGATACCATGGGAGGGCTGCAATTGCCAAACCCTTCCTTTCGCACATCAACATTGAGCGGCGCAGAAATTGGTGTAATGACCATAAGAATTGGTCAATGGACCGGTGGAAGAATGTAGTCTACTCCGACGAATCCTCCTTTACGCTATTTCCATGTTCCGGTCGAGTTTACGTCTGGAGACAGCCTAAAGATGTTTATGACCCGGACTGCCTGACCCCAACCGTTAAGCATGGAGGCGGATCTGTGATGGTTTGGGCAGCAATATCGTGGAATACTCTTGGCCCAGCTGTAGTACTGCATGGTAGGGTTAACGCCCAGGTCTATCTGTCAATATTGGCTGACCAGGTCCATCCCATGGTTCAAACGCTGTTTCCCAATGGCGGCGCCGTCTTCCAGGATGATAATGCACCAATCCACACCGCTGGGGTCGTTAAAAACTGGTTTGAAAAGCATGTTAGTGAAGTAGAACGCTTGGATTGGCCTCCACAATCCCCGGATCTTAACATTATCGAGCATCTGTGGTGTCAGTTGGAGCAGCAGGTCAGAAGCCGATTCCCACCGCCGGCGTCTTTGGAGGAACTGGAGCAGGGTTTGCTCGAAGAATGGCTCAGGATTCCTCTAGCCACTGTCCAAAAGCTGTATGAATCAATTCCCCGACGCATTGCAGCTGTTGTTGCCGCTAAAGGAGGACCAACTCCATATTAAGAATAAAAACCGCCATTTATCAAGGTGTTCATATTATTTTGTGTAACCCCTGTATGTCTATTGTTAACGATATGTTTATTTATTACGTATATTTGAATATGTAAATGTTTCAATTAGGGTTTCATTTTCTCCTTTGTGTGTGCGTGCGTATGTACAGGAAAAAAGTCCTGAACTTCGCCCACTGTAGGATCAATCAAATGGTCAGGTGACTCCTGCTACTACCTGGGCATATCTCTACCCCTGCGTGCTCAATTGGCCGCTGCAAGCCCTGGATCTCAGACGTATATTTGAAGAATTCTCACGTAGACGAAAAATGGTGATGCCGACTTTTGATATTGCGTGTTTGACGTTTATGAAGTGGTATTCGGTAAAGTCGGAAGATGTGGTTTTAGAAAGAGGTACGCACACAGAGCGTGAGGTGAGAAGAGATATTCGTAGATCCATGCCACACTCTACACTACTGTGGTCCAACATGCTAATGTTATGAGCATTGGTGCAAGAAACAACATGGTTTACCAATCTTAAATAAAAGCATACATATTGCATATCAATTTATTCAGAAATCAACTTTGCACATTTTGGTGTATAAATTGATTATTTATTCGTAATAGTATACATAGAAATGTTCTATAACAGCTGATTAAGCCAATATTTTATGGTTTTTTCAGATATCCAATGATGTATATAGTAGTATATGATGCATTTTTCACTTGGTTGATTCTAATCTTATTTTAAATGAATATCATGGCTACTCCTAAGAAATTAAATATAAAGTTAAGAAAAAGCAGTTATGATCCAATTATTCGTAATCTTAAAGATGAACTGATTCCTACAGGACTATTCCAGCTACCATCCCAATCAGATGCACTTCATCATTTCTATCATTTAAAAAGAAATGATATGGTTATGAACAATAAAGAAGAGGCTGCAACAGTTGTGCTTAATAAAGTTAAAAAATTCTGGGACTTAGCTGGCATTAAAACGCAAGATATTTCCAAAAGCAGAAGACCAAAAGAAAAGATTCTGACTTTAGTTAATGAGTATGAAACACTGAAAAAACACAAAAACAGGAATACTTTCGAAGATAAAAAGGATATTTTTTGTAAAAAATTAGATATGCTATTTGATATATCGGCAGCAGATGCTATTGAAACAATAATGAAAGACAGAATGAGAACAACAAGAAACAAAAGCGAAGATATAAAATTCCTTGAAGATCAAAGAACTATTCGGAATATGTACGTCTCCAGCCTTGATAAGTCTTATGTAACTCGGACAGAAAGACGAAACCAAAGAATTCGACATGACATAGAGAGAAAAGAAAAACTCTTCGCAGACATGGATGCAGGACCCAGTGGTGAACAAATGAATATCCCACCTGATGATTACGTTCCTATAGATAATGATGAATCAAGTAATGAATCAAATGATTCCGACTTTCAACCTTCGGCTCAAGGAAATCCTAAAAAAAGAATTCACGTTTTCGATTCTGAAATGGTTTCTGACACGGCTGATAGGCTGAATCTCTCGCATAGCCAAAGAACAGTTTACGCTGCAGCAGTTGCCTCAGAATTAAATATAAATATACATGACATGAGCCTGTCAAAGTCTACTTCTAAACGTTCATGTAAAAATACAAGAGCATCTAGTGCAAAACAACTTACGGCATCATTCAATCCTTCAGAGCATTGCATTGTTCACTGGGACAGTAAATTAATATTGAAAACTACGACTGATTCAAATATGATAGCAAAACTATAGAGAATGTGCATATTCAACTGCCTTTACTATATAAAACCTTGGTTGCTTGCTTCCGTCGCCTGTGATGCACCTGTCAACGATTTAAATCTTTTTAATGAACTCATTGAATATAAAAATTATGATCACGATGTAGCATCCAGTGCTCTTAAGGGATTAAATGGTCAGCTATGGTATCTGACTGAAGAACTAGTACCACTTGCTTTGTTTTCCCGGCAAATTTCAGATGCAGAAAAAAGTCTGATTGCAAAGTCAATGAAGAAAGTCTGTCAAATCAACCCGCAACACCCTCCTCCAAAGGTCAGCCAATCTTCCCCAAGCTAACAAATACAACTAAGCTGTGTCAGTTAGTTGGTAAGGGTTCTTCAATTGTTTTCCAATGCTTGGGTACTAGTGGTGACTGGCTAAATGAACCTGTTACTTCTTGGAAAAATTGCAAATCTTTCCAAATTATGGAGAACTTTGTCAAAAATATGAAAGTTGTGAGTGATCCTGCCGAGAGAGCAATCAAGCTGATTGAAGATTTCAAAGACAGAATTGTTAATGATGAATCACAAAAACAATTTCTGGTAAAAGTTATAGAGCAACATCGACGCCTTCTTCCAGACTTCAAGAAAAAATCTTTGGCTGAAATGTATAATTATGTTAAGTGAATGTTTATTGTGCAATGTTATGCAGAAGTATTTATCTTTTTAATTAAACTTTGGTATAATTTTTTAATCATTGTAAAAGGAATTCATTTTTGTTTAAAAATAAATGCAAAAAAAAAAAAAAACGATGGGGACCTGGAATCAGATTTGTTCCCACTCGAAATATACTGTAGCTGGCTTGATAAACTAGTCTAATTTCGAGCCCATCGCCGCGAAGCTGCCTGGGATGATGCTTCAGAGTGGCGGTAACACCCCTAGAATATATAATTAATTAAAATAATATATTATTACCAAGAAAAAATAATATAGTCATATGTTTATTCACAGAGAAGCGGAAAAATTTTCGTTTTCTCAGTCAAATTTTTAGGTCCCATATAAATTGGGGGGGGGTCTGATATTACTGGAACTCCGAAAACTGGTAACCATGTTGTTTCTTGCACCAATGCCCACAACATTAGCCCGTTGGACCATTAAAAATTTTAAAAAGTGAAATTATGGACCACCCTACTCTACACGTTTCAAAATCAATGATTATGTAAGACTGTCGCGTTCGGGTAATAAATTCGCGAAGGGATTTGAGCAAGGTTGGACACGTGAGATTTTTAAAGTTAAGGGTATGAGACCTACAGGCGAGATAATGCTGTATTACGTTGAAGATTTGAATAGGGAAGAAATCGCAGGAGGCTTTTACCGCGTGGAGTTGCAGAAAGTGACATTTAATTTAGGAAAAAATGCATTTAAAATTGAAAAAATTTTAGGCAGCAAAGGTTCAGGAAAGAGAAAAATGTACCTGGTGAAATGGCTAGGGTACACAGAAAGCTTCAACACCTATATAAAAACTGATGCAATAATGAAGCTTAAATAGTACACAACATGGCGACTAACTACTTTTACGTCACACTACCTTCATCTTCTTCTCTGTCTGTACAGTACATCCTAACAACACCCTCGCCAACTTTGTAACAGAACTCCATGGGTCCATTAAATTGGATCGTGATTCGTATGAGGTGAAGATATGCGAAATTCAGCTGGACACCCTCTTTTTAAGTATTGAATATAAAGAACCCGTTTTTACGGTTCTTAGAGACGTTGATGAGTGTGAAAAAGCCGGGGTAACTCGGGATGAAACCATGCGTATCGCCCGGAGTGGGATGCACGGTATTACACTGCAATAGTAACGCTGGGCCCGGGCCGTTATGGTGCGGCTGAGGATGTTGTGAGAGACTTAAATGGAAGTTTAAAAAGCTCAAATCTTACAGCTGATTTAGTATACGAAATCGTAAGAAAAGAACCCCTGCACATACTCTGACCCTAAAATCACAGGATAATAGAAATATTAAAGACAAAGAACTGTTCAAAATTATAACCGAGGGCCGATATGGAGCAGCCATCCAAAGAGACCTTTCACGAAGTACAACAGGATTTGTCCACCCTAATGCATCAGCTGAAATTGGAGAAATTTGGCAATGGCTATACACCCCAAGACATGTATTACACTGGGCAACACGTATTTTATTGAATGATATCTGACACTTGATTCTAAGTAATTTGGGTGCGCTGAATACGAATTTCAACTCGGTTTGGCTCTATCAGGTCCTGATTCTTGTCGACAGCCTATGTGCCATTTTCCAGATTTTTCAAATTAGGACTAAAAAATTAAGTCATGTGTTAAATTTTTTTTTCAAGTTTCATGAATACAAGCAGTTCAAACTACAGTAAAATTACATTATAACGATAGAAATGACTTAAAATAAAAAAACAAACAGATATGAAGCTTTCACTGTGGCAAAAATTTTCTTTTGTAAGACTTTCTAGCGTATTTGCTTGTTGATGGCAGGTCTCTTTTCAAGCACCAGCAGTAATCAGCCATCATGTGGGAATCCCAGCGGCCTTGGTACCGTTCCTCCATAATTTTGATATCTTGGTGGAATCTCTCCCCTTGTTCGTCACTTACATCACCTAAATTACTTGGAAATTGGTCAAGATGGCTATTCAAAAAATGCATTTTTATGCTCATATTGCAACCTAACTCTTTGTAGTCCCTTAAAAGTTTTTTTACGATTTCTTCGTAGTTATCTGCCCTATAATTGCCTAAAAGTTTTCTATCAAGTCCACGAATGAGAACCAGCCATTTTTTTCGCGTTCATTCATGACATTAGGAAAATTGCTGTCTTTAATCATTGTTCTTATTTGTGGACCGTCGAAAATTCCCGCCTTGATTTTTTCATAACTTAAACTTGGAAATTTTGAAGTTATGTATTTGAAACACTCGCCGTTCGTATCTAAAGCTTTTACATATTGTTTAATGAGGCCTAGTTTTATATGCAGAGGAGGAAATATGATTTTATCTCTGCTCACTAAAGGTGGATTAATTACGTTTTTTCTCCGACAGTAAGTGATGTTCGTGCTGGCCAGATTTGTTTGAAATAATGTTCTTCCTTGGCTCTGCTGTCCCATAAGCAAAGGAAGCAGGGATATTTAGTATACCCTCCTTGTTGTCCTAGCAGAAAATTAACCATTTTTAAGTCAACACATATGATCCACTCGTGCTCCCTATATTTGATAAGATTTAAAACCTTTTCTATATGTTCATACTTTTCTTTTAATTTTGTTGAGTGCCCAATCGGTATCGAGCCGTATAGATTGCCATTATGCAACAACACACACTTAAGACTTCTTTTCGAACTGTCTAAAAACAAGCGCCAATCATTTGCATCGTAAGACTCAACCCCCATCTTCTTTAACAAACCAACTATGTCGCAGCAATATACTAAACTATCCTCTGTTCTAAAATATTTAACAAGTTCTTCTTCTCTTTTTCTGTAAAATGAAATGTATGTGTTTGAAGTAAGCAAGTTTTTCTCTTTAAGTCTTGAAGCTAAAATTTCCGCAGCCTTTTTTGGCAAATTTAGATCCCTTACAAGATCATTCAACTCGGCCTGGTTAAACTTTTGCGGATCGTTTTGACTTTCAAATACGCTGGGGTCAAAATCGGTGTCTGACTCCTCAAAGTGCATAACAATATTTTCAGGAACATCTTCAACTAATTCTTGAGTTGGCAGACCCTTAAATTTTGGAATGGGGATCTCATTTGAATGTAGCACAGGTCGTATCGCGGTGTCGAAATTTGGGTATTCGATACAATGTTTATTTTTCTTAGTGAAGCCCGAAGTCTTGACAAAGCAAAGGTAGCAATCGGTCTCGTGGTTAGTAGGCTCTCGCCACACCTGATATGGAAAAAAAATTGTAAAGCGTTAACAAAAGCGACGAGACTTGTTTTTATGAATTTTATCAAAAGTTATCACCCAAACATTTAACATTTCTGTGTTTCAACCTTATGCAATATTTGAGATTCTTATAAACATTTTCTGTAAATTTTTGTTTATGTACCTAAGTTACAATTACATTTAGGTAAGTTACAGTATACTAGTGATTAAATTACGTAGTTTTATGAAATCATAAACTTACCATCGGAACTCCAAAAGTATTTTTGAATCCGAACCCTTCGTCCAATGTCGCAGTCTTTCAATGCATATAGTGCAGGCTTTATGTGGAGCCCACGATTTATCTTGGTCCCCCAGTTTTATGCCAAAATAAGCTAAGTAAGCTCTTTTTACGAAGTCAGTTATATTTGCTCGTTGATGTGGAAGTGTAAAATTTCCACATATATAACAGAAGGAATCAGGGTTGTTTTTGCATTTGAACTTTCTAGTGCTTGATGACATATTGCTTGATTGTTCTGCCAATTTGTAAAGGTATTTAAAGCCCTTAATTCATATAAATTTAAGAAAATCTGAAATATAAACACAAAAATTAGTTTAAATAGGTACTTATTATGAAATAGGTACTTACAATCTATGAAATTAAACTAGAAACACGGATGAGTAGGTACAATATAAATTACGTCTAATTAAATCAACTATATTAAATCACGATGACAAAATTACTCACTAAATCATATGCCAATTCAAAATTATGTTAATACCCAAACTTAATTAACTAACTCGACTGACTGACTGACTGACTGACTGATTGAATTGACTGATTAACTCTGGAAACGAGTCGCTTTTATATATTTTAGTTGTCCCTCTAGAATACTCTACAGAGAACAGGAACGCTCGAGAAAATTTTAGAATTCTATGATATTTTTAGCTTAATTTACTAATATTAAAATGGGTTAAAAATGACAAAATTAAAAATATTTTTAGGGTGTTACATTAAAAATATACATAATACAACAATACCATAACAATAGGTACAAATACCTAGATAAAAACCTAGTTGCATAATGTGTAACTGCAAAAAGACTTAGCGAGTATTGAGAAAAAAACCTTTTTATGAATACGACGAAAGAGGAGGGGTGTTGAGCAAAATCAGGACCTGATAGAGCAAAACCGAGTAAAAATTCGTGCTCAGCGCACCCAAATTACCTAGAACTAACTGTCAAATCTAATTCAATAGACAAAAAGTTGAAATTTGTTCCCCAGTGTTATATTTACAGCAATTTAGTGGAGCACTAGTTTGTTAGGGATACCCAAGCACCCCTGCTGCGCATCGCTCACATCCCCAACCATAGAGGGAAGAGCTTGAGCATTACATATGACAAACTTCATTATGTGAATGTCGCGACTAATCTGTTAACCAATATCTCAATATATATAAGAACGATTGAGGAAAAAAGTTTCTCATTCGGTGATGGGAGCTTAACAGTGAAGCTGCACTTTCGACGCACTGAATTATAATGGCCCGAAGGCCTTTCACAGTCTATCGAGGGGTTAAACCTAAAAAAGCTCCAAAAAAAGCACTTAAAGCGTATACAGGACGAAATCATCAAAGATGCAAGAAAAAAAATGCGTGGTGGTGGGAAGAAGAAGAGAGCTGTCCGGAAGAAGAAGAAGGGGTTACCAGCACGTCGCGTTAAACGTAAATGACATCAAAAAAGAAGTGCTCTAAGCGAGCGAAACCTATGGTTGATAATTTTTTAAAATGATATAAGCTAAGGACATTGCTCTCGTGAATCATAGGCTGTTTACTACTTGTCGAGGTAGGTGGCGCTATTTCTGACTCGTCATGGCACGCTTCATCCATCCGTGTTGTTCACAATGTTGTAAATCGGAGCTGTCCCTCTTTCACATGTCCCCAACGCAAGTTTCTATTGAGCACAGTGACTTTATTACGATTAACCCCTTAAACACAATTAGTTTCCCGAGTGCTCCTATAGAATTCGTGATACCCAGCTCAGCCCTTACTTTTTTGATCCATGCTGCGTGCACATGTACGCTAAACTACGTATAACCCATTTAGATGGAACGGACTGCGATGATAATTACGTTGTATTTCCCAAAACAAACTTTCTACACTCCATATTCAGCCAGTGTGATGTGTATTTAAATCCGGTCAACATCTCTGCAGGAACGGGTTATCATCACCTACGAGCCTATCTGGAAAACGTCCTCAACTTCAACTTTCTGAATATTCTTTCCCTGTTCAACACAACACTCTTATTGAGTTAATTAAGCATTGTGTCAAAGATTGTAAATTTCAGTTTGAAAATAAGTTTTATGCTATGTCGTTTGGATTGGCGATGGGAAATCCCCTTTCACCTGTACTAGCTAACTTATATATGGAACTTTTTGAAAGTAGAATTTTGCCTACGATTGTTAATTTTAACCTTGTTTGGTACAGATATATAGATATTTTATGCCTTTGGTCTAATAATTTGGATGTTGAATTATTTCTTGGTAGGCTCAACAATTTAGTCCCATCTATTAAGTTCACAGTTGAAAAAGAAAATGATAGAAGCTTATCTTTCCTGGATCTAAAAATTTAGAGATGTTCTAATCAGTTCAAATTTGAAGTTTATCGTAAGCCTACTAATAATAACTACGTGCATTTTTATTCTGACCAGCATCCCTCGATTAAATCCTCTATTTTCTCTGCTATGTTTCTTAGAGCATTGAGAGTTGTCAGTCCTGAATTTTTAGATTCCGAGTTATGCAATGTCATGAATATTGGTACTAAATTACACTGGGGAACAAATTTGAACTTTTTGTCTATTGAATTCGATTTGACAGTTAGTTCTAGGTAATTTGGGTGCGCTGAGCACGAATATTTACTCGGTTTTGCTCTATCAGGTCCTGATTTTGCTCAACACCCCTCCTCTTTCGTCGTATTCATAAAAAGGTTTTTTTCTCAATACTCGCTAAGTCTTTTTGCAGTTACACATTATGCAACTAGGTTTTTATCTAGGTATTTGTACCTATTGTTATGGTATTGTTGTATTATGTATATTTTTATATGTAACACCCTAAAAATATTTTTAATTTTGTCATTTTTAACCCATTTTAATATTAGTAAATTAAGCTAAAAATATCATAGAATTCTAAAATTTTCTCGAGCGTTCCTGTTCTCTGTAGAGTATTCTAGAGGGACAACTAAAATATATAAAAGCGACTCGTTTCCAGAGTTAATCAGTCAATTCAATCAGTCAGTCAGTCAGTCAGTCAGTCGAGTTAGTTAATTAAGTTTGGGTATTAACATAATTTTGAATTGGCATATGATTTAGTGAGTAATTTTGTCATCGTGATTTAATATAGTTGATTTAATTAGACGTAATTTATATTGTACCTACTCATCCGTGTTTCTAGTTTAATTTCATAGATTGTAAGTACCTATTTCATAATAAGTACCTATTTAAACTAATTTTTGTGTTTATATTTCAGATTTTCTTAAATTTATATGAATTAAGGGCTTTAAATACCTTTACAAATTGGCAGAACAATCAAGCAATATGTCATCAAGCACTAGAAAGTTCAAATGCAAAAACAACCCTGATTCCTTCTGTTATATATGTGGAAATTTTACACTTCCACATCAACGAGCAAATATAACTGACTTCGTAAAAAGAGCTTACTTAGCTTATTTTGGCATAAAACTGGGGGACCAAGATAAATCGTGGGCTCCACATAAAGCCTGCACTATATGCATTGAAAGACTGCGACATTGGACGAAGGGTTCGGATTCAAAAATACCTTTTGGAGTTCCGATGGTAAGTTTATGATTTCATAAAACTACGTAATTTAATCACTAGTATACTGTAACTTACCTAAATGTAATTGTAACTTAGGTACATAAACAAAATTTACAGAAAATGTTTATAAGAATCTCAAATATTGCATAAGGTTGAAACACAGAAATGTTAAATGTTTGGGTGATAACTTTTGATAAAATTCATAAAAACAAGTCTCTCGTCGCTTTTGTTAACGCTTTACAATTTTTTTTCCATATCAGGTGTGGCGAGAGCCTACTAACCACGAGACCGATTGCTACCTTTGCTTTGTCAAGACTTCGGGCTTCACTAAGAAAAATAAACATTGTATCGAATACCCAAATTTCGACACCGCGATACGACCTGTGCTACATTCAAATGAGATCCCCATTCCAAAATTTAAGGGTCTGCCAACTCAAGAATTAGTTGAAGATGTTCCTGAAAATATTGTTATGCACTTTGAGGAGTCAGACACCGATTTTGACCCCAGCGTATTTGAAAGTCAAAACGATCCGCAAAAGTTTAACCAGGCCGAGTTGAATGATCTTGTAAGGGATCTAAATTTGCCAAAAAAGGCTGCGGAAATTTTAGCTTCAAGACTTAAAGAGAAAAACTTGCTTACTTCAAACACATACATTTCATTTTACAGAAAAAGAGAAGAAGAACTTGTTAAATATTTTAGAACAGAGGATAGTTTAGTATATTGCTGCGACATAGTTGGTTTGTTAAAGAAGATGGGGGTTGAGTCTTACGATGCAAATGATTGGCGCTTGTTTTTAGACAGTTCGAAAAGAAGTCTTAAGTGTGTGTTGTTGCATAATGGCAATCTATACGGCTCGATACCGATTGGGCACTCAACAAAATTAAAAGAAAAGTATGAACATATAGAAAAGGTTTTAAATCTTATCAAATATAGGGAGCACGAGTGGATCATATGTGTTGACTTAAAAATGGTTAATTTTCTGCTAGGACAACAAGGAGGGTATACTAAATATCCCTGCTTCCTTTGCTTATGGGACAGCAGAGCCAAGGAAGAACATTATTTCAAACAAATCTGGCCAGCACGAACATCACTTACTGTCGGAGAAAAAAACGTAATTAATCCACCTTTAGTGAGCAGAGATAAAATCATATTTCCTCCTCTGCATATAAAACTAGGCCTCATTAAACAATATGTAAAAGCTTTAGATACGAACGGCGAGTGTTTCAAATACATAACTTCAAAATTTCCAAGTTTAAGTTATGAAAAAATCAAGGCGGGAATTTTCGACGGTCCACAAATAAGAACAATGATTAAAGACAGCAATTTTCCTAATGTCATGAATGAACGCGAAAAAAATGGCTGGTTCTCATTCGTGGACTTGATAGAAAACTTTTTAGGCAATTATAGGGCAGATAACTACGAAGAAATCGTAAAAAACTTTTAAGGGACTACAAAGAGTTAGGTTGCAATATGAGCATAAAAATGCATTTTTTGAATAGCCATCTTGACCAATTTCCAAGTAATTTAGGTGATGTAAGTGACGAACAAGGGGAGAGATTCCACCAAGATATCAAAATTATGGAGGAACGGTACCAAGGCCGCTGGGATTCCCACATGATGGCTGATTACTGCTGGTGCTTGAAAAGAGACCTGCCATCAACAAGCAAATACGCTAGAAAGTCTTACAAAAGAAAATTTTTGCCACAGTGAAAGCTTCATATCTGTTTGTTTTTTTATTTTAAGTCATTTCTATCGTTATAATGTAATTTTACTGTAGTTTGAACTGCTTGTATTCATGAAACTTGAAAAAAAAATTTAACACATGACTTAATTTTTTAGTCCTAATTTGAAAAATCTGGAAAATGGCACATAGGCTGTCGACAAGAATCAGGACCTGATAGAGCCAAACCGAGTTGAAATTCGTATTCAGCGCACCCAAATTACCTAGAATCAAGTGTCAGATATCATTCATTAAAATACGTGTTGCCCAGTGTTATGTTATCCTATTGCATTTTTTAGATAACTGCCTTAGGAAAGCTAAGAATAGGTATTATAATAATGTAACTGTAAAGGAATTTGAGCGTAAAAGTATCCTTAGCCTACCTTACCATGTTAATTTTCATTATCTTTCGACTTTACTTAAAGCAATTGGCATCAGTGTAGTCTTTAAGTATAATAATACTGTTAAATCACGCCTAATAAAGAATAGCCCGGATAATGTGGTTGGTTGCGTGTATTCGATTAGGTGTAATTCAGTATATATAGGGCAAACTGGTGAAACGTTAGATATTAGGGTAAAACAGCATATATATGCGTGTAGAATAGCAAATAATTGCAATGCATTGTTTAACCATACGTATATATAGATGTAATCATAGTATCAAATGGGGTAGTTCTAAAGCGCTTGTTAAAAACAGATATAATTGAAAGAAATATTCTAGAATGTGCTTTATCCATTTTAAAAACAATTTCAATAACAGTGCGGGAATGTATAAAATTAATACTATAAACACCCAGGAATGTCTGTCAGTCTGTCACGCTCGAAAAGAGAAGATTCTTGATATATAGGGGCGATATTTGTATTTTAATGCATTAGAAAAAGGCGTAATGAATTCTACTTTTAATTATAATTTTAAAAAGTGTAAAAAATATATGCTTTTGCGTTCAGCTTTGAGCCGAAATTTAATCTGCGGCTAAGTTCAAAAATTTACCAAATGAGTTCTTTTTATGCACTTTAAGATTTTTATGACTGCATTCTTTTCTATAGTTTTATTGACTGAATAATTGACTCCCCGGTAACTGGGGGGGGCCTGCGGCTCCCCAATTACTGAGGCCAAAGGCCCCAGCACCACGGGTGTAGCTAAATGGGCCAGTAGGGCCCACTTTAGCTAGTTAACAATATTTTGTTAAAATTCCTTTTGCCTCTCATTAACTGTTGTTAAGTATATCCTAATTGTTTTGTTTTCCACCACATTGCATACATTTATGGGCATCTTGCCTTCTCTCTTCATTCCCTGACGAGGTGTAGCTGTGAATACACGAAAGGCCTTGGAATCGTGTTTATTTTTCCTTGTGGGTTTGCATCATATATATATATATATATAGATATATATATATATATATAACTTGGTTGAATGGTTTGTTCTTAGGGAAGCGTAGCTTAGCGAGGAATAGGAGGACGAAAAGATGGTACATGTTTATTAACAGACGTTTCGGAAAAATTCAATTTCCATCATCAGTGCTAAAAAGTTTAAAAACAAATAGTAATAAATAAGTATAATAAATGAAAACGAACAATAAATTAAAATGGCGCAACAATTAGCGAGAATTAATAGTAAGTTACAATATATATTAAATTAGAAGATTAAAAATCAAATGATATAAAGTATAAAAGTATGGACAATAAGTAAAATATAAAACGGTTTAGGTGAAACAGAATTGAAGGGGTTCTTACCAAATTGTTAACGTAATGAGAGACTAATTGTACAGAAGATTGGGAATGGTTGCCTATTGAAAGAATTCCATATTAGAAAGATGGAGCCGGGCGGAGTGATGTTGGATTTCTTTTGAGAGTTTATTTGGCAATGTTTAAATTGAAAGCCAACCCTCAATGATTACAGTTCCGCTTTCAATTTAAACATTGCCACATAAACTCTCAAAAGAAATCCACCATCACTCCGCCCGGCTCCATCTTTCTAATATGGAATTCTTTCAACAGGCAACCATTCCCAATCTTCTGTACAATTAGTCTCTCATTACGTTAACAATTTGGTAAGAACCCCTTCAATTCTGTTTCACCTAAACCGTTTTATATTTTACTTATTGTCCATACTTTTATACTTTATATCATTTGATTTTTAATCTTCTAATTTAATATACCATATGTCCCACAAAAAAGTACACCCAACTTTAGATTGTACTAACTCCTCCAAAAATTGAGATATTTTGGATCTGTTTGTTTGATTTAATAGAGCAAATTATTCTTTGCTAGCGTTCAAATTTATTCATGTTTAAACAATTTAGTGTTTAAGCATCTGCTTTTAACTGAAGGGTACAACAAAATGGATTGCGCAAAATTGGTCAATGAAAAAATAATGTGTGTGCTATCCTATCGATGTAATGAAAAGACAAATACATAATAATAGATACTTTAACATAATTTTAATAAGATACAAAGCAGATTTTTCTTTATTCCTTATTGCAAAAGTTATGCTTAGTTTCGTTTTCTTTCAACATGACCGCCATTCCTATCGATACAAATCTGGAGTCGAGCTCTCATCTTTCCCATCACTCTTTTGATAAGATCTGGATTGTCTTTTAACAAGTTGATTTCAGCTGTGATGCGAGTCTCAAATCATCTAAATTGATAGGTTGTGATGCAAATACTCTATTTTTCAAATGACCCCATAAAAAGTAATCACACGGGGTCAAGTCAGGGCTTCTGGGAGGCCATTCAATGTCATGGCCTGTAGCAATTACTCTTTGGTGGAAGACTTCCTGCAAGCGTTCCTTCACAATAACTCTCCTGTGAGCAGGAGCTCCGTCTTGCACCACCAAATACGATTAAATCGGTTTCCATAAGAATACGTATTTGTGGAAGGATTTCTCGGTCTATCATTTCTAGGTAAGCTTCACCATTTAGATTACCATCGTAAAAGACCGGGCCAATTACCGCTCCATTACCGCACAGTCCTACCCAGAGAGACAGTTTTTGTCTAGAGTTATTCTTTCGTAGATATGATTGTCAGGTGGATGATTTTTTGGTGCATACTGACGGCAGATTTGTCTGTTCACTAGACCATTCATAAAAAAGGCCGCCTCATCTCCAACCACTAATTGTTCCGTGAATCTTTCTGGTTTTTCAAGAAACCACTGGGCAAATCTTAGGCGGCGAGGTAGATCTCCTTCAATGAGTTGATGTCGAATTTCCATTCTGTATGGGTACAAATTCAAATCCTCACGAACTATTCGATGAAATGACATGCGTGAGAGTTCTGTACCATTTCGCCTTGTGGACACTTTTGGATGTCTCTCTAATAAATGCCGAACATGCTGAATGTTCTCGTCTGTTCTTGCCGTCTTCGGATGGCCTGAACGTCCTTTGTTCAAATTGAGGACCGTTCCTTCTTTGTATTTCCGAACATTCAAAATTGTATGTTTAGTTGGAGAAGCTCTATCGGGAAATTGCAGTTCGAAGGTATTCTGAACTTGTTTTAAGCTTTTAGTTTGCAGATAAGTTGTGACCATGAGAACGCGCTGCCTTCGTGTAAACTGCATGATAAGGGTTTCAAAGTTATTTATAAATTTAGTAATTCAGATTCTTCATTTATATGTATGACTCGTATCTTAGATACAAAAGTTCGAATTATTTAAAAAAAATATTTGCAATATCCTTCGACGTAAAAAGTAGCACATTGGTTAAAGCAAGAGGAGCTATCTGGCAGGGAGAAATGATCATTCCTCACAACCCATTTTGCTGTACCCTTCAGTTAAAAGCAGATGCTTAAACACTAAATCGTTTAAACATGAAAAAATTTGAACGTTAACAAAGAATAATTTGCTGTATTAAATCAAACAAACAGATCCAAAATATCTCAATTTTTGGAGGAGTTAGTACAATCTAAAGTTGGGTGTACTTTTTTGTGGGACATATGGTATATTGTAACTTACTATTAATTCTCGCTAATTGTTGCGCCATTTTAATTTATTGTTCGTTTTTATTTATTATACTTATTTATTTCTATTTGTTTTTAAACTTTTTAGCACTGATGATGGAAATTGAATTTCTCCGAAACGTCTGTTAATAAACATGTACCATCTTTTCGTCCGCCTATTCCTCGCTATATATATATATATATATATATATATATATATATATTTATATATATATATATATATATATAATATATATATGAAGAGAGTTAAAGGAGTTACAATAAGAGAAAATGCCGAATTGGTTACACGGATCAAATAATAAACAACAAGCAACTAGCCTAACCGGGTTCAAAAGGAAGATTAGCTGGGTATTCTACGCATCGTTTGCCGACACCGGGTCTCGAACCCTGTCAAATAACTTTACACTTCAAAATGCGTTTATTATTGCTTTTTATAAATTAATTAACACTTGCAAGGATTCTTGATTAAGCACTGAATGATAAGATGTATAAGAGAGAGAGTTACAAGGAGTTACAAGTACACTAATTTACAAATTTACAACGCCAGAAATACTTTTATCCTAGTTAGGCATACTACGCATCGCCTACCTTCACCGGGTCTCGAACCCAGGACCGCTGGAATTCCCTACCTTTAAAGTTTTAGTAATTCTAAAAGCCTACCTGTAGAACTTTCTATAACTTTTTAAGTTAACACGTAATTACTTGATAAATAAAATTCGTTCTCTAAATACTTAATAGGATACATTAATTTACAGAGCCGGAAATACTTTTATACTAGCTGGGATACTATCATCGCCTGCCGGGTATCGATCCCGTGACATTTGAAAAAGTTTTACTACACGCTACAGAAGCTAGTTTGCAATTACAGGTGCATAAATTTTTCTATCTACATTTCAAATGTGCTTCGTTCACTCTGTTCAACGTCACAAAATTTTCACGGCTTGTGTCGAAAGAAGATTTCCTCCGTCGGCGGGCTGCGAAAAGTTCGAGTGTGGCCCCGGCAGAGGGGTCACCGACTTCAAACACCTGTGGAGAACAGTAGAGTTCTAGCTGACTGGAAGTGTACATGCTTGATGGTTTAACGTGTTATTCACAGGTAGAAATAGCAACTGTTATGGCACAATTTGCTCGTGGGTCCCATTTTTACATGTGGTACGACGCTCATTTGTACCCAGAGATTAGAAAGCCAATCACAAGCTCGCTGACTTCCTGTATGGACATACAGTGGGCGGTGCTTTGCCTTTTCTACGATGGTCAACTCTTCGCATGTGCAGGACGGGGAGAGAGAAAGAAAGAGAGAGAGTTTTTAGTGTATATGTATATATTTAAGGGAATTTCTGAAACAGCAAAAAGCATTTCATAATGCAAGGATGTTTTTCAATAAACTTAAAAGAGAGAAAGAAGTTTTCAGTGTATATGTATATATTTAAGGGAATTTCGGAAACAGCAAAAAAGCATTTTATAAGGCAAGGTTGTTTTTCAATAAACTTTAAATTTTATTTAAGTTTTCCCTATGAAATATTATTTAGCATTTAGGGATCCTAATATAAAAAGAATCAGCCTTTTACAATGTATTCAATATTAATATAATTGATAGTGCGAGTATCTTTATATTAGTAGGCAACTATAATATAATTCGACGCCTTCTGAAATGTAAATTTATTAAAGCCCACAGAGGAGACGATATATGTTCGATTCTTGCAAAACAACCCACCCTTATGAAACGCTGTTTATTCTCTTGCTTAAATTGATTTGTAAATGGGTACTGGCAGTTTTTAGCAACTTTTGTGCTACATTCCATATTTATTGGGTATGCCCTACTAAAACTATAATAATTTAGAATATTCTAAGTATATATAATTGCTTTAGTTCAGTTTAAAAATGTTGAATTTTAGAGTTTGGGGGAATTTAATGTAAAATAAATAATGAATTACGTCTGGTGCTGCGATAGTTCGAATTCTTCTTCTACAAACTGTGGAAATTACTTAATTAAATCAATGCATAGCGCAATGTGGCATCTAATCAAAACATGATGTGGGTAAAGGCGAAAAATTAATTAGTTACCCTTAATTTAATTTCTATTTTGTTTTAAAAATTATATTAACGTTTTCTGTTATAGTTGAAGGATATAATTGTCTTAAAGATAAATTTCTGTTTATTAACCCAGAAAGAAAATAATTCTTCTTGGGTAAGAGGAAAAAATTAATAAGTTACCTCGAAATACAATCTATTTTTAATATAAAATTATATTAATATTTTTTTGTAATAAGATTTAAAGATATATTGGTGCTACTATAGCGTGATTCCTACCGGTGACTTCGATACTATAGGGTGATTCCTACCCGTTTTGGTTCGAAACTACAGTACTGTAGAGTGTGATTCCTATCCAAGGTATAAATGAAAATATAATAAATATAAAATGCTATTTATTATTCAATTTTATTTATTTAAAAAATAGTTTCGGTGCTACTATAGTATGTGGTCTACCTACGATTGGTTAGGTTTAGTCACGATATTTTCGTTAAAACTAACGAAAATATCATGACTAAACCTAACCAATCGTCAAGGGCGATGGACATTGGAATGTAAACAAGCAATTAGTAAACAAGGTAAGAAGCTATAATTAAAAGGTAGACCGCCGAATCGAGGTAGGAATCACGCTATAGTAGCACCGATATATTTGTGTCTTAAAGATAAATTTGTATTTATTAAGCCAGAAACACAGTAAATCTTCTTGGGTAAAAGACGAGAAATGAAACAGTTACCCCTAATTTAATTTCTATTTTGTTTTAAAAATCATATTAATGCTTTTTATGTTATAGTTTAAGGATAAATTTGTATATTAAGATGAAAATTTGTTTTTGTATTAAACTTAGTTTATGTCAAGAAGATACTCTTCTTGATTAGGATTACTCCTTATAAAATTACAATTCTACCCCCACATTGACCCTTTCTAAACGATCAGAATGTGTTCATACGTTCGTTTCTTAAAAAGCGATGTGATTTGTATGACAAGTCGTCTCTAACCTTATTTCTGTTAGAGATACATTATCTCCTGGTGAGTACAGCCCGACTTGTCTTGTAATTTTTATTTTTTTATTATATTGTTTAGAAGTTGTTTTAATATTTGTATTATTGAGATTCTTTTTTTATTTAATTATGTAATGTAAATGTCTTCAATTTTAGTATATATCTTGTATTCATAATTCGTATTATTCTTAAAGGTTCTTCCTGAATGCTGGTACTCTCCGATACCACATCGGCGAAGATAAAATAGAAAAAGTTTTGTTAATAAATCGCTAAGAGAAAGACACTTGGAGGCCGTTGGATGCATCTCGGCATCCACCAGATTCCTAACTTGAGCAATAAGCTTCTGTCCATATTTATATTTAAATTAATTTCCTTATAGTTTAATTATATATCTGATGTCATACCCATTTAATTAAGTAACTTAGTTTTCATTATAAATATAATTTAAATTTCTTTTTGTATATTTTCTTCATCCTAACCACTAAGTGTAATTTTAAAATGACAATCATAAATTAAGAACCTGGTCTCTTTTTCAGTTTATCATATTCGAATTTTTGTTTAAAAGATCGCTACCAAACGTCAAATTGGCCTTGTGGTGGTTTTCAGTTATGATAAGCTCAATAGTAGCGTTGCCCTTTTTTCAGACCTTGTTGGTCTACACCTGGCCCCATAATCGTATTTGTTTATGCTTAATAGCTTTGTCTATTAATTGGGTCGTACTTAAGACCTTGTCGGTATATCAGCAGCTAGTAAGTAAAAGCCGTTGGTAAGGCGGCTTTGGTCAGGTCAACTGATCCAGAGGGGCAGCTCATACACTTCTCAGCAACTTTGGCAATCTCCGGGAAATCAGCAGAATGTTCTCGTCAGGAAATGAATGGTTCCCTATCCCCAGCGATCCGAGGTTGCGACCAACAGGCGTCCAGGGCTGCTTCCACTCGTGCGTCTGGGACAGTGAACCTCGTGTCCGTATCCCTCGTTTAGGGTTCTTCAACTAGAATAGGACGAATGTGATCGTCGAGATCGCTAACTTCTGAATCGGAAAGGTTTTTCCCAAAGCGATTTCCTTGGACGAAGAAACCGGACCACTTCGGCGGCGTTTCACAGCAATTGGACCTCCCATACGCTTTCGTTGGGTCCCCTCCATGTGACTGCGTATCTCTTGTCTCAACAATTCCTCGGCCTTTTCTCGCATCTCGTCTATCAGCCCAGTTCCTTTGAATCGGGGATCAACTGCTGTGGCTAGCAGCAGTTTCTCATTTGAATTATGCTCTCGAAATCTCTCTTCGAGATAATCGTCCAGCTCTCTTCAGAATCTTGACACCAGCATCATTCACTGAGCACGCTGCACAGATTCCTTTTCACAGATTTGACGAGGTAAAACTTCTGATGAAAGAGTTTTCCCCACTGATTTTGAGCGTTGCAGTTTTGAAGACAGCATGCACGTCAATAAGATTGACCATAAGCTTTCATTGCGTTGAAGTCAACGCATTTTCCATCGGCCATTCGACGTCATAATTAATGATAGCTTGCTTTTGGGAAAGGAGTCGCGGCAAAATTTCTAGCGTGTAATTGTAATTCCATCTGATTGACATCTTGAATCAGCTTCAGTTGGGGCAAGTTAAGTCTCTCTTGAATTTGATGTAGGCGCTGCGTCGCTTGCGGAAAGCAGCCGGGAAATTTCTACTTGGAAAACGCCAGTTTTTTTATTCTTAGAAACAAAAAAACTATCGGTAGCTACTAACCATCGATACCGATATATCATACCGATACAACCACCGGTCGATGCCTTATATATATATATATATATATATATATATATATATATAATATATAACACACACACTGTATGTGTGTGTGTGTATAAACACAATTTTCACCTTCATAAGCACAGATGAATGGAGTAATTGTCAAAAGATTCTCTCTACAGTAGAACTGGGAGACTTTCTTTTAATCAGAGGAGAATTATTCTGCGATAATGAGCAAGGAATCATAAAAATAATTAGACCAGTTTCGAAATACAGCCTACCCCAACTCATAATTGCATATCAAAGAAACAATTTCTATAGGCAATAAAAAACCGTAAGTGATTTCACAAAAGAAACCGCTTCTCACTAGCCTTTGAAGGAAGATCAAGAAAACATTGTCTTGGTGTTGCTTCGAAACCCTAAACAACATTCCAGCTATGCTTCGTCGGTTTATAGGCCTATTCCATCGTGCCTTCATAATGCGGAATCTTTATTCGTTTTCCACTTTGAAATTCTTTTACGCTTATCTCTTGTAATTAATTAATTGGTCTTCCTTATTAAATTAATTTTTCACTTATACATTTGTTTCTTTTGACCCATATTCTAAATTTCCTTCGAATACCTCTTCCATTCTGCATGTTCTTGACAGGTATTGGAATATGGCTTTCTTGTTTCTTTTAGTCTTGTATAATCGACATTTATTTCCTGGAAACCAGTCATTGTAATTGAACATTCTAATTTATTCACTTGTATTCTCCTCTACCATCTGAACATTGCAGTTTTAAGTAACTGTTAGTCATTTGTGAAACCTTATTAATGAACGTATGTTATGAATGGGCGCATAACATATTATTTGCTTTGATTAATTTTATGAACATACTGGTGACCTTAAAACAGAAATTAATAACTTTGTTAATTATATTCTGCAGCCTCAAAAATTACAACCACAATTGTAACCACCACTATAAAGTGGCAACTTCCCAATATACATATGAAAAATACCCGCACCAAGGTTCGAACAGAACACCACTTGAATACAGGATGAGGGCGCTACTACTGTACCACACTACGACAAAGTGGTTGTTAGTACAACTTGCTGGTAGATATTTAAACAACCAAGGGAACAACATTTTAGCGTTGAGAGGTGTTTTCTCTACTAACCTCTCTGAATTAGAGGTAAAATTGGAGGACTATAGATGGAATAATATGCGTGATCATACGATTTTGTGTAATGCCAAAAAGACCCTACCAGCATGTGAGCCAAGCACCGCTTGAACAGATGGAGAAGGTGTTACACTAGAGAGATGAATGAATTACTGCCATCACCTCGAGCGCAGGGGGTTTAGTACAGAAAATGTCCCTAGATACGAGAGCGTTGTTTGTTCCCTGGGGTGTTAAAATATCTACCGGGTTGTACTGATTTTTGTCTTATCATACTGTGGTAGAAGGGCCTTCGTTTTACACACACACACACACACACACACACACACACACACACACTATATATACAGGGTGTCCCGTAAGTCTGGACCCATAGGGAAAAATAATAAAATTACAAAATAGTCCAAAAATTTATTTATAATATATTTTTTTATTATTTTTATTATTATTTTTATTATTTTTTTATTATGATCTTACTCCACTGGAGTTTTATTTGTGGGGCCACTTGAAAGCCAAAGTGTACGAGGTCAAACTTCAGAACATTTTCCACCTTAAAGCACGCATTGTGGAGGCGTGTCAAGAAATTTCTGCGACTGTGATTCAGAAAGTGCTGTCGCAGTGGAGATTGCGTCTTCAACTATGTGTGCGACACAACGGCGGACACTTTGAACAGATTATGTAATAAATTTTTGGACTATTTTGTAATTTTATTATTTTTCCCTATGGGTCCAGACTTACGGGACACCCTGTATATATAAAATGATGAAAATGAACACGAAGGAGAAAGGAAACAGAATTCTCGGAACTCTCTCCGATTCACATGTAAAAAATGTCATGGGTCCATTCGTATGACCGCAAAAGGAAAGAGTGCAGAGCAATTGCAATGTTGATCAAATGAGTGCAAGTGCCAACCCCTTCCCCCCTTGTTGCAAGGTGTCAACCCCCAGGGTGCTAAAAAAAGGGGGGAATCCTCACTTAACCTCTTTGGGGGAGAAGGTGAGACGGCCCCACCCCCAAAAGGGGTATACCTAACCTAAGAGAGAGAGGGGAGGAGAAAGAGGAAGAGACCATCCAGCGTCTGCGAGATATTTTTCCCCTTTTCGCAACTATTTTGTTTCAATACAAATTTGGTTTTAAGACACCAATATATCTAAACCTTATTACAAAAATATATTAATATAACTTTATATTAAAAATAGATTGTACTTCGGGATAACTATTTCATTTCTCGTCTTTCGCCCAAATATATTCTATTTCGGGGTAATTTATTAATTTTTCCTCTTTTATTCAATTATTTTGTTTCAATATAAATTTATCTTCAAGACACAAATATATCTTTAAACCTTATTACAAAAAGATATTAATATAAATTTATAATAAAAATAGGTTCTATTTCGGTGTAACATTCATTTTTCCTCTTTTACGCAACTATTTTGCTACAATACAAATTTATCTTTACTATACAATTTTATCCTTAAACTATAACACAAAAACGTTAATGTAATTTTTAAAACAGAATAACCTATGGAATGAATGTTATATTTGGTAAAGACACGCCACCAAAATTCGCGGCTCGTCCAATTACAACCCAATGGGCGGGGCATGAGAACGAATCCAGGATCTCTGGTTGACAGAAAGTCTCGCTCTCACACAGGAAACTCGCGATTCGAATATTAGGGTGGGGCCAGTCGGGGTGACGTATATAAGAGGGAACATTTTCAGCTGGATCCACACCAGTGATTTATCAACGAGTAACTACACATTCTCTCATGATGGACACTTCCAGTCAGACACATCAGCTTTACTGCTCCACGCAATTGTTTGAAGACGGGGACCTCTCTGCAATGACTACGCTCCATCTTTTTGCAGCGGCCGACCGGAACGCCCTACTTTCAACGCAATCCATTGTAGAAATTTGTGACGGCGAGAAAAAACCAGCGGATAAAGAGGCCATTAAAATGTGAGTAATTACGTAATAATTTAGTTTGTGATTCATTCTCGGGCTATATACATCGTATCATTCAGTGCTTATCCCTTGCAAGTGTTAGTTAATTTATAAAAAGCCACAATAAACGAATTGAAACGATATCTGCCCAGGGGTTCCAGACTCTGCGACGGGGATTAGTAGCCCCGCTAATCTTCCTTCCTGAGAATGTCATTTAGTCAATTTTATTGTGCGATGAAGGTGTACTTTCAAAGTGAAATTTTACAACACGTTTTTTTTCCCTGTATGTTAACTTAAAAATTTATAGTAAGTTCTACAGGTTGGTTTTAGAATTACTAAAACTTTAAAGGTAGGGAATTGTTGCGGTCCCGTGTTCGTGACCCGGTGCTGGCAGATGATGCGTAGCACATCCAGCTAATTTTCCTTTTGAGCCCAGTTAGGCTAGTTGCTTTGTGTTTATTATCTGATCCAGTATTCTATTAAGTATTTAAAGTGAAATTTGTTTATCAAATAATTACGTGTTAACATTTATTTAAAATTAGTTTGTAAAATTTTTCATTAAAATAGCATGTATCCTCAATTATATATATATATATATATATATATATAGTGAACAAATGGATTTTAATTAAAAAAGATTCAATGTGGATGATTCGTTTAATATCTGCCAGGTGCTCGATACCCTGTGACGGTGCTTAGACATCCAATATGATCATTATTAGAAAAATGTATGAGCTGTCAAAATAATTTTCTGTCTACAACTGTATCCTTCCTCCTTATAGGTCCGATGCGGAACTCGATCGTGTTACAGCTACTTTTCGTGACAGTTTTGAAGAAAAGCAAATAGTCGACGGTGATTTGGAAATTTTACAGCGCAGTCAACGCAGTGACCTGAATACGAAGGTCGAAGTATTGGCTCATGTACGGTCCAACGAATGCCAGGTCGTCGGGGAACTAATGTAAGCTTTTTCTCTTTTGGTTAAGAACAAAACTGTATTTTCATCAATTTATTAAATAATAGAAATCATGTTTTATAAATTAGTACAATTCAGCTTACAGAATTTGCATCCAATAAATAAGACTAAGATTATTGGGAACATCTTATATTTTACACAATATAGTTACAATTCTATATACACGTGTAAAACCTTACACAATACATCGAGTGCGCACAAATGGGAACCTTTTTTTATGTGCATGCACACCATTTCATCGTTTAACTCAGTGTCGCACAAATCGAATAATTTTAAAATTTTATAAATTCCTTCCCATGTGACACGTGCAGGAGAAATGAAGGACAATACATCCCGCAAGTATTACTAAAATATCCTTGTAATCGGTGGGGATTCCAGACAATTTCAGGGATATGCAACTATTCGAAAAATTTACAATAACAGGGTCGCTCCAGTGATGAGTCCCCATTGATTTAAAATAATACATTCTTTCCTTATTTTTAAAGTATATTGCAAACCAATGAATCCCCTCGCCCCAAACAATGTCGGTGTTGACAATAATTCCCCGCATTTTCTCGTAGTTGGTAATTTCAATGTTTTATTCTTCGCAAACACACCGATAAATTTGGAGCGTGTGATTCGGTCACTATTCATTACTCTCTGAAGTGTATTCGCATCCATTTTAAAAATCATTGACTACGTTCCTGAAGCAGTCGACCTCAATTAGGGCTTGTGACTCGAGGTATACTTGTAAACTAATAGGAGCGTCTATCGGGTTGGCGCATTCCAATCTGACTGAGATGTTCCAACTTTGTTGTGGACTTAAGTGTGTATTTACACTAGCAGATAAGTCGGGGGTGATATCAAACGGGTAAAGCTTAAATTGATCGATGAATTCACTCTGTGTTACCCCTATCCCGAGCTCATCAGTCATCACAAACACCTGCAATATGGGCCAGATTACTATAAGCTCTCGTGCAAAGCGGGAACACAGCGTCTGATGAGTAGTCCGTATCCATATTCCCACCCAACGCATCGCCATTGACGTGTAAAGTTATATTTTTAAGGCCGAAATTCTCGAATTTAAAGGCGTTCTTTTTATATTTTCCATTCGTCGAGGGTGATCTTGCATTCCAATTAATAACCTTTTAAGTAGAACTCCCAGGGCCACGTTTTCTATTTGCGGGCACTGTGTATAGTTTGATCTGTACTCTGTTAATGTAGTAGTAGTAAATTTTTTTCAATTTCTAATTGTTTAACAGAGCTTAATTTCATTCACCGTACGCGCAGATATGTTTCCATAATGTGAATCACAACGGGTTTTGCTCCCTCTTCTTGATCAGGTCCCAGATTTGTGCAGATCTCAGGATTCGTGCGAGTGAGTTTAATTTCATATCCACCCCATTCATAAGCAGTCGTCCATAGCATTCATATATCTTCTTTAGAATCTTTAAATTTATCCTTTATACTACTTTCGTCTTTAGTCTGATAATAGCCCTCGGCTGTTAAAAAGGTATCCTTCGCTGATTTTGAAAAGTTGGACATTTTCTAGATAGGCTCGTAGGTGATAATAACCCGTTCCTGCTGAAATGTTGACCTGGTTTAAATACACCTTACACTGACTGAATATGGAGTACAGAAAGTTGGTTTCAGGGTAAGCAGAATAATTATCATCGCAATCCATTCCATCTGAATGGGCTATACGTAGCGTACATGTGCATGCAGCTTGGATCAAAAACGTATGGGCCTGAGCTGGGTATCACGAATTCTATAGGGGCACTCGGGGAACTAATTGTGATTAATCGGTTAATTGTAATAAAGTCACTGTGCTCAATAGAAACTTGTGTTGGGGGCATATCAAAGAGGGACAGCTCCGATTTACAAAATTGTGAGCTACAGGGATGGATGAAGCGTGCCATGACGAGTCATAAATAGTGCCACCTCTCTCGACAATTAGTAATCAGCTTATGATTCGTGAGAGTAATGTCCTCAGCTTATATCAGTTAAAAAAATGATGAACCATAGGTTTCATTCGCTTAGAACACCTCTTCTTTTTTGATGTCCTTTTACGTTTAGCGCCACATGTTGGTAACCCCTTCTTCCAGAGAGCCCTCTTCTTCCCGCCACCACGCATTTTTCTCTTTGCATCTTTGATGATTTTGTCCCGTGTACGTTTTAAATGTTTTTTCAGAGCTTCTTTAGGTTTAGCTCCACCCATTATGTCTTCTACCGTGTTAAAACCTGATTATAACCCTTTCCTCTAGGTATCTGGCGCCCCTCTTCAACATTGGGACAGCCGTGCGTAGTATGGTTGAAAAAATGGATCCAAGCCCACTCCCACGCTGATATCTCACCCCTCGATAGACTGTGAAAGGCCTTCGAGTCATTATAACCGAATATGACGAAAGTGCAGCTTCACTGTGAAGCTCCCATCACAGAATGGAAATTTTTTTCCTTGAATCGTTCTTATATATATTGAGATATTAGTTAATAGATTAGTCGCAACATTCACATAATGGGGCTTGTCATATGTAATGCTCAAGCTCTTCCCTCTATGGTTGGGAATCTGTGCAATGCACAGCAGACGCGCATAGGTATCCCCAACAAATTGATGCTCCACGATATTGCTGTAAATATAGCACATGTTTGGGAATGGATAGCAATCACCCAATTTCTCCAATTTCAACTGATATATTAAGCTGGACAAGTCATGTTGTGCCTCGTGAAAGACATCTCTTTGGAGTGCTACTCCATATCGGCCCTCCGTTATAATTCAGAACAGTCCTCTGTCTTTAATATTTCTATTATCCTGTGATTTTAGGGGCAGAGCATGTGCATGGGTTTCTTTGTTTACGACTTCGTATACTAAATCAGCCGTAAGATTTTACCTTTTTAAACTTTCATTCTCTCACATTCTTTCTTAATTCTCTCACAACATCCTCAGCAGAACCATAACGACCAGGCCTAGTGTTACTACTCTACTGTAATACAGTGCCTACCCCACTCCGGGCGGCAAGCATGGTTTCATCCCTAATTACCCACGCTTTTTCCCAGTCATCACGGTTTTTTTATAATCAGTACTTAAGAAGCTGGTGGATAGCTGAATTTCGCATAGTCCCACCTCATACGAATCACGATCCAATTCAATGGGCCCATGGAGTTCTGTTACAAAGTTGGCTAGTGTATTGTTAGGATGTACAGAGAGAGAAGAAGAGGACGGTAGTGTGACATAGAAGTGGTTAGGGCCATGTTGCATGCTATTTAAGCTTCATTATTGCATCAGCTTTTATGTAGGTGTTGAAGCTTTCTGGGTACCCTATCCATTTCACCAGGTACATTTCTCTCTTTCCTGAACTTTTGCTGCCTAAAATTTTTTCAATTTTAAACACATTTTTTCCTAAATTAAATGTCACTTTCTGCAACTCCTCACGGTAAAAGCCTCCTGCGATTTCTTCCCCATTCAAATCTTCAACGTAATACAACATTATCTCACCTTTAGGTCTCATAGCCCTAACTTTAAAAATCTCACGTGTCCATCCTTGCTCAAATCCCTTCGCGAATTTATTTCTCGAACGCGATAGCCTTACATAATCATTGATTTTGAAACGTGTAGAGTGTGGCGGTGCTCTACGAATATCTCTTCTTACCTAACATTGTGTGTGCATACCTCTTTCTAAAACCTTGTTAGGTGTTGTCCCAATCGCGCGATGGTGTGAACGGTTATATGATGAGGCCAATGACCCCAGAATGTTTACATATCTGTATGTGTTTTTATGTAAAATAGCGATGCATGCGTTCCTTTATGGTAAGTTTAACTCTTTCAGAAAAAAAGGCCTTATGTATGGAATTGCTAGTGTAGTAACTGATAGTAAACTCTGCCAACATGTTCTGAAAAGTTCGGCCTATAAATTCTTTCCCCATATCCATAAAAAAATGCCTGAAACCCTGTTTTCTTTCAAATCAGCGTTTTGGTAGCTTTAGCAACTGTTTCAGGAGATTCATTTTTCAGAGGAATTAGCCACAGATATCTAGAGAATGCATCTATTATGAATAAGATGTAGCGATAGCCATCATTATATACTGAATATCTTTGCATGTCTGTTAAATCCGCTTGCGAAATAGTCAATCGAAGCCGCTGTTGTCTTGGCTGTTTTAAACCTTTTTCTCACCGGCTTATGAAGTGTATAGGCATCCTGCTCCCGCAAAAACCCCTCACCATTTTTTCCCTACTCCATCATTGTAAACACCTCTGTACAGTCTATGAACACCGCCATAGGAGGCTGGGTTAGAAATGTCATAATAGCGTTTTCTTAATATGTTAGCCATTTGCGTATTTTAGAGACACGTGGATAGGGTTGGCCGTTGTTGTTTGATCTCTTCTTTTTCCTCTTCAGAGATGCTACTGTTGGAGGTGATGGCGTACTCAGTTGTGGCACATGCGAGACTTGCTCCAAGTCTTTTAACCTATTCAGATTTCCTATCAATGTTTTGGGGACATTTATTTGGTAGTCTTGCTTTAATATGCTTCCATCCTGATGGAGGGCCTGTCCCACTTTCTCACCAGATCATGGACAATGTCGACGATATTCGATCCTGTACCCCTTGTTCCTTCAACAATGACCTCGCCTGTATCGGTCCACTGTATGATGGGGTCCTCACTCAATAGATTATAAAGACTTAAGCCTTTATTCCTCAATGTATGTGGGAGACTGCTTTTAATACATGCTCGATGTGTTGCGTTCCGTTATTCTTTGGTTGGTCATCTCTAACGTCGGCCCAGGTCCTATGTCGCCATGCTCATCGTTGCTCGCGCTGTGCCTAATAACCACGGGGATCTCTGTCGGATTCTTATAATGTTCGTACTCATGAAGAAATTTCTGCAGAGCCTCTTGGTATAAGATCCTCTTCTCATCAGGTGGCTTTTCACTGTTTAATAGGTCTATCAATTCGCTTTCCATTCTTTTAAGCCTGCTTTTACGGGGTTCTAGAACTGTGTGTGGACTTTTTGAACTTTGCAGTGAAGCATGCACCTCGTGCGGAATCACTACCACTTTCTTTATTATATTAATCTAGAGAGAGTGTAAAAGTCCCAAAACTGAAAATAAGATGGGGAGGAATGATCCCCCTCTTTGTACAATAATTCACTTTTACTTCCTCACAGTTTGACTTTTACGAGCGAGCGTACGTATTATGTTCGTGTAACGACGTAGGCGAGCCTTCTGAGGGTATTTCATTGGCACATTACATTTTATAACATGAAGGCAGATTTCACAGATGCAATTTAAAAAGTCCGAGTCGATATTTTTAACAAACATCTGCTGCAATGCCCGAGCCAAACAATGATAGATTTTTATTAATTCACGTATTTCTTCAGCCTATTTGTCATTCCAGAATATACACCGTTTCAGGCTCGTTTGGGAATATATTTGTTCTTACAATACCCTAAAAGTGTTTCGCTGGTGAAGGTCACAGTGCAAATATCCGTAATGCTGACTTGTAGCTTCTTTATAAACTTCCAAAAACTCCTTACGCTGGTTCAGGAACATTTGATTGGCTAATACCCCAATTTGTGACACATCTCTACGTTGCGGGAATAAGACTAGATATTTTGTATTTAACGACATCTGATTGATGAAGAATACGCTTACGTTAAGATGATGGGAGAATACTGTAAATGTCTCAGCAAACGTTTTTTCCATTTCCAACATGAGATCGTCAATTACAATGACTGTATGCTCATTTCCCTTTAACGTATTAACGTCATATACGCCTTTGTGGAACAAAATATCATCTTAGTCCTCGTTGAACATTGAATGGTACGCCGATTAGCACCATATTACTTTATGCACAAATTTTGAGAACATCTCCCCCTTATCTTTAATGATTTTAAGCATAAACATAGTTTTACAACATCCTGTAGGGCCAGATATAATATACTATGTGGATGGGCTTCTGAATCTGAATTTTTCTCCAGATTCCATCTCTAACACGTCACACCCCTAAGTGGAACATTTACAAAATATAACAAAATTTAAGTGTTGCTCCTTATATTCTACAATCTTGTTTTTCTTCTTCCACAGAACCGTGAATGACGATGAGGTACAGCACCCCATCATCGATATTACAGACGACCCGATGACAGTGTAGTTGTGGTTACAGACTCCACCCCGCTGACGAACCCTCCAGCGACACCTCCACCACGTGGCAGTTCAAAGCGGAGGCACGATGATGAAGAACCTTCCACGTCAGGTATAAAACGTGCCAGGATTGCACCGGTTGCTAGACCCCAGTAATAGAGCCCCACCCTCTACGTCTTACGACACAACCTCCACACTAGCTCCCTCCTCAATTAAATTTGTACCCCTTATTCCTGTTCAATTCCGGGTACATCCTCCATACCAGCAGCTTCTCGTGCTGTAGAGGAAGGTATAACATTCGAACTGGTGCGCACCGCTAACCCCACCCGGCCTGACTAGAAATCGGTACGTAGTCAGGTTGACCCTGGAACCCTGTATAGCAACGGTGGTGAACACGGACTGCGGCGCGTTGTTGAGCGTATTGTGGAGTTTGCCCTTCAGAACCGCGATGAACGTGAAGTCCGGACGAGGTTGTCCTTCGGGTTCAGGTCAGATGACGAGGAAGTACATGATTTTTGGGTAGTAATACCATTGAAACGCTTGGCCGATGTAGATATAGAATATATCTTGGGGCGCATAATGCAGGCATCTCAAAGTAGTACAGCCTTCAATATGAACAACTTCACGGTAGATATTGACAGAGTATTCCGGGTTGCGGGTCATAGTGCCACAGCTTATACTCTTAATTTCAATTCTCCGGTTATTTACCGAAAGCATATAAACGTCGATCGTGGTTGCGGCTTTATAGCAATAGTCTTAGCTCATATATTACTGTGCTAAATACATGGACGCAAAAAATTTGGTTGCCTACGTTTGTGCAGCGTGCTTGTAAACTAGCTGCAGATTGCAAGCTTGAGGTTGAGTGTAATATGGGCCCTGAAGAGCTGAGAAGGGTACAGCAGGAAATGAATGTTCGTATAGTTGTATTTGGAATGGATGGTCGTCGTAGGACTGTATATTTTTTAAAAGTTGTGTGAGAGATCGCGCAAGACCTACTTATTTTAGGATTGTCAGGGTCAACGTATCTCCCAATTCGTAATATAAGGGCTCTTTACGCTAGTTATGATAAAAGTCGAAAATATGGACGGCATCATGATTTGTATAAAGGGATGTCTCGAGTTTGCGGATAATATAATGAAGCATTGTAAGGAATGTCACATGGTTTGTGAGCAGTGTAAAAGCCCAAATGTGAAGGTCGTGTAGTTGAAGCGAAGAAGGGGGAATGTAATGTGTGGAGACGTATATTTTTCAATAATAAATGCTTTGAGCTCCATAAATCGAATGGGACTTGCAGGAAAATGAGAATCTGTGAATGCGGCATGTTTCATATGATGGATAATTGGGGAAATTCACGCATAAATGTGATGAAATTCACTGTTCTACATGTCATGAAAAATATAAGGCGGATGGAGTGAAGCATGTATGTTATATGAAAGACGCTAAGCCTAAAAATAAACCCTGTATAACTGTGTACTACGAAATAGAAACTTACACAAACCCTGAAACCAAATAGGTTATCCCACATCTACTTGTAAGCCAGACTATCTGCGATGAATGCATGGAGGTTGAGTGTGGTGAGTGTCACAAATGCGGTAAACGGGCAAACGTTTTTAAAACGAATGCACACGATAGCCCTGTGAAACGCTTTGTGTCCTATATTGTCAAGTTAGCGGACAAGTTAAAAAAAATGACTGTATATTCTTGCCCAGAACGGGACAAAATTTGACACACAGTTCCTTTATAAGGAACTGCTTGAACATGAGTCATCGGAGATATTTAGAGGCGACCCCTTGAAAAGAGGAAACAAACTTATACAGATGCAGATAATGGGAAATGTTCAGTTTAAAGATACTTTATTATTCTCACCTTGTAAACTAGCCAAGCTACCCAAGTGATGGGTGTAGCCGCCGAAGTTTCTAAAGGATATTTCCTTTACACTTTCCTCACTAGAGACATTAAATTACGTAGGACTACTCTCCCCAAACAATACTTTAACTACACCAACATGAGTGATAGTGAGAGTGAAGATTTTGACCGCTACTACAGCAGCTTTAATGAAACTAATCCTTACAATATAGCCGATGAATGTGAGCGTTATTGCGTGAATGATGTGCACGTGCTTAGAGTATGTTTCCAGGCCTTTAGAAGGATTTACATAGACCGTTTCAACTGCGATCCGCTGCAAGTCGCAACCACAATTGCATCATTGTGCTTTACAGTGTTCAAGAACAATTTTATGCCTAAAAACACCTTAGCCATCATTCACAGAAACAACCCTCGCAGTTATGGGCAGAAGGGTATTTACTGGCTCAAACACATACAGCAGCAGTCCGGGGTATACATAAAACACGCCCGCATCACGGGAAGTACCCATTAAGGTCAATGGTCGTGTTTTTTGGGTTGATGGTCTAAGCGAAAACCGTGCCACTGGTGAGAAGACTGGGTATTCCTTTAACAGTTGCTGGTGGCATGGATGCCGACGTCCTGAGTGTGGAATCGTAGGAGATATCCACGGTAGATCTCGTGCCGATAGTCTTGTATGGACCCGCACCCGCGATCAGCTTATAGGCTCCCAGTTCACTCACATGGTCTTGTGGGAGCATGAGTATGATGCACGGATCGAAACAGATGGACAGTACTGAGAAGAAATAAACACCATCAAGCGTTCAATGGTGTTGGATCCTCTCAAATGGCGTAATAGCTCGTTCGGAGGGCGTACAAACCCATTCAAGCTATACTTTCCGCGTACAGAGGGCGTGAAACTCCATTACTACGACTTCTGTTCTTTATATCCCTATGTGATGCAGAACAATCCGTACCCCGTAGGTGCACCTGAAAAAATGGTGGGACCTGACGTGCCCACCATCGATGTGTTCTCAACAAATTTGAACGGGTATTATTTCGGTCTTTCTTTCGGAGACGTGCTCCCACCTCGCGATTTATGGATGCTGATCTTACCCGTCGTCATAGATCACAAGCTCATGTTTCCCCTGTGCGTGTCCTGAGTTGTCCTTAGCCGTCCGTCATTGTTACAGAATATTGAAGATAAATGAGGTGTGGAGGTTTTAGAAGCTACCCAACTTTTTCACGCTGTATATAAATACTTTTTTGAAGGATAAGGTGGAAGCGTCAGGGTACCCGCGAGGGGTTAAGAGCGAGGGTGAAAAATCGGCGTATATTCAGTACTACCGTGACCGTGAAGGGATACAACTTGACCAGGCCCAAATTGTTAAGAACCCTGGCAAGCGCTTTATTGCAAAGTTATGCCTAATTAGTCTTTGAGGCAAGTTTGCACAGATTTCAGGTAAGGGGAACGTTCATTTGGTCCAAAATTATAACGAGGTTGACTCGTTGAAGGAACTAGTGTACTTAGAAAATGAGGGTGACCAAATTCCCCACTTAAGTAGGAACCCACAATTTTCGGGCACAGAAACTGGGGTATGTGAAGGAACTTAGGGGCACAAAGGTGTGTCGTAACACCTATAGGAAACGTTACCAGGTGCCTGACACCTATGATACCGTACCCTTTCGGTATCATAGTAACTGAATGTCATATCTGTCTGTTGTTAACGACATATTTATTTATTACGTATATTTGAATATGTAAATGTTTCAATTAGGGTTTCATTTTCTCCTTTGTGTACGTATGTACAGGACAAAGTCCTATGCTCCGCCCACTGTAGGATCAATCAAATGGTCACGTGACTCCTGCTACTACCTGGGCATATCTCTACCCCTGCGTGCTCAGTTGGCCGCTGCAAGCCTGGATCTCAGACTATACTTGAAGAATTCTCACGTAGACGAAAATTAGTGATGGCTACTTTTAATATTGCCTGTTCGACGTTTATGAAATGGTATTCGGTAAAGTCGGAAGGTGTGGTGAATACTGAAAGACGGCCTAGCCTCTCCCCCTCCTTTGAGACTTTAAGGCTACATTGAACCGCGCGAAGCTTGAGGAACAAGATGTTCACCGGGTTTCGCGGCACAAACGATGAAATGGACTACGTTGTAGGGCTAAACTGTATAAAAGCGTACATATACCGTGAGGTGATGGAAACAACGCATGCGGAAGAGAAGCAACGGGTATGGGTAGTGAGTCTTGTTGATGAGTGGTGTAACAGGCAGTATTATGTCATGCTGCAACATACCGAGTACGCGTACCCTGCGGCTGAGAATGTAAATCTTGTCATCATGGACAAGCTAAAGTACTTTTACCACTGCATTCATATATATCATGACGAGGTTCGCAGTGAGGTTGTGGCTAAAGGCCTGTGTGAGATTTTAATAGAATTTGGAGACGAGTATCGACTGTTAAAAAACGGGCACATGTTTCTCTCAAATAGTTCGCCGAATTGTTAATGTGTTTAGTTTGTGGAAATGAACGTCTAGTGCACATTCCGATAAAACATTAAAACCGATATTGCCCCATGTATCGGAAATTGCCCGATGTAATTGGTACAAGTACTCGCAAGATTCTTTCAGGCTGGAACAAACCCGTACACGAAACATTAACGCTTGGTATGACTTACTCCTCCACATTTGTCCCCGAGCCAAAGAGCGCACCGTCTGGTCATCGTCATCTCAGACCTTGACCCGACTGGTTGTGCACTCACACAATTGAAAACGATGGAGCTTCTTTTGAGCAGCATTCTCGATGCTGTATACGAGGTGTCCGTGACGAAGTCATTGCGTGTGTCCAGACGTAAAACCGGTGCCATTAAATATGTACTTCAAACGACTTGTAGACAAACAAACTCTGGTAAACGTAATGTTGTTTATTTAAGTGTTGAGGAGATGAATAGAGTCTTCGTGATAGTTGAGAAGTGGGGTGAGGATCGTTATGAAATATCTGCAGGGGTAGGTACAAGAAGAGAACAGATTAGTGATACCCCCTCATATGCCATTGTTTGCACGTTGTATAAATAACGATCAGCCATGTATTGATATACGACTGATGTGGAAGAATGCGTCTGATAATAGCGTTATTGTACCCATCCGAAACCGCTTCATCCTCGACAAAATGTTTGAGATCGTTGGTTTCCGCAAACTAAAACCTAAATTACCCGTAAGTGTTCTTGATATGGTTTATTTTGATACGGTTCTTGGATATGCATACACCGCTCTGCTCGACGGGTTTATCGACTGTAAGAATGAACATGGCGAGAATGGTCTAGAGCTGGATGCTTATTTAAATGGTTTAGACTCTTCGAAATATCATGAGCGGTACAGGGCAGAGCTCGCCTATACTGTTCACCCTGAAGAGTTGTATCTTTATATAATGAGGTGCTGTCGTTACGATTTAGAAGATTATTTCAACTACCGCTATGCGTTGTGAAGAAGAATCCACGATTGAAAAGCTCGGATCGGTGAGAAAAACCCTCGATTGGAAAGGAGTGTTTATAAACTTGAATTTAATAATGATGTGGCTAACGACGCCCGCTTTGTGCGTGCTTTTGACTGTATTCTGTCCGTGTTTAAAGATAACTTTCCAACCAATTGTAAGGTGGGCACAAAAATAGTATTGAACCATATGAAGGCCCTTTATATCGAGTATAGGCACCCGCACACCTTGAGTGGTGAAATAATGCTAAATCTTATTTATTGTATAGTACAAAGCAACAATAATGTAACTGTAGACTCTATCACGTGCGAGTTTAGTATTTTAGTTCAGCGCGGTAGAACATAAAGTGTATGTATTTTAATTTTATGTAAGTTTTGCTGTTTATATATATATATACACACACACACCTTGTTTTTTAAATTTTTTCGTCAGCCAGACTGTACTGAACGGACGCATTTCCTGAGCTCTCTGATATTGCTTCTACTTTTGCATATTGCTAATAATTTTACGTTTTGAAAGTTTTGAATTTTATATACTTGTGTTTATATTCACATTGTTATAGTTAAGTAATTGAATCTTAGTGGTTTTTAGCGATTTAGAAGTTTTGATAGCGTGCCGGCTTAATTTAACTTAAACTTATGACGGTTATAAACTAATTTTAACTGCGCAATGCTGTCGCAGAAAGCGTCGTGTGTTAGGTGTAGGGTAAACCGGTGGTATTCGGATTTTAAAGATTATAACGGCAGTCTTATGGAGCTTACCGAGAGATCAGTTTGTTTCTTTTGCGATTTAAGGGAGGAAATAGTTGACATAAAACGCAGTGTACGTGAGGTAACGGAAAGACTTGCAACGCTTGATGAGGGCAGGGGTAGGGCTACGGTTGGCGAAAGCCGAACCAGTACTAACGTTGAAGACGTTAGTAATTTGAAGGGTGAGGTGCGTAATCTAATTTCTAGTTTAGGTAGCTTATCGGGAAGGTTGGATAGAGTTGAGGAAGGGGTTAAGGTTGGTTCAAGATTAGTAGATGGGGAGGGATTTAGAGAAGTTAAGGGTAGAGCTAGGCCGCCTACGTTAGGTGATAGGAATCTCCCCCCTATCGAGGTTTCGAACTCTTTCGCCCATTTGGAAAGGGACGTGAATGAGGGGGAAACTATTTTAATTGGGCTCTTTAGTGCGCCATATGGACACAGGGTTCGTTGAACGGCATCCAACCAAGAGGAGGAGGGTCTGTCTCCCAGGGGCCAGGGTTGACAGAGTTAGAGACGAAGTGAATAGGATTGACGTTGACGATTTTATTCAGTCTTGGAAAAGACCTCCGGGCACTAATGGGTTAAGCAAGCCTCTATCAATCCATTAGCCCACATCGTCACTTTACTGATTTCGTTCTGGCTAACGCCAGATGACTTTATTCAGTCTCGGTAAAGACCTCCGGGCACTAATGAGTTAAAGAAAGTTTTATGAATATTGAAAGGGAGTTTATTCCTCGTAGGCCCAAGCGCACTGGAAATCATGGTAGGCCCAAATGGTGGACTAGGGAAATAGGCGAGTTCATAAACGAGCGTAACAGAGCGTATAGACTTAACAAGCGCAATGGCACGGCAGCTAACTTTAATAGATATTTCGAGCTTAGACGTCAGGTTAAAAGATCAGTTAGGAATGCTAAGCGTAATTTAGAGATACTTATAGCTGCGGATAGTAAACATAATCCAAAAAAGTTTTTTGAATACGTCAATAATCGTAAGCCAATAAAAGATAATATAGGCCCTCTAGTGGATGTTAACGGCCCTTTGGCTTCTGACGCTCAGGCGATGGCGGATATTTTCAATAACTTTTTTGCGACAGTTTTTACCGTAGAAGATGTAATTAATGTCCTCGACGTGAACGATATCGTTCCATTTAGTAGCGAGACTATTTTGGATGAAATAACTGTTTACGAGGGTGAGATTGCGCATTATATCGATAGGCTAAAAGTTAGCAAGGCTCCAGGCCCTGACGCTTTTTATCCCAGACATTTAAAAGAATTGAAAGACGTTATTGTAGGCCCCTTAACGAAGATTTTTAATCATTCACTCGAAACGGGGATTATTCCTGAAGACTTCAAATTAGCTAACTTCACGCCCATTTTTAAAAAAGGCGACCGCACAGTAGCTAGCAATTATAGGCCCATTAGCTTAACGTCAATTGTCGGTAAACTTTTGGAATCCGTAGTTAGGGATCGTATCATCGATCACTTAGAAAGTCGAGATTTGATTAATAGTAGTCAGCATGGGTTTCGACGCCATAGATCTTGTTTAACTAATTTGTTAGAATTTTATAACGAAATAGTGCGCGAATACGATAGGCATAGGGCGGCTGACGTTATTTATTTAGATTTTAAAATGGCGTTCGATACAGTTCCGCATAGAAGATGAATTGCGAAGGTTAAAGTGCACGGTATAAGCGGTTAGAGGAATGGCTTCGTATTAGGAGACAGAGGGTTGTTGTTAATGGTAGTGAATCGGGGTGGTTGGATGTAGGTAGTGGTGTCCCACAGGGTTCAGTGTTAGGCCCATTGCTATTCGTAATTTACATTAACGACATAGATGTAGAATTGACTAGTAACGTGTCAAAATTCGCGGACGATACTAAAATAGGCGGTAAGGTTGTTATCGAGGACGATACAAATAGGCTCCAAGACGATGTAAATAGGATTATGGAGTGAACGGATAAGTGGCAGATGCAATTTAATGTAGACAAATGTAAAGATTTGCATATAGGTTCTCGTAACAATAATTACACGTACACGATGGATGATAGAGAGTTAGCGAGTGTTGACGAGGAAGTAGATTTAGGCGTACGCGTATCTAAGGATTTAAAGGTTAGGAACCAGTGCCTTGAGACTTGCGCAAAAGCTAATAGGATGTTAGGCTTCATAGCGCGTAATTTCGAATTTAAATCGAAGGATATTATATTGCCTCTTTACAAGTCCCTAGTCAGGCCTCATTTAGAATATGCCGTTCAGTTTTGGTACCGTATTTGCGTGAGGATATAGATAGGTTAGAAAGTGTTCAGCGTCGTGCCACGAAACTAATTCCGTCATTGCGCAACAAGCCTTATGAAGATAGGATTAAAGAGTTAGACTTGCATTCACTAGGAAACTAGGAGATTAAGGGGGGAGCTTATTGAAGTTTTCAAAATCGTTAATAACATCGATAATGTAAAATGTTCACTTTCGATAATAGCAATACTCGTAATAACGGATTTAAGTTGCGTGGCAGACGTTTCATTACTAATATCGCTAACAACTTCTTTACGTTTAAAGTAATTGATAAATGGAATAATCTTTCCGTGCCCGTCGTGAACTCTACCAGCGTTAATGTGTTTAAAAACCGTCTAGATGGGCATTTTAAAAATATTAACGTTGTTTAAAATAAAAAAACAATTGGCAGCAGGAGCTCTGGGGGTGGTAATCGGGGATAAGTCTGTTGACGTCTAGTGCCAGCTTGTGACATGCCAGCGTGTGATATGCCAGCAAAAAAAATAAAATAAAAAAATTAGACTAACACGAACTTAGTTGTAGCTTGTTGAGTAAATTAACGAACTTTTTGTTATTCTTTATACTTTTTTCCTTCTTCTCTCCTTATTTGTATGTCTAACTCTATTGCATGTCTGTAGTTTGCATGTTATGATAGTGTTTGAGTTAAGAATGTGTTGCATGGTTTGTAATGCGTTCTTATTTTACTTCTTTTCATCTTTCACTCTTTTCCAGCCTAATGGGCTGTATCCTCTACCTCCCTATGGAGTAGAGGATCGGTCTGCAACAGCTGGAAGAATGTGTTGCTTTGAGTTAAGAATGTATTGCATGGTTTGTAAGCGTTCTTATTTTACTTCTTTTCATCTTTCATCCCTTTCCGGCAGAGTGGGCTCTACCTCCCTATGGAGTAGAGGACCGTTCTGCAATCTTTCCTATTGTCTCCGACTATTTTTCTGACTTGTCGGCAGTGGCCGGCGGATGATGATGGTGAGTCTTTTTTTTCTTTTTCTGAATGAATGTTAACCCACGAGTGATAGGTATTGCTATTACTTAACCCCTTATTCTCTTTTCGTAATCGCCTACGCTTTCCTTTCTCTTGGGCTAACCTTAGAGTGGATCTTAGGATCTTTGTTAGCCTTAGCTTCTGTAGATCTGTAGATATATATATATATATTATATATATATATATATTATATATACTGTGTATATATATATATATATATATACATATACTGTGTGTGTGTGTGTGTGTGTAATTATATATATATATATATATATATATATACTGTATATATACAGGGTGTCCGAGAATTATCTGTACAACTTTTGGCTGTTATTAAAAGTCAACCATGAAGTGTAGAAATTCCAGTGTTGTCCCATTTTACAGAGAATCTCATTAAGTTTTTTCTGATACCAAGTTTTGACAAGTTTTTTAGAAATTACAGTGTGTCCGAAAATTATCTGTACAATTTCATCTTTTAATAAAATTCTTGATAACACACGTAAAATTCTTAAACAAGATTACTCAGAATCTGTATTTTCAAAAGTTTCCTTTATTAAAGTAACGTTGTTACAAACATTCGATATGTGCACCATCAGGTGCATACACACAGACATTGGTGATTTAAAAGCAAGAATCACAGCTGCTATTGAGCGAATTGATGTGGATATGCTGCAGCGTACATGGCAACATTTGGATTATCGATTGGATGTTTTGCGAATCACTGATGGTGCACATATCGAATGTTTGTAACAACGTTACTTTAATAAAAGAATAAAAGAAACTTTTGAAAATACAGATTCTAAATAATCTTGTTTAAGAATTTTACGTGTGTTATCAAGAATTTTATTAAAAGATGAAATTGTACAGATAATTTTCGGACACACTGGAATTTCTAAAAAACTTGTCAAAACTTGGTATCAGAAAAAACTTAATGAGATTCTCTGTAAAATGGGACAACACTGGAATTTCTACACTTCATGGTTGACTTTTAATAACAGCCAAAAGTTGTACAGATAATTCTCGGACACCCTGTATATAGATATATATACATCTGCCATTTAAGTCTTCTAAGCCGACTAACGGATTTCTAAGCCAACTGTCAAGAATATCTGAATAACGCAATCTGGCAGCTGAAAAGTTATATTTATATATAGACATACGTCCTGCCTTCTAATTCTTCTAAGCCAACTGACGGATTTTGAGTTCTAAGCCAAGTGATGCTACACTGAGCTCTCATTAAGCTTCTGCATCTCGCAGACGCTGGATGGTTTCTTACTCTCTCTCTCCTCCTCTCTCTCTCTTAGGTTAGATATACCTCTTTGGGGGTTGAGGCCTTCCCAACTTATCACCCAAAGAGACTAGGTGGCCTCCCCCAGCTTGCTGGGGGATTCCCCCCTTTTGTTTGCACTCTAGGGGTTAGCACTGGGGGAGGGGATTTCCACCTTGCAACAAGGGGGGAAGGGTGTTGGCACTGGCACTCATTTGATCAACATTGCAATTGCTCTGCACTTTCTCCTTTTGCGATCATGCTACTGACCTTACTGAAAAACTGAATAATATACGCACTGAAACCAACGATAGATTGATCAATTTTGACGTTTATTCATTGTTTACAAAAGTGTCGATTGATGATATGCTTGACTTTCACTCCCGAGAATTACGTAAGTATGACCTGCCACTACCTGCCCACTAGGGTGTATCATGCTCAATGAAGCGCGAATTTCAAGATTGGCAGTATGTATTCCTATGTAAAATTAAATTTTAGGAGGGGTTTGTTTTCTTGAACTTCTGGTAAAAATCACATTTAAGTGTTAAAATTTCCACTTTTTCGTTTTCTGGTTATGTACAGAACAGCTGTGCAGGACATACACTGTAGTACAAATGTAACAGACCGGTTTCTTACCAAATAAAACCATTGTAACAGCTGTTATAGGCTACTAGAGTTTCACTGTGATAATTTTCTATGTTTCAGATACAAAGCTTGGTGAAGAGTGTGTAGCCACCATGGCTAAGCAAGGACGAAAGACCAGAAAAAGTTCTGGTTCAAAGCTGAGTGATCTGGTGAGTCCAGGCAAGCAGTTATTTCCCACACAAGTTCCAACCTCCCACACCTCCAACCTCCCACACAAGTTCCAATCCTCCTCCAAGAAGAGAAGCTGCTTCTGGATGATATGAAGAGACCTCAGTACCCTCTGCAAGATTTGGCTAAGGACTTGGCATCACTGGTACTGGCACAGTGGCGCAAAAGCAATGCCAAGTTCACTCCTCCTGTGATCATTCAAATGAGATCCATTGCCAGGAAGATTCTTGTCAGGTGGAATGAAGTGATTGACCTAGTGAATGACAGAGTGAAGGCTGCAAAGAGAGAGAAGAGAATATCTGAACTTGATACATTGTTTGACATAACCTGTAGACATGATATCACTCTGTGGAACTGAAGCATCTAGCTGCTCTGGCTGTGCTGCTAGAGTTCATGTCAACTGTGATTGTCCTCTGCCTCAGAAGATTCCAAAGCTGGAGCTAGAAAGGCTCCATTACCAGAGGATCAAAACCTCAGAAGTTTCTGGCTTCCGGATGGCATCTGTTGATGTGAAGGAAACAGTGAAGCAGGTGAAGGCTGCTAAGAGGAAGGAGGAAGAACAGAAGGCAGCTGAGAAGAGAAACAGAAAAGAGGAAGAAGAAAAGGAGCTACTGCTTAGAGCTGATGATGGTGATGATGATGAAGATGAGGTGACTTCCTTGAAATAGTCTCCAGGCAGAGCAGCTCCTACTGCTGACAGATTTTTCCAGTACTGCACCAGGCAAAAGCTCCAGTGTCAACACTGGCAAAGTCTCCACCTCTGCCACGAGGAACTACATGGATATCTCAAGCACTGCTGTGGCTGCAGTCAGGTTCAAGGTGGCAAACACTCCTGCAGCAGCCATTGCAACTGGTTTCTTGCAAGATCTCATCAAAGCTGGCCATCTATCTGCTGATAAGGCATATCTAGCTGTTGACAGGATGAAGATGTGGAGGGGCAAGGAGTCTGTAATAGGTGCCTCGGTGGAGGCCCTGGAGAAAAGGACAGAGGGAGAGGAGATCAAGGGAATTTTCTTTGATGGAAAACAAGATAAGAAGACAAAGATCATGAGGTACATTGAAGAAACTGGCCGCTTCCATCCTGATATTACAACTGAAGCGCACTATAGTGTTACCTGGGAACCTGAGGGGGAAGTATCTCTTCCATTGTCCACCAGAAGAACCTGAAGGAAATGAGAAACCTGCACTGAAGATAGCTCAGGCTCTGCTTGAGTGGATTAGTGCTCATGGTGCTAAAGACACTATTGTGGTCCTTGGTGGTGACTCCACCAACACAAACACAGGACCTGATGGAGGAGCCATCACTCACTTGGAGAGACTGCTAGGTCACAAGTGTCACTGGCTGATATGCCAGTTGCATATTAATGAACCCAGCCTCAGGCACATGATCAGCAAGCTTGATGGTCCCTACACGCACAAGTCTGGGTTCAGTGGCCCAATAGGAAAACTTTTGGAGAAGATCAATGACATACATGTCAACTTTAGCTTCAAGGCTCTACCAGGAGAAGAAGATATAATTGAACTGCCAGAAGACATTGTACAGAACCTTAGCACTGACGGAAGAACTGCTACCTACTGATCAAAGCTCTCAAGACAGGAGATTTGAGCAAGGAAGTTGCTGGTCTGAAGTGTGGCCCACTGAATCAGTCACGCTGGCTGACTACAGGTGAGGCTCTGTTGATGCTGTGGATGAGGCAGCATGGTCTGAAGGGGGAGGTGTTGAAGAAGCTGGAGGTACTGCTGAAGTTCTGCGTGGACTTCTACTTCAAGATGTATTTTGAGATCAAGGTGAAGCACCACATGAGGTATGGACCTCACCATATTGTGACCGCTCTGGGACTGCTGAGAAGCCAGACCTCTAAAGTCAGGAACATAATCACTCATGTGATAGTTCGTGGAGCATATCATGCTCACAGTGAGAACCTCATTGCCTCTCTCCTGTGCAATGAAGATGAGGAGGAGAGGGCATGGGGGGTTGAGATGATCAAGAAGATCAGAGGTAAGTCTGAGTATGGAGACATGAGTCTGAGAACTCATAGAAACCCTAAACTGAATTTTCATGCCACTTCTCCAATTACTTGTAAGATGTCAAGAGAAGTTGAGGAGCTTCTCAGTTCACACTCAAAGCTGTGAAAGAGCAGTCCAGGAAGTTTCAGCTGCAGCTCATGCAGTGTATGGGCAAGAGAGAAGAGATAGTTTCGTTCGTGCTAGGATCGATCACAGAGAATTGTTACCAGTTTTCAAGTCAAAGCAAGACATTATCAACATGTTTTAGATGTCTACAAGACCTGCTAGACAAATCAAGATGCTTTCAGAAGAAAAAATCTCAAAACATTCAGCTGACCAGCATATTATTACAAGCTGGGGGTGGAGGAGGGACTTATACAAATATTAAAGAAGAATTGCAATTGCAAAAAAAAAGTTGAACGTCACAGCAGCTTGCAGAAAGGTAGGGGCAGCTGCCATCATACTCAGTGATGCCGAAAATAAAATAAATAAAAACTGGTGGAGGCGTTTCTAAAAAAAAGAAAATGCAAGACCAAGAAAGAAGAACAAAAAGATTCTGCCTGATGAAGAAAACAGCCGCGAAATGTGGTGTATAGGAGACTAAAAATCATACAGTTCCTTAGTTTTGGGCCATTTTGGGTGATTTTGGTTATTTTAGGGGTTCTTTGGCTGATCATAAATGGGTCCAAGCCTGCCCCTAGAAATGCTTAAGGGTGTATGTGAACAATATGGAACATAGGGAGGTCATTTGAGGCTACCAAGTCTTTGAAATTGGCCAAAAATCCCATTTCTCGACCAAAAAGTGCGATTTTGAACACTTAAATGCGATTTTTCGCAAAAGTTGCAGAAGACGAACCCCTCTTAAAATTCAATTTTACATAGGAATACATACTGCTAATCTTGAAATTCCAAGTTTTTCAATATTTGACCTGAGCATGATACACCCTGCTGCCCACATCATTTTGGAACTCATTAAACTTTGCATCAAAGACTGTAAATTCACTTTCAACAGCGAGTATTATCAATAGGTTTTTGGGATGGTAATGGGTAATCCCTTGCCGCCCCTCCTCTCCAATATTTATATGGAGTTTATCGAAATTTCTTACATTCCGAGAATTCTGGGGTTTGGCACCCAATGGTTGCGGTACGTCGACGATATTTTGTGTATCTGGCCCATGAAGCTTGACCTGGATGACTTCCTCCTTCAGTTAAATAATCAAGTCCCCTCCATTAAGTTTACTTTAGAAGTGGAACAGAACAACTCATTCCCGTTTTTGGATGTGCGCGTACATAGGGAAAGTCTAGGTTTTAAGTTTAGTATTTATCGGAAAAAAAAAACAATTTGTCCTACGTACACTTTTACTCCGGACATGACACCCCAATGAAGAAAGCCATATTTTCTTCAATGTTTCTCCGCGCTCTTAGGATCGCCAGTCCGGAATACATGGATGCCGAATTAGAAAAAAATCAACAGTATTGAAAGTGATTTGTGTTACCCACCTGCCATTTTGGAATCTTGTCTTAACAAGGCAACACGAACTTTCTATCGTGTGAATAATAACCCTTGCACTTTGTCGACGAATATTTTAGTACTTCCATTTTTCCCAGGTGTTTTAGGCATTGTTAATGTACTTAAACTTTTGAATATTAATGTAGTATTTTCATATGACAATATTGTGAAAAATATCATAGTAAAAAATAGCGCTACCAATAATTCAGGCATTATCTATAAAATTGGTTGTAAAGAATGTGATTCCTTTTACATTGGACAGACGGAAAAGGATTTGCAACACGGATAAAACAGCATCAATATTCGTTAGAACTGGACAGTCGTCCAGTCCCCTTTTCGTCAATTTGTCAGAGTTATTCCGCTCTATTGATTGGAATAATGCTTCAATTTTGTTTCACTCAAGTAACATTGTTAATAGAAATATTCTTGAGTCTGCCATTATTCAACTTACAAATAATTTTAACATTAGCCAGGGTCTTTTTTCGCTTGATCCTGTTGTTTTGAATTCGTTCAGAACGGATTTAGACAAGAGGGGCAAAGTGCTAAAACTCTGGTAGTTTTTCCTTATAAATTTTTATGCTCCTCCTACAATTTGTATTTTATTGTTATTTATTTCAGTGTTCCTGAAGATGTCATTAGACGAAAGCGCTTGAGCACCATTCTGTGTTTCCTTTTTCCTTCGTGGTTATTTTCATCATAAGTATTATTCCGAATCAGGCGAGTTTGTCTAAAACAATTCGTCTAAAATACAATTTGTCTAAAACAATTTGTCTAAAATAGTTTGTCTAAAATCAATTTTTCTAATAACAATTTGTCTAAAATACAATTTGTCTAAAATACAATTTGTCTAAAAATAATTTGTCTAAAATACAATTTGTCTAAACAAACAATTTAATATAATATGGCATACAAATTGTTGCCTGATGTACAATGCTATTTATTACTTGCCACGCCCCATCTTAAAAGGTTACCTCTTGTGCGGAATAGTACATCGAAATCAGTTATCCCGGAACCCATAACCCGTAGGTTAGGTTAGGTTAGGTTAGGTATATATTATGAAATAAAATCAACCCATTTTCAATCTTTTCATCCTCACTCCAAATTTATCAAGCAGACAAATGCATTTCTAGTTATCTTCAGTTATTAGTCAAATTGTATTTTAGACAAATTATTTTTAGACAAACTATTTTAGACAAACTATTTCGATGTACTATTCCGCACAAGAGGTAACCTTTTAAGATGGGGCGTGGCAAGTAATAAATAGCATTGTACATCAGGCAACAATTTGTATGCCATATTATATTAAATTGTTTGTTTAGACAAATTGTATTTTAGACAAATTATTTTTAGACAAATTGTATTTTAGACAAATTGTTATTAGACAAATTGATTTTAGACAAACTATTTTAGACAAATTGTTTTAGACAAATTGATTTAGACAAATTGTATTTTAGACGAATTGTTTTAGACAAATTCTCCTAGACGCGTATTATTCACGTGTTACTTTCGTGAAATAATTTTCATATATATACAGGGTGTCCAAGGAGGAAATGTCAAGAATGCACTATTTCACTCTTTGGGTATTTCTAAGTAGAAAGTATTATATCGATATGGGTCTGATTCCCAACCGTTACCGAGATACAGGCAGGCCTCTACATTTGGGTAATCAAAACATAATAAAAAGGCGATGTTAGATACTATTTAATGACACTTGTGGTTTACAAAAAGTACAAACATTCAATACACTATTGCACTTATTGCAGAATGGTTTCAAAGTGACCCCCTCCTTCTTCAGTGCACGCGGCGAGCCTCCGATCCATCGAGTCTTGCCAAAGAAAACGCGGAAGTTCATTTCTGAGGTTTATGAACGCATCCAGCCGGCATGGCTTGAAATGTTGCTTGAGCACTGCACCTCCACGTTTGCAGAGTACACAACACACCCTGAAAAGAAACGTGACTCAGTGAGCAGGTGTTAAGACGTACCTAAATAAATAATGTAAATAAATAATGTGAGGATCTGCACAGTTGCCAATGTAAGCTTATCATTAAATGTCATTGAATATTATCTAAGATCGGCTTTTTATTATGTTTTAGTTACCCAAATGTAGAGGCATGTATCTCGGTAACGGTTGGGAATCAGGCACATGTCGATATAATACTTTTTACTTAGAAATACCCAGAGAGTCAAATGGTGCATTCTTGACATTTCCTCCTGGGACACCCATATATTAGGGTGGCCCAAAAATTAACTGAAAAAATAAAAGTTTGAATTGTTATTCTCCACAAGGCTATTTCTGTTCCATATCACAAAAGAAGCCTTCATGCAAAAAATCAGGAAAATAGGCCAATATTTAGAGGTCGCGACCTCAAGGTAAAAATATCTAAATTTCGTAATTTCAGTAATTTTGGGTCACCATTATGTCCTACAATAAATATTTGCCGAGCAACGCCACTGTAGATTGTAAACCTATATCCAAAGAATCACTATATGATAGCAATGCACTCTTCCCACTAGCTCAGTTGGTCGCCAAGTCTCGGCAGGTGTAGACGTGTTTTTGTTGTGTTCCTGCCATCTGGGTTACGCCGCTCAGTGAATCACACCAATAAGGCAAGTTAAACTTTTCACCAGTGCGTGGCGGACACTATGCTTAGTTTTTCTGTCATTCATTTATTGCACTGACCTTGATAAGCAATTTGGAACAATGAATTGTTTATTAAAATTGTTAAAAATTAAAAAGAAAATTAAAATTTATAAAAGTTTATTAAAATTGTTAAAAAAAGTGTTTGTTTTATATTCTATATAAAACATATGTATAGGTTCTTTAACTCTAATTTCCATTTTATCTTCCATTCCACAGGCCAAGACCATGACAACGACAAGGAGCAGTCCAAAAGTTTGGCTCCTGGGTAAGCCGGACCCGGACATCTTGGGATCTGGCCTGCCAACAAACGGGGCTATTCTCAGGAACTTCACGTTTCACCACCAGAAGGGATCCACAATCGGTGACAGTGCTAAGGCCACCATAGACAGAGCGCTGACAATCTGGGACAAGGCACGAATTCCGACCCAGCGGGTGGACTCCGGCGTGCGCAAGCTTCGGAAGCTCTATGAAGAATATTGTGGGTTGAAGAAAAACCGATTGAAACCGAAAGACGGGTGCCGAATCAAGGAAAGAAAATTCAAGGAGAATCTCACCAAACTATTTGACATCTCACGAAAAGACGCCCTCAGTATTATGACGGACGAAGAAGACAAACAGTTCCTGCGGATGCAATACCTCGAGCGCGAGTATGTCCGGGATCGACAAGACCTTGACGAACAAAGAGACTCGCAAGCGCCTCAGGAGTGATCAGGCCAGTGCTCGAAAGGAAAAAAGCATGTTGAGCGCCCAACAGGCGAATACGGCTGTTCCGTCTAGTTCCGCCATTGCTGATATCTGTAGCTCCTCCACATCGACGGAGTCCGAAGATGATTTCCAAGCTCCGTCAACATCCAGTCAAGATCAGCCAAGGAATAAGAAATCGAAGCAGACCATTGTGACCAAGGAAATAGCCGCCGCGCTCGACCGAGTGAAACTCCCTGACCGCCAAGTTCGTCGTAGGAGCCGTCACGCAAGCGCTCGGTCATGGCCTGGAGTCTGTGGCGCTATCCCGGAACACGATTCAGCGAGCGCGGGTCACCGCTCGTGAGGCGGTAGCAACTGCTCAACAGGCTGTTTTCTCGCCGGACAGCCCACTGCTTCACTGGGACGGTAAACTGCTTCCAGATTTCGCCGGCAATAAAAAGCTTGTGGATCGCGTCGCCATCTTGGTGACTGGTGGTGAAACAGAGCAACTTCTTGCCGTTCCTAAGATCGGCCGCGGCACGGGAGAGGAGTGTGTCCAAACGCTGGAGGAATGGAACCTCAAACCCATGATCCAGGGACTAGTCTTCGACACGACGGCAAACAATACTGTGCTGAATATGGGCGCGTGCACCCTAATTGAGAAGGCTCTGGACAAGGAGCTCATCTGGATCGCGTGCCGTCATCACGTGTTCGAGGTAATGTTGTCGGCCGTATTTTCTGTCGCCCTGACACCAACCGGTGGGCCTGAAGTGGGAATCTTCAAACGCTTCCAGAAAACCTAGCCTGATATTAATATAGTTGATTTCCGTTCTGCTGGAGACGAGCTCTTCGTTTGCATGCCTGATGGCCTACGAGAGATGATGTCATTTAACTCGGAGGCAGTCAAGAGCCAGCTCCCACGGGATAACTATGGAGAGTTGCTTCAGCTCTGTCATATATTCCTAGGGGATCCTCCGACGGAGAACCGTCCTTTCGTGCGCCAGACGCTATGTACAACGCGCGGTGGATGGCTAAGGCAATATACTCGCTGAAGATCTTCCTTTTCAGGAGCTAGATTAAGTTGACGGCCCACGAGACAGCTGGCGTCACAAAGATTTGCCTCTTCGTTTCTCTTATTTACGCTCGCTACTGGCACGAGGCCCCTCTCCCAGAGAGGGACCCCCTCAACGACTTAAACCTAATTGCTCTCCTCCATGAATATCCTGACCGTGCCATCAGGGAGGCGGCTGTTAAGGCCTTCTATCGCCATTTGTGGTACTTCTCTGAGCACCTCGCGCCTCTCGCCCTCTTCGACGATCGCGTCGACGAGATCACCAAAGCAGCTATGGTTGACAACTTCTTACGTCCCTCAAACCAAAAACTCTTGAGACGTCTGGACGGGACTGTGTTCGATCATCGTTCTTCATTGGCGTCGTACATCACGAGCCGTTCTTTGAAGATATTCGATATACTCTCCATGAAAGGACAAGATGAAGCCAAGACATTCTTGTCAAAACCTCCATCCCTCTGGCTGACAGACTCTATTTACCAGTTACTTAAGGCTAAGTGCAGGCTCCTCAAGGTCGTCAACGACTGTGCCGAACGAGGAGTCGCTCTTATTCAGTCCTACAATATCGCGCTGACGAAAGACGAGACCCAGAAACAATACCTACTGCGACTCGTCGCCAGCCACCGAAAAAGATTACCAGTTCCGACGAAGTTGGCTTTGACGAAGAAAAAGTAACTGGTGTAACGTTGTTTGTTTGATATACAAGGATTTAGTGCAGTTGTATTAACTGCTATGACATGTGTGTTTTAGTACATTTTTGCATAACATGTGCTGCGCTGTTGACTTTAAATTTTGGAATAAACATTGATATTGTATTTTTGTTTCAAATCCTAAAAATATAGGAACTGGTCGCGACCTCTTAATATTGTATGATCTGTCTAATTTTTGGCATGAGTTCTTACATTTTGATATGGAACACGGATGGCCTTGTGGAGAAAGGTATTTTCAACTTTCATTTTTTTGGGCCACCCTAATATATATATATATATATATAAATATACAGGGTGTTTCATAACATGTGTGACGCACTTTCAGGATGGATTCAGGATCTGAAAACAATGAAAAAAGTTTATATAAACATATGCCCGAAATCGCTTTGTTTCCGAGTTACAGGCCGTTTTGTATTCCAGCAAATCTTTCTGCAAACTGTTTACGAACACTGCTTGCCGACAATGTTTGTGAGTGTGTACGAGACTTATTTCATGTATGGCCTTGCCGATTGTAATGTTTCGTACACTCTATGACAATAGTATGACATGTTTCAATATCGTTGAGTGTAGAGCTATCAGTTAGTCAGAGGTGTATAGTCACTCCGGGGTCACCAATTTATAGTGGCCTACGGATCACCGATTTGATGTGGCTAAGAAAGTAGGCTTACTATAATTTATGAATGAAATGATATTGAATAATTAGAGGTCACCAATTTGGGCCTACTGCCCAAATAAACAATACTTAATAAGGAGAGAGAAATTACTGTGTTGTTTTGTGTTTAATTAGGAAAATAAATAAATTATTTGTTCACAGCGATTAACAGTTCAATACAGGTATTTATAATGATTAACAATTATATAACTATAAATATATAATTATATAATTATATGACTATGCTAAAGATGACTGGTTCTTAGCAATAAGGAATGGTTATACAGACTAATTGGTTAGTAAATACGCTAATTCAAATAGGCTAATGAGATATGCCGAGTGAACACAGAATAAATAGTGAAGCTCATTGATAACTAAAATAATGCACGTACGGTTGGTACAGTAAATGGATTAAGTCGTTAAGAATGAAATGCATAAAAGAGCACATAAACAATAAGATGCAAGATAGTAAATTATACGAATGAACACGATAACAGGGTGATACAACTACGGTATTGGTACAACACTTGAATAGGACTACTGCGGTCTTAATGAGAAAGTTAGTTTGCCGGTTGCTTGCGTAAACTTTTGGGTATAGCCTATTCGCGACGCTGCGTTTACACTGGGAATTGCTTAACACGAAGGCAAATGTAGGCTTACCGAGATGATGAATAACTCTGAAGATTGAAGACCTACTTGAAGGGTTGGCCATATTGAGTTCACCCTTGATGACCTTGGAGACTGTAGACCTAAGTGAAGGTTTGAGTGTATTGCGTTTCGCCCTTGATGACCTTGGAGACTGTTGGGGGCCTGTTGAAATACTTGTTGAACGGGCGCCGATCGAATTGTGGTGAAGGATGAGTGAAGAGTGAAAATGGTTTGTGGCTTGTAGTTTAATAGGAGGTTTACGGACCTGGACCTCGAAGGGTGCTTCTGTAGTCAGACTGGTCTTGCCGGCGAGATGATGAGTGTTGACAGCCGGTGGAGATTTGTTGAAGAGAGGCCAGCGGAAAGCGCCTACAGCGGTGGTGTTGTTTCTTGCAGGATAGCACTGTAGAATCGCTTCAACTGTTACTTCGTTTCTTGTATGGTTGAAATGTGACTTGAAGGACTGAAGCCTGCTGAGGTCGAAACGGAGCTACGTGAGGTGAGATTCACGAGAAGTAAAGAGCGGAGTGAGAGCGAGTTTCAGTGAACTCTGACTTTTATAGGCTCGTAAGACGCTAACTTTTCGCGGGTCTTTTTGGGAAAAACACAAGCGTCCTTTTGTTTCTCTCTCCTTGACGAACCACGTGTGTTTTTCGATTCCTGATGATTCCAAGATGTCTGCGAACGGCGAGGAAAGAGGAATTTCTTTGTTTATTTCTTTGTCTGACCTCTACAGGTGCATCGCGGTGTTTCACTGTTCGTATTCATAACTTCTTACCGTGAATAAGTGCAGTCATTGAAAAAAAAAACCTAAAAAGTTTTTATGCTATTCAGTGATAGTTTGCATTTGAAGTGAAAATGGAGGCTTATTCAAACAGAGAAATGGTAGACATGCATCTCATGTATGGATTTGCCAAGTGTAATGCGGCCGCAGCAAGACGTCTGTATGCGGAAAGGTTTCTGAATCGCCGTCTGCCAGATAAGAAGACCTTTCAGAGAACAGACGAGCGTTTTGGTGATACAGGATCATTCAAAGCGAGTTTCAGATGGTGATAGATCAATCAGCGCCAGAACTGTTGAGTTGGAGAAGCGGGTCCTGAATCGCGTGGAGGAACATCCTGAAGTCAGCACCCGAAGGATAGCAGCAGCAGGGGGTGTAAGATACACAAGTGTGTGGAGAATTTTACGGGAACAACAGCTTTACCCATATCATATTCAGAGAGTACAAGGCTTTACTGAAGCTGATTTCCCACCACGAGAGGCTTTTTGTACTTGGTTCCTTTAACAGTGTGCTCGCGATCCTCTTTTTCTATCCTACCTGTTGTTTTCTGATGAGGCTGCTTTCACAAGAAATGGCGTGATCAATTTTCACAACACTCATCACTGGGCCGAGGAGAATCCGCATGCCATCATCCAGTCAAGGCACCAACAACAATTTAGTATCAATGTATGGGCAAGACATATTGCCGACAACTTAATGGTCCATTTGTTTTTCTTGGAAGATTAACAGGAGAATCCTATTCCAATTTTTTAAGGAATGATTTAAGCGATTTACTAGATAAAGTTCCTCTTGGTGTCCGATATCGTATGGGGTTTATGCATGATGTCGCTGCGCCTCATTTTAGTCAAGTAGCCAGAGACTATTTGGATAATCATTTCCCTGATAAATGGATAGGCTGTGGAGCACCCATTGTGTGGCCTGCTCGCACCCCGGACCTGAATCCACTCGGTTTTTACCTGTGGGTAATCTGAAATCCATCGTTTCCGTGACAGTCATTGACAACGTTGAAATGCTTCGCCAACGTGTAGAACAAGGATGCTAGAAAATCCGTCACGTCAGGCAGTCTATGACGAGGCGTGTTCAGGCATGTATTCAAGCGCAAGGCGGTCATTTTGAGCACTTCCTTTAAAGGTAAGGCGGATACTTGCTGGAACACATAACGGGCTGTAACTAGGAAACAAAGCGATTTCGGGCATATGTTTATATACATTTTTACATTGTTTTCAGGTCCTGAATCCATCCTGAAAGTGCGTCCCACATGTTATGAAACACCATACATATATATATATATATATATATATATATATATATATATATATATATATATACAGGGTGTTTCAGGAGGAAAGGTCAATACTTCGGGAAGTGATAGTATCGGTCATTGTGAGAAAAAAAAGTTTATATGAACATGTGTCTAATTCTGAATGGTTACAGAGATAGAGCTGTTTGAATCTACAAATACAAAAGCATTGTTAATGGTAATCAAGAAAGAGAAACCAATTACTGTTTCTAACATTTAATGTTTAAACATTGGCATTTTGAATGGTATCAGATACAGAAATGACAAATTTGTTACAGTTTACAATACGTTTTCGAAAATCTCACCGTCAACCTCAATGCACTTTGCAACTCGTGTGCGAAGATCGCGTGTTGTTCGTCTGAGTTGATCTTGACGTTCCTTTATGCGGGCAGCAGCATCTAAAATGCGCGCTAGCAATTCGTCTCGTGTATCCACCTTTCTTTTGTAAACTTCACTTTTCATCCACCCCCACAAACAATAATCTAACGGAGAGAGGTCTGGAGACCTTGGTGGCCATTGAATGGGACCACCGCGGCCGATCCATCGACCAGGGAAAGTTTGACTTACAGTAGGTATTGCATCACCAGACGGGTAGAATGTAGAGGAGCTCCGTCATGCTGAAAGTACATACCGGCGCGTGTAGCCAAAGGAACATCCTCCAATAGTCCTGGCAATTCATTTTGCAGAAATTCTAGGTAACTTTGTCCTGTAAGACGATTCTCTAAAGTAACAGGACCAATCAGCTGATCATCGATGATACCGCACCACACATTGGCAGAGAAGCGATGTTGAAAATTTGTTTCCACAGTGGCATTTGGATTTTCGTCTGACCACCGATGAGAGTTACGAGAGTTTTTGATACCGTCACGGGTGAAAGTAGCTTCATCGGTGAACAGTATTAATCGAAGCAATCGGCGATTAGCATTTACCCAATGACAAAATTCCAGTCGCATGGCAGCGTCTCCTGGTTGAAGGTGTTGTACACGCTGTACATGATATGGATGCAAGCCTTCCTCACGTAATGTTCGCCATACTCTTGTGTGTGGTACACCGAGACGTGTAGAAATTCTTCGTGAGCTAGTAGTAGGACTACGCTCTACCAACTGAAGAATGGTTTCCACTTCATCCACATCTTGTTGACCTTCACGTTCAGATGAAAAATGAGCGCTGGGAAATGTACCGATGTCACGCAGTGTTGAAAACCCTGGTAAACACTCTTCGATCCGGAATTCTGCGGTTCGGAAACCGTCGACGGTATTCTGCAACAGCAGCTGTTGCACTTCCATCGCAAAAACCGTAGACATACACCATATCTGCATATTCGGCATGTGTGAAGGTGTGTGGCATTCTTAACACTGCTTCAAACACCAAACAATGTCACTCACAAAAGTCAGCTGTCGATTGGCTTATGTTACATGCTTACATTACAGCTTACATGGTTCAAGGTTATAGGGGAGGGAAGGAGGAAGAAGAGCTGCGCGCGCATCAGATTCAAACAGCTCTATCTCCGTAACCATTCAGAATTAGACACACGTTCATATAAACCTTTTTTCTCACAATGACCGATACATAGTATCACCTCCCGAAGTATTGACCTTTCCTCCTGAAACACCCTATATATATATATATATATATATATATATATATATATATATATAAAATTAAGGACTAACTTTTTCATTTATCATTGACAAATGAATATATATTACAGATGCTTACTCGAAAGTTTAACTACCTTTTTATTTTTTATTTTCTGGGTAAGGGGCCTGAAATGAAATATTTCAGATAAATTTTTTTTCCACACATAAAAAGTGTCATTATCAAAATTGTACTTTAAGAATATTTTAAATTTTTCTATTCAAACTATTTCATAAATGTTTTATCATAGTTTATACCGTGGGGAAAAATCACTTTAATTAAAAGTTGTTCGCAAAAATAGAAGATTAATCTGTGTCCTTTTTGACGACTACAATGGAAGTAGAAGTAATAACAGCCAGTGAACAAAGAGGAAAAGCTGAGACAGATACGAACGAACAGACAGACAAACCGACGGGTACAAAAGTTAGCAAACTGACAGAGTCAGATAGACATACAGAAACACAAAAATATGACGTACAGATACCTAGATAGAAAAACAAGCAGCAAGTAGGCAGACTGACAGACAGTAAGAGACAGACAGGCAGAAACACACAAAAAGACAGATAGACTCTGAAAAACAAAATGGCAGACAAACGCAAAGACAGAAAGACTGGCAAATAGGCAGACGCATTAAACGATAGATAAACCACCACGCACGCAAACAGAAAAACAGGCATATACTGTTTCGTGAAAGACAGAAAATAGAAAACAAATCAGTATATATTTTCATAATACATAGCACTTAATAAACTTGAAAAATAGTTCAACCACTTGATTCGAAGATATACAATTTTATATATTGTCCATTAAATGCTTTAAAAATAATGAAAACCAGTAAAAATATTTTAACTTTTTAGACTACTGCAGCGCTTGGAAAAGAAGTTATTGCCTGTGAAAGGGGCATGATAATAGGAGCCCGTTTGGTTGGTGTTTCAGTAATAAAAGTCACATAATTGCTCCTGTATCTGGAGGAACAGTCCTCAAGGTTATGAATACATGCAAAAGTAATAAAAAAAGAACATCAAATAAGGAATATTGTGAGCGTTAAGCAACACTGCCAGAATGCGACAAAAGAAACTTATATGATAATTATGAGCTGTGAAGAATAAATCAAAGACTTGCATCAAAACTTTTTTTTTCAAAATTTAACAATAGTCCGCAAAGACCAGTGTCAGTCATAACTATGCTATGAGAACTGTAGTAAAGCCTATTTTAACACCAACCAGAGTAGTATGACCGCAAAATGGACGAATGCAATGTAATTGCAAATGTTGCAATGAGTGCCAGTGCCAACCCCCTCCCCCTTGTTGCAAGACCCCTCTCCTCCAGTGCCAACCCCAGGGTGCCAAAAAAGGGGAGAGGGGAATTCCTCCAGCAAGCTGGGGGAGTCCACCTGACCTCTTTGGGGGAGAAGTTGGGACGGCCTCACCCCTCAAAGGGAAACCTAACCTAAGCCTTAACCTAAGAAGGAGAGAGGAGAGAGTTCTTTTTTTCCACCGGAGTCCGTCGCATAATGAGCGTCCAGGGGTCCAGCATCTGATATATATAGAGGGTCTGGAGGTGCCAGTTACCACATATTTATTTATTTATTTCTATGAGGAGAGTTGGCAGATACCACCATTTTAATTATTAATTTATAGGTGAGTTTCCAGAGACTCCTATATAATTTAATTATATGCAGGGTTACCAGGCTGCACCATTTATTTTAATTACTTATTTATTAAAGGCAAGAGAAACTTTCTCCTTAAATTGCCAGAACTAATAAAACACATTATTTATTTATTTAACAACAATAAGTGAAAAATGCAGGATAGGGTACCCGGGTCAAATAATAAACAGCATGCAACTAGCCTAACCGGGGTCAAAAGGAAGATTAGCTGGGTGTGCTACGTATTTAATAATAAAAGAAATACACAGGACTCTTTATATTGCACATTATTCCAAACAACATCATCTATAAGAATAATATTTAATTTACCTATAACTCGAGAGACCTGAATAGCGTCCATTTACTCTGAAGCCAAACCGAAAGTGTCTATTTACTTTTGGCATTCATCTCTTATACAAAATGTCTTCAAAATCAGCATTTGTTTTTATTCCAAGAAAGACAAAAAATGCCCGAATTGTTCATTCTGACGAAGGTCAAGCTTTTCACTCCACCTTAGACCTACAGTTTAACGGAGAATCCGGACCAACAGCAGCCTAGCGTCTTAACCACTAGGTCATCCAGGGTACCCATTTATCTACCAACCAATTGTGCGGAAGGACGCTCCTTTACCGCGCGCCGGCTGCAATGGCGGTGTCTCGAGCAGGGAACCGATGGATTCATCGTCAGCGATGCTAACCACCTAGGTGGGACTTTGAATGAAAAACAATTGGCTGAAAACACAACCAATATAATATAGCACTTTATATATATATATATATATATATATTATATATATATATAATATATATATATATATTCTTAAATAACTACAGGAAAAATTTTATATTAAGCAATAAACGTTTTAACTAAACTCGCCGAAAGTGACTTTTTACTTATACCATTCCTTTCTATATACCTTCTATATTTCTTATGAGAGTGAGGGAGAGAGAGAGCGAGAGATATGGAGAGAGAGAGATGAAGAGAGAGAGCGAGAGAGAGAGAGAGACGTCACTAAACTCCTTCAGAGTTCCTTTTCTGATTATTCCGACGGAGATACAGGTAAGGTAATTAGTAAAATAGAATGTTTCGGCCAATTAATTTTTTAAAAATTATTTTCCAGTTTTAGGTAATTGTAAAATCCTTCATATATATATATATATATATATATATATATATATATATATATGACCTAGTATGTTTCATGGACTGCTCTCGATTTTCCTACGAAATTGCAAACAAGGGCAGTCGATGACCCTGATTTTGTTTCTGCAATCGGTTTTCTTGAGAAACCTAACCTGACATAACCTGACCTAACCTAACCTAATCCCAAGCGCGATCGGACAACGTTAGTTGACTGTATAAAGGCATCCATTCTTCCATGGTCCACGATCATGAGCGACATGTGGAAGGCGTACGAGGGCATCGATCAACTCGCTGGGTACAACTATTCGCATTACACTGTTAACCACAGCATGAACTTTATCGACCCATCTACCGGAGCTGACACTCAGCAGGTGGAAAGCTTGTGGAATTCATTGAAACAATCGAACAAACTGCGATGCGGAACAGATCGCGACCAACTTGACTCGTACCTTTGTGAATTTGTATGGCGTAAGCGCCACACCAGCTCGTACTTATTCAAAAAGATGTTGGAGTGTATTGCGTCGTTTCAGTAAATAAATTTATTCAGTATCCAATAACATTTTTCTTTATCATTTCTCAAGAAAACCGATTGCAGAAAGAAAATCAGGGTCATGGACTGCCCTTGTTTGCAATTTCGTAGGAAAATCGAGAGCAGTCCATGAAACATACTAGTCCCTATATATATATATATATATATATATATATATATATATATATTATCACAGGTGAGGTAGTAAAATTGGATGTTTATTATACGGCCAAACGCACCATCGTCCTTCCATCTCAGCCAATTAATTTTTAAAAAATTATTTTCCAGTTTTAGGTGATTGTAAAAGTCGCTAAACAATTTCATATATATATATATATATATATATGTATATATATATATATCATAGGCGTGCACACTAGGTGCGCAAGGTACGCAGTACGTATCCAATTTTTTTATTAAATTTAAAAATAATTTTTTTTTTAAATATTGATAAAATGCTATTATAAATACCAATAAATTTTATAATTTATTCAGTATACTTAAGCAATACAAAGTAAAATTAAGTGAAACTTCCTTGTTTTCTCATGTGCTTTCTTACAAGGTACGCTCTGAGCAATTTAAGGTAGGTTGATTTTGGAACTCTGATCTTGGACTAGTCTAGATAGAAAAGTATTAATGTATAAAAAATGTTGCACCAACTCATATTTGTGAAAATGATTGTATTTTTTGAGGATTGTTAATTATTTTTAAGTTGTAAAATTGTCGAATTTTACTCGTAAAATCGCGCGCGCGGCATTCGCGCAATGTAAACAAATAAAATATCGAACCTTATTTCATCAAAATAATCAATTAAAATTCGGCTTTTTTAACAAAACGATGCTTGAAACTTATTGTAAATGCATTATAGATGTTTATTAGTGTATTATTTTGTATTTTTTAATGATATTTACCTATAAAATGTGTATTAAATTAAGTTATTTTATGATGCGTTCATTTAATTGTTTATTTTCAGATATTTCATAAAAATGGGTAAAAAACGGAAGTCTGCAGTGTTAACTCGAAGTGATAGTGCCAAAAAATTCAGTGGCCAGCCTTCCCCTTTGGATAAAACAGAGCCTCCTACCCTCCGCCAAGTTATTCAGTACAGTTATTTCCTCCAAAACAGCCACCCGGACTTGAAAGACTATGATATTGCTAAAATGATAGCAAAGGATGTGATTGAGATCTGGCAGGCAGTGAACCGGCGGCTGCCCCTGTATGAGGAATATTATGTAGTGAAATTGGTGGATAAAGTGTGCTTCAAGAAAGCAAGAGATAAACAGGAAATCTCTTTCTACAGTCCAGGAGCAGAATCTGGAGGAAAAGCTGGATAAACTTTTTGACATTTCTGCTTGCACCTGTAAGCTACCTGTTCGTCCCTGTGATGACAATGCTGTGAAGTGCAAGAAAGAAAATTGTCAAACACAGCACATAATCTGCACTTGTCCTCCCAGTAAGAAGGTAATGCTATTATTTTCTTAACTTTTAACTGGCCTAACTTAGTGCGATTGAGCGGAAATTGCACACCATTGGCTGTTCACTCCATCAGAATGAGCTTCCTTTCAGAGCTGTTTTCAAGCATCTTGATGGCAGTACCAAAAGTCCCACTGCTTTCACTGGTCCGCTGGGAAAACTCTGTGAAATTGACTACCAAGATCTGCCACAAGTGGAATTCACCAAACTCAGTGGACCCCTGGATGACGGAATTTGCTGAGGAGACACTGAATGATCTCAGTAGCGACCAGAGGCTTCTTTTGGAGTATGTGCTTGGAATTTCCAGGGGCAAAGTCAACCCAAGATTTGCTGCCTGGAAAATTGGACCATTAAGCCATGCAAGATGGTTGACTTTGGCAATTAGATTGATGTGTCTGTGGACCAGAGGTGCTTATCCTCCAGAACTACAGGATAAGCTTTACCAGGCCATCAAGTTCATTGTGGAAGTGTATGCAGTCAGTTGGTTTGAGATCAAAAGGGACAGCAAGTTCCACAATCAGCAGCTGTACATCTTCAACATGATCCAGAAGATCAAGCAGCAGTCTGAAGAAATCCAGGGTGTTGCTTTCAAGAACCTGAAGTACAATGCTTTTGCCTTGCTGCCCGAGAATGTGCTGTACTCCATGATGAAGTATGATGACTTGGAAGTGAGAGAAGCTGCTCTCAAGAAAATTCTGTCCATCAGGTAAGCATTTATTAATTTTAAAAAATGTTAAAAAAAAAATTTGATTATGGGGATTTATTTAATAAAAAAAAGGCCCGAGTTCTATAAATCCCCATAATCGAATTTTTTTTCACATTTTCTTATCCCAATTCCCCCGCTCTCCTCTGATAATGGAAATAATCTCACCTTGTTTCTGAAAAAAAATTTGATTATGGGGATTTATAGAATTCGGGTTTTTTTTTTTTTAATTTAAGTTAAATTAAATCAGCAATTCTGAGACTAATAGGGATTAAATCTTAAACTGGAATAAAAAATAAATTAATTATTATTCTTTCAGAAGTGGGAAGCCAGCCAAGAAGAGGCTGAAGAAGATCACAGCCATCAACATTGAAGCTACCCACTGGTCAGAACTAATCAACCTTTCTCAAAGTGGCATCTGTGAACCTGCTCTCACAGAAGACTTTTCTGACCAGGAGCTTCAAGAAACATTGCTGAATGGCACCAAGCTGGAGCTGCCTGATCTGCCTTCACATTCTCAGATTGTTGAAAGGGCCGTGAAGCTGACATCTGAAGCTTCCCATACTGTTTATGGACTCGAATCAAGGCACAAACACATTCTGGCCAAAGCCCTAAGCCGCCAGATGAGGCCTTCCTTTGCTTCTAAGGGCTCTTACAGTGAAAATTATGATGATCTTGGGATCTAAATGTGTCTATTTGACTCTGTACGTTTTTTTTTACTTTTTTTCAATAAAATTGTAACTTTTTTCAGGATTTTTTTTATGAAAATAGCATGATTTTTTCGGCCGAAAATTGCGAAAATGCGGTATTTTTCGGTACGATTTTTTGACGATTTTTGAAACGGTTTCCTCAAAAAACGGTTAAAGCTAGGGATCTAAAAGTTTTTGTCAGTTATTATCATATTAAGCCCTGACTATCTCGACTAGTCCAAAGTTGATATCTAAAATAATGCGGAAAATCAACCTACCTTACTGAGCATAGTATATACTGGCATAGGAATATGATCCTTAAGTGCTGGGCGGGGCTTAACAAATACTGCTTTACTATTGGCCAAAAAATGTCCTGGGATACGCTGGAGTGTTTCAGCGTGGTTTTATATAGTGGGTGATTGAAAGTGGTTGTGTCGCTTGTGTGTCATTCAAGTCATTTGAAATTTTGCATTTAGTTTACGTTAAATTAGTACCATTTTAGGTGCAGTCATGAATGAACAAGAAAGTGAATGTTTAATTTGTAAAATTAACGAAACTACATTTTCATCCAAATCGTATGAAGAGAAACTTGCATTCAAGAATGCAGATAGGCCTACTCCTGATTTACCAAATTTAATGCAAATCAAAGCCAAATTCACCAGAAGATTGGTTGCCAGGTTGCAAGGAAAAAAATGTTTTATTTTGCTGGCTTTTTCTGCTTTTTGCTATTGATGAAAGTGTATGGAGTAAAACTGGATATAAAGATTTGGAAAATCTATCTCACGCAATGAAAAAGCATGAAAACTCGCAAGGACATATAAAAGCAACTTTGCCTTTCGCTACTTTTGGCCACCGTCGTATTGATATAATGCTAGAGGAGCAAAAAGCAGAAGCGATTTCTCAACACAATGAAACCGTCAAGCATAACCGAGAAGTAATGAAACGACTCATCGATGCAACTTGTTTTCTAGGTAAGCAAGGACTACCGTTTAGAGCACACGACGGGGCGGAAAAGTCTCCTAACCAGGGTAATTTCAGAGAATATCTAAAATCATTAAGCTCGTATGACGAATGTTTAAAATTTCATTTAGAAACCTATACTCTGTTTAGTGGTTTATCTAACTGCACTCAAAATGATTTAATTGATGCTGTAGGGATAACTATGCTGAAGGAAATTAAGAGAGAATTAGCCTCTACTAAATTTGTAGCAATAATGGTCGACGAAACATCAGATATTGCAATGAGAACAATTATCATTTGTACTGAGCTACATTTTCAAAGGAAATGTGTATGAACGTTTCATTACTTTCAAGGACATTAGTAATGACAGAACAGCGGCAGCTTAGGAGACAATGGTTCTTGAGTTTTTAAATAATTTTAATTCCAAGGTGAAGTTAGTTGCCCAAACATATGATGGGGCAGCGGTTGTTGCATCTGATCTAAATGGTCTCCAGGCTAAAATAAGAGAACATGTCCCACGGGCGTTATTTGTTCACTGCTGCAGTCATAATTTAAATTTAGTTTTGTTTTACAGTTCCTCAAAACTAAGTAAGTGCAAGAAGTTTTTCGGAACACTTGATGAAATAGTTTCGTTTTTCACAAATCCACTAAAAGAACGGATGCTTTGAATGAAATCGTGCATCGCCAAAGATGGCACCAACTAGGTCAGTGCCCTTCAACCTTTTTATGCCTACCGCCCACTTTTACTGTTTTTATGTGAGATAAATTAGCCAACAAACATATATCAAAAATTATGTATGGTACATTATATATATTATATAATAAAACATTATGCATTTACCTTTAATTTAGTGAGATCCTTGTGCTTGATGCTTGGAAACTAAATTCCGGATGTTTGGCTCGAATTTAGTGAGGAACAAACGAATGTCCCCTCTTTCAGGGATTTTTAAAGCATTCCTGTTTTTGGTAAGAATGTGATTCACAGCACTAAAACCTGATTCAACTAGGTACGAAGTAGGAAAAGCGATCAGTAATTTAAAAATCTTTTTCCACATATTGGGATATACATTTGACATCTTTTTATTTTGCCAAAGCTGCATATAACCACCGTTATTGAAATTTCCCTTGCTTTCCTCATCATGTCTGAGTTCTAATAGCTCCTCTTGACATGTTACATCAGCTTCAGTAACATTTGCAGTAAACGGGTTTACCATCCAATCATATACTTCCATGGTTAAAACATCACTGAATCGAGTTTCAAAATCCGTTTCAAGTTTATTGAGATGATCAATAAACCTTTGTGTATCAATTGTTGTTATATCATCCTTAATAGATAACAATTCTGGAAACTGGTGAAATTCCCTTTTTGAAAGATTGTGACTGAATAAATCCAGCTTTTCAATGAATAATGAGATAACTTTTTGGCAGTTCATGAGTGTAATATTGGCTCCTTGAAGCTGCAAATTACAATCATTGCATTTCTTAAATATTCCTGCCAAATAACAAGCATCATTTTTTATCATTTTTAACTTTTGGCTAAGATCAACTTCATTTTGGTCTTCTAGAAACTGCACTACGCTCTCATATAGTTCAACAAAACGAGTTAAACATGCACCCTTCGAGAGCCATCGGACCTCTGTGTGTAATGATAACCTAACAAATTGTTCATCATTGTCATGACACAACTGACGAAACATTCGATCATTTTTTGCATACAATATTGTAAATTTTGTTGAATTTTACAAGAATTTTATAAATTTTCTTGCCGCCCACCTAAAAGCTCAAATCGCCCACTAGTGGGCGATATCGCCCAGGTTGAAGACCGCTGAACTAGGTGGACATATCATTGTCGTTTAGTGAACGTAGTTAAAGAACATAAAGCTAATCTTCTTGAACTATTTGAGCAAATTACGAATGTCACTGAAAAGTGGGATAAGCGTTCAACGTTTATGGCTGAAACAATCAAACAGCATCTCTGTGCATTTGAGTTTTCATTCATGTTGGAAATCTTTGGAAACATATTTTCACAAACAGACGTACTGTACAGTAAGGTGGAGTGAAAATATTAAACCATCTTGCCTCACTCATGATTTGGTGTATTGACCCTCTAGAAGTTCTAAAACGATAATATTTTCTTTTTAGGACCCTCCACCCGCCGTATTTTTGCCGAAAACAAAATGGCGGAAAGTTATATTTTGAAAGACCCCTAGTATAATATCTATCGGTTTTTGAGAGAAGATATCGCGTTATATTGTACGTTATTTCATTATAACTACTATGATAACGAGTAAATATATTCACACAACACAAGCGATACTTATTAATCACGAATTACTTAAGAACACACAGACGCTTATCTAAACATCAATCTCACTCGAGGTCAATGACATCTTGCATATGGCTGATAAGGGATGGGAGTAGGAGCCGGATGCTGCATATTGTAACATGGGTCGCTACAAAGACTATTGAGTAAAATATGTTTACATTTTAGCTTTAGAGCTTATATATAATTTGTTTTAACTAATTCCGTGTTTTGTATTTTTTCAGATTTTCATAATGTGATATTTCTGTAGAAATTTAACCTCAGATCTAAATATGGCAAAATCCCTACTAACTAGACAGTCGGTGAAGCAACATTTTCTGTTCGGAATTCCAAGTGAATTGCCACATAATGTCTTAACCTCTAATACTCTAATATGCAGGTTGGGAGATATTTTCTTCTACTGAAGGAAGGCTTATCTACAAAATTGACAAATAATGATATTCTCGAAACGATAGTAGAAGCATTGGTCGAAGTGTGGAAACGTTCATCAATACCCTCAATGAGTAAAAAATCCATAATTACCAAGCTGAAACGCTTTATCGGCAAGGTTACGCAACTCAATCGATCCAAAAGCAGTGCGAAGTTTATTGAATTGTTCAAAAAATCATTGGTAGAACTCTTTGACATTTGTGCCTGTAAATGCAACTTCGTTTCGCACCAAGATTTTGGCTGCCGAAAAAGCGAATGTAAAGAAAAACGTGATTTGTGTTTGTCCAAAAGAATCAAGAATACCCAAAGAAGAACTGGAATTCCTTGAGGATCAGAGGACTATGCGAAATATGGTGACTGGAGGTGTGGATGTTACCCTTTCAAGATCTATAGCAAAAAAAAGCAAGAAAGTTGAAGGAGCAACAAGGAAGTAAGCGAAGGAAAATAATCATGCATGAAGAATTCGAAAAAGTAGTCATTGATGATGTGCTTTCACCTGATACTAATACTGATCTCTCTAGTACCGAAGAACGTTCAACAACTGAGTCTGAATATGAATGCTCCAACATTCAAATGAGAGCCCCTTTACCTAATCTCGCCATGGAAGCCGACAGATTTGGTGTTTCAGATAGGGCTGCATCGGCCATTGCTTCAGCTACTTTGGTGGATTTGGGTATCATTACCGAAAAAACAGTGACTTTTTATTGATCGAAGTAAGGTGAGAAGAGAGAGAGAGAAATTGAGAAAAACATTACAAGATGAAGGTGCACAAAGTTATGGTGATGTTAAAGCTTTATATTTTGATGGGAGAAAAGACAAGACGTTGGTAAAGACAAATAAAGATGGTAAATGGTACCAGGATATAATTGTTGAAGAACATTATGTACTATTGAGTGAGCCTGGTGGAGAATACCTTAACCATTTGAGCCCTAAATCTGGAAAAGCAAGTGATGTATCTGAATCGTTGTTCGCTTACTTGAATGAAGTGACACTAGACCAGAATCTCCAGGTGATAGGGTGCGACAGTACGAATGTCAACACTGGGTCTAAAGGTGGCATAATCCATTTCATCGAGCAGAAGCTGAACCGACCATTGCAATGGAGCATTTGTATGTTACATACAAACAAACTTCCCTTGAGGCATCTGTTTGAGCGATACGACGGGAAAACAACTGGGCCAAGATCATTCAGTGGATCTATTGCTAATGCTCTTAAGACTTCCCATGAGACGCCTCTGGTAGAGTTCTCCCCATTGCGGATATATATATATATATATATATATATATATATATATATATCAGCCCTTTTCAAAAGACGAGGATGAACGGAAATACTTTCAAGTTATATTTCGTAAATTCAAATATCGATATCTTCCTTCATAGACGTATATTTCATCCATGTAGTTTTCTGTTATTTATATCGCCTCACGTTTCTCGAAAATAGTAGAGAAGTTCTTATAAATACGCCACTGAAATGATAACTTATGAACTAATTGAGTTTGGTATTAAAAGGTCCCGCTCAAATGATCTGTGTGTCTATATACAGTTAATGCAACGGTTTAATAAATTAACCACCCCGATTATCCAAGCTATTAGCAATCCTACCGTACGTCTTCTAAGCTATGGAATTTATGATATGAAAACGGCTGGTTGTAGCTTCACACAACTTCGAAAGTACTGTATTATTTCTCATTAATTGTATATATTTCTATCCTTAGTATGTGGTTTGTCATTGTACTATTAATATTAGGCATTTGGATAATGGTCTAGCAATAAACTTATTCATATTCAATTATCATACAAAACATTGAAATAAATAAGCAAGTATGCCTTCAATTTCGAACAAACAACAAACAGTTAAAGAGAACGACAAGTAGATTTTTCGGGGGTAACTCTGTTATTTGTGTGTTTCGTTCCGAATCATCAGCCCCATCTGTAAATTACTTAGTCAAGGGAATAACAACTTCAATACAACCACATTTCGCATCGTCGGTAAAGATTAATTTATTTAACCTCGTATTAGCTTTGCAATAATCAACTGTTACCTCGAAGCAAAGAAACGTACAAATTATATTTCCAGTCGACCAGTGTCTGTATTTCCGTTGTCAGTTTCTGTACAAACGGCAATATAAAAAATTCTTTACATTCACAATATATGCACATAATAAAGGCATGTTATATATATATATATATATATATATATATATATATATATATATATATATATACATATATATATATATATATATATATACATGTTAAGCATAACAATATTAAAAACTCATCAATAAAAACATTCTCTTTTTAACTCACCTTAAAGAATCTGCAAGTTTTATAATCTATTTAATGTCTAAAATCAAATTGCTGAAGACGCCAATAACTAACGCATATAGATTCAGCTAAGACATAAGAGAAAATTAAATCAAGTGGGCCTGAAATCGAACTTTCAACCTCTTAACCCTGATCAAACAATTTTCTAAGAGAATTTGAGCAACATCGAAAGACGACTTCTCTCTTTGGGTCTATATTTTAAGTTAACAAACTTTAAGATAAATTATTTTAAATACTCTTTATCATCGGAAAAACTTTTTCGTAGTTTAAAACGAATCCTAATAGCTGACGATACCAAATTTTCCCATTAGACCTAGCGTTATGCATACATCACCGATAAACACTTTTATAAATTTAAAACTCAAAGTTTTTCCCCCTATTCAATAGTAAGATATCGCTTGCCTAAAAGAATCATCAGGGATGACTCCATCATAATTTCACGTCCTGACAAATGCAAAGATATCATTCTTCTTAACAAATCAGATGATGATAATAAGTTGAATAAAACCCTCAACGACTCCGCCAAATTCAAAAAGATTAATGACAAGCCTCTAGTACTTTCCCTAAACTTGAAGATAAAATCATCCGTTTCCTCAAAAATTATATGATCAAAATAAAATTTCGGAGGATGATTACGACCAAAAACACTCTACCGTCACCTCCCCAGACACTCTTTACGGTCTCCCTAAAATACACATACCAAATTTACCCATTAGACCTAACCTTTTTGCCAACGTCACCCATAATTTACACCTAGCAAAATTCCTAATTCCCCCCAACTCCACACTAACCCCTAATGCAGAATGAATATTCCATCCCCATTTCCTACGAATTCGTCAAAGAAACACTGACGTTGAACAATTCAAACAACCTCCATATGCACAGCTTTGACATAGTATTCCTCTACAACAACGTGCCAATTAGAGAAGCCATCGACACCGGCACCAACAATTTATTTTCTATAATCAGAACACAGACCTCAACCTAACGAAACAAGAATTTACCAAACTGCTAACCCTTGACACCTCAGACACCTACTTCTTTTCCACTTTACCAACAAACCTATTCACTAGCCAGGGGATCCCCCTAAGAGCCACACTAGTTAACATCTTTCTCTGTTATCACGAAAATAATGGCTACTCCATTAACCCACCCATTACAAACACACTTATATAAAGGATATGTCGATGACACCTTTCTACTCTTTCACATTGCTGACCACGACCCTCTTTTTATTAACTATCTCAATTTCCAGCATCAAATCATCAAAATCACTAAAGAAAACGAACCTAACAACACCCTACTCTTTTCAGATATAACAATAACAAAACAAAATAATAAATTCAGCACTTCCATATATCGAAAACCTACACATACAGACCTAGATACAAACTACTTAAGCCACACCCCTTACTATATAAAATTAACAGCATTGAAATCTTAATCCATCGTGCCATAAATTCATATCTCAACCATAAAGAAAAAAAAACCAAGCCCCCTGTCTCATCCAATATCTACTGTTTCATTTGTACTCACTGCAATACGAGCTATATTGGCAGCACCTTTCGCCAACATCAAACAAGAGTGAACGAGCATCGTGTCATTTCTACCCAACGAAATCATCAATAAGAGATCATTGACACCCCCATAATCACCCACTGCTCCCCACCAATTTCAAATTTATCATTTCAGCATACCAATCAACCGCCTCAGCATCCTCGAATCCCTATATACCCTTAGTACAAAACCCGGGTGTTAATAACACACTGGATTGGTGCACCATTAAACATAATCAATCAATCAATCAGTACAAGACCTACCTTCAACGACTACAGTTCTTCCCTCTATACATTTTATATATTTTTAACTTTAAATTTTATCATACGACTGTACAAATATTTTGATATAAAATCTTTCTATATTTGTACACTTTTTATTTTTACTTCTTAGCAATGATGATGGAAATCGAATTTCCGAAACGTCTGACTAATAGACATGTACTACCTTCTAGTCCACCTATTCCTTACTATATATATATATATATATGTTAAACACAGACCGTGCATGGCACAAGGAACTCTTCTGGGAAAATTAAATCCACGATAGTCCGAATAAGTAATGATAAATGACAAATACCATAGTTTTTTTCCTTTTTCATGATTTTAGCCCGACGTGGGCAACGGGTCTCTCGCAAAGAGATCCCATAAATATAGCTTCCCTCACCAGCTATCTGCAAAGCAGACAGGATCCAGCTTTGGGACGTGGATCTAGGGTTTAAAGCAAACCTAGATCCCTACACTCAGAACCTCTATATAAGTAAAAGACTCGTTGCATTCACGTCGTGTTGAATAAATCAAAGAAAAAGGGGGTAACTATTGTATTTTTAGCCAAAAAAACCAAAACTTAAACCTCAACCGGGACATTGAGCGTCCACTTTTCAAGGCACGAAACACGTCCGTTTAGTATACACAAACTCAGAATGGTTCCCTGAGAACAATATATGTTAAACACAGACCGTGCATGGCACAAGGAACTCTTCTGGGAAAATTAAATCCACTATAGTCCGAATAAGTAATGATAAATGACAAATACCATAGTTTTTTTTCCTTTTTCATGATTTTAGCCCGACGTGGGCAACGGGTCTCTCGCAAAGAGATCCCATAAATATAGCTTCCCTCACCAGCTATCTGCAAAGCAGACAGGATCCAGCTTTGGGACGTGGATCTAGGGTTTAAAGCAAACCTAGATCCCTACACTCAGAACCTCTATATAAGTAAAAGACTCGTTGCATTCACGTCGTGTTGAATAAATCAAAGAAAAAGGGGGTAACTATTGTATTTTTAGCCAAAAAAACCAAAACTTAAACCTCAACCGGGACATTGAGCGTCCACTTTTCAAGGCACGAAACACGTCCGTTTAGTATACACAAACTCAGAATGGTTCCCTGAGAACAATATATGTTAAACACAGACCGTGCATGGCACAAGGAACTCTTCTGGGAAAATTAAATCCACTATAGTCCGAATAAGTAATGATAAATGACAAATACCATAGTTTTTTTCCTTTTTCATGATTTTAGCCCGACGTGGGCAACGGGTCTCTCGCAAAGAGATCCCATAAATATAGCTTCCCTCACCAGCTATCTGCAAAGCAGACAGGATCCAGCTTTGGGACGTGGATCTAGGGTTTAAAGCAAACCTAGATCCCTACACTCAGAACCTCTATATAAGTAAAAGACTCGTTGCATTCACGTCGTGTTGAATAAATCAAAGAAAAAGGGGGTAACTATTGTATTTTTAGCCAAAAAAACCAAAACTTAAACCTCAACCGGGACATTGAGCGTCCACTTTTCAAGGCACGAAACACGTCCGTTTAGTATACACAAACTCAGAATGGTTCCCTGAGAACAATATATGTTAAACACAGACCGTGCATGGCACAAGGAACTCTTCTGGGAAAATTAAATCCACTATAGTCCGAATAAGTAATGATAAATGACAAATACCATAGTTTTTTTCCTTTTTCATGATTTTAGCCCGACGTGGGCAACGGGTCTCTCGCAAAGAGATCCCATAAATATAGCTTCCCTCACCAGCTATCTGCAAAGCAGACAGGATCCAGCTTTGGGACGTGGATCTAGGGTTTAAAGCAAACCTAGATCCCTACACTCAGAACCTCTATATAAGTAAAAGACTCGTTGCATTCACGTCGTGTTGAATAAATCAAAGAAAAAGGGGTAACTATTGTATTTTTAGCCAAAAAAAACCAAAACTTAAACCTCAACCGGGACATTGAGCGTCCACTTTTCAAGGCACGAAACACGTCCGTTTAGTATACACAAACTCAGAATGGTTCCCTGAGAACAATATATGTTAAACACAGACCGTGCATGGCACAAGGAACTCTTCTGGGAAAATTAAATCCACTATAGTCCGAATAAGTAATGATAAATGACAAATACCATAGTTTTTTTCCTTTTTCATGATTTTAGCCCGACGTGGGCAACGGGTCTCTCGCAAAGAGATCCCATAAATATAGCTTCCCTCACCAGCTATCTGCAAAGCAGACAGGATCCAGCTTTGGGACGTGGATCTAGGGTTTAAAGCAAACCTAGATCCCTACACTCAGAACCTCTATATAAGTAAAAGACTCGTTGCATTCACGTCGTGTTGAATAAATCAAAGAAAAAGGGGGTAACTATTGTATTTTTAGCCAAAAAAAACCAAAACTTAAACCTCAACCGGGACATTGAGCGTCCACTTTTCAAGGCACGAAACACGTCCGTTTAGTATACACAAACTCAGAATGGTTCCCTGAGAACAATATATGTTAAACACAGACCGTGCATGGCACAAGGAACTCTTCTGGGAAAATTAAATCCACTATAGTCCGAATAAGTAATGATAAATGACAAATACCATAGTTTTTTTCCTTTTTCATGATTTTAGCCCGACGTGGGCAACGGGTCTCTCGCAAAGAGATCCCATAAATATAGCTTCCCTCACCAGCTATCTGCAAAGCAGACAGGATCCAGCTTTGGGACGTGGATCTAGGGTTTAAAGCAAACCTAGATCCCTACACTCAGAACCTCTATATAAGTAAAAGACTCGTTGCATTCACGTCGTGTTGAATAAATCAAAGAAAAAGGGGGTAACTATTGTATTTTTAGCCAAAAAAACCAAAACTTAAACCTCAACCGGGACATTGAGCGTCCACTTTTCAAGGCACGAAACACGTCCGTTTAGTATACACAAACTCAGAATGGTTCCCTGAGAACAATATATGTTAAACACAGACCGTGCATGGCACAAGGAACTCTTCTGGGAAAATTAAATCCACTATAGTCCGAATAAGTAATGATAAATGACAAATACCATAGTTTTTTTCCTTTTTCATGATTTTAGCCCGACGTGGGCAACGGGTCTCTCGCAAAGAGATCCCATAAATATAGCTTCCCTCACCAGCTATCTGCAAAGCAGACAGGATCCAGCTTTGGGACGTGGATCTAGGGTTTAAAGCAAACCTAGATCCCTACACTCAGAACCTCTATATAAGTAAAAGACTCGTTGCATTCACGTCGTGTTGAATAAATCAAAGAAAAAGGGGGTAACTATTGTATTTTTAGCCAAAAAAACCAAAACTTAAACCTCAACCGGGACATTGAGCGTCCACTTTTCAAGGCACGAAACACGTCCGTTTAGTATACACAAACTCAGAATGGTTCCCTGAGAACAATATATGTTAAACACAGACCGTGCATGGCACAAGGAACTCTTCTGGGAAAATTAAATCCACTATAGTCCGAATAAGTAATGATAAATGACAAATACCATAGTTTTTTTTCCTTTTCATGATTTTAGCCCGACGTGGGCAACGGGTCTCTCGCAAAGAGATCCCATAAATATAGCTTCCCTCACCAGCTATCTGCAAAGCAGACAGGATCCAGCTTTGGGACGTGGATCTAGGGTTTAAAGCAAACCTAGATCCCTACACTCAGAACCTCTATATAAGTAAAAGACTCGTTGCATTCACGTCGTGTTGAATAAATCAAAGAAAAGGGGGTAACTATTGTATTTTTAGCCAAAAAAAACCAAAACTTAAACCTCAACCGGGACATTGAGCGTCCACTTTTCAAGGCACGAAACACGTCCGTTTAGTATACACAAACTCAGAATGGTTCCCTGAGAACAATATATGTTAAACACAGACCGTGCATGGCACAAGGAACTCTTCTGGGAAAATTAAATCCACTATAGTCCGAATAAGTAATGATAAATGACAAATACCATAGTTTTTTTCCTTTTTCATGATTTTAGCCCGACGTGGGCAACGGGTCTCTCGCAAAGAGATCCCATAAATATAGCTTCCCTCACCAGCTATCTGCAAAGCAGACAGGATCCAGCTTTGGGACGTGGATCTAGGGTTTAAAGCAAACCTAGATCCCTACACTCAGAACCTCTATATAAGTAAAAGACTCGTTGCATTCACGTCGTGTTGAATAAATCAAAGAAAAAGGGGGTAACTATTGTATTTTTAGCCAAAAAAACCAAAACTTAAACCTCAACCGGGACATTGAGCGTCCACTTTTCAAGGCACGAAACACGTCCGTTTAGTATACACAAACTCAGAATGGTTCCCTGAGAACAATATATGTTAAACACAGACCGTGCATGGCACAAGGAACTCTTCTGGGAAAATTAAATCCACTATAGTCCGAATAAGTAATGATAAATGACAAATACCATAGTTTTTTTCCTTTTTCATGATTTTAGCCCGACGTGGGCAACGGGTCTCTCGCAAAGAGATCCCATAAATATAGCTTCCCTCACCAGCTATCTGCAAAGCAGACAGGATCCAGCTTTGGGACGTGGATCTAGGGTTTAAAGCAAACCTAGATCCCTACACTCAGAACCTCTATATAAGTAAAAGACTCGTTGCATTCACGTCGTGTTGAATAAATCAAAGAAAAAGGGGGTAACTATTGTATTTTTAGCCAAAAAAACCAAAACTTAAACCTCAACCGGGACATTGAGCGTCCACTTTTCAAGGCACGAAACACGTCCGTTTAGTATACACAAACTCAGAATGGTTCCCTGAGAACAATATATGTTAAACACAGACCGTGCATGGCACAAGGAACTCTTCTGGGAAAATTAAATCCACTATAGTCCGAATAAGTAATGATAAATGACAAATACCATAGTTTTTTTCCTTTTTCATGATTTTAGCCCGACGTGGGCAACGGGTCTCTCGCAAAGAGATCCCATAAATATAGCTTCCCTCACCAGCTATCTGCAAAGCAGACAGGATCCAGCTTTGGGACGTGGATCTAGGGTTTAAAGCAAACCTAGATCCCTACACTCAGAACCTCTATATAAGTAAAAGACTCGTTGCATTCACGTCGTGTTGAATAAATCAAAGAAAAAGGGGGTAACTATTGTATTTTTAGCCAAAAAAAACCAAAACTTAAACCTCAACCGGGACATTGAGCGTCCACTTTTCAAGGCACGAAACACGTCCGTTTAGTATACACAAACTCAGAATGGTTCCCTGAGAACAATATATGTTAAACACAGACCGTGCATGGCACAAGGAACTCTTCTGGGAAAATTAAATCCACTATAGTCCGAATAAGTAATGATAAATGACAAATACCATAGTTTTTTTCCTTTTTCATGATTTTAGCCCGACGTGGGCAAGGGTCTCTCGCAAAGAGATCCCATAAATATAGCTTCCCTCACCAGCTATCTGCAAAGCAGACAGGATCCAGCTTTGGGACGTGGATCTAGGGTTTAAAGCAAACCTAGATCCCTACACTCAGAACCTCTATATAAGTAAAAGACTCGTTGCATTCACGTCGTGTTGAATAAATCAAAGAAAAAGGGGGTAACTATTGTATTTTTAGCCAAAAAAACCAAAACTTAAACCTCAACCGGGACATTGAGCGTCCACTTTTCAAGGCACGAAACACGTCCGTTTAGTATACACAAACTCAGAATGGTTCCCTGAGAACAATATATGTTAAACACAGACCGTGCATGGCACAAGGAACTCTTCTGGGAAAATTAAATCCACTATAGTCCGAATAAGTAATGATAAATGACAAATACCATAGTTTTTTTCCTTTTTCATGATTTTAGCCCGACGTGGGCAACGGGTCTCTCGCAAAGAGATCCCATAAATATAGCTTCCCTCACCAGCTATCTGCAAAGCAGACAGGATCCAGCTTTGGGACGTGGATCTAGGGTTTAAAGCAAACCTAGATCCCTACACTCAGAACCTCTATATAAGTAAAAGACTCGTTGCATTCACGTCGTGTTGAATAAATCAAAGAAAAAGGGGGTAACTATTGTATTTTTAGCCAAAAAAACCAAAACTTAAACTCAACCGGGACATTGAGCGTCCACTTTTCAAGGCACGAAACACGTCCGTTTAGTATACACAAACTCAGAATGGTTCCCTGAGAACAATATATGTTAAACACAGACCGTGCATGGCACAAGGAACTCTTCTGGGAAAATTAAATCCACTATAGTCCGAATAAGTAATGATAAATGACAAATACCATAGTTTTTTTCCTTTTTCATGATTTTAGCCCGACGTGGGCAACGGGTCTCTCGCAAAGAGATCCCATAAATATAGCTTCCCTCACCAGCTATCTGCAAAGCAGACAGGATCCAGCTTTGGGACGTGGATCTAGGGTTTAAAGCAAACCTAGATCCCTACACTCAGAACCTCTATATAAGTAAAAGACTCGTTGCATTCACGTCGTGTTGAATAAATCAAAGAAAAAGGGGGTAACTATTGTATTTTTAGCCAAAAAAAACCAAAACTTAAACCTCAACCGGGACATTGAGCGTCCACTTTTCAAGGCACGAAACACGTCCGTTAGTATACACAAACTCAGAATGGTTCCCTGAGAACAATATATGTTAAACACAGACCGTGCATGGCAAGGAACTCTTCTGGGAAAATTAAATCCACTATAGTCCGAATAAGTAATGATAAATGACAAATACCATAGTTTTTTTCCTTTTTCATGATTTTAGCCCGACGTGGGCAACGGGTCTCTCGCAAAGAGATCCCATAAATAAGCTTCCTCACCAGCTATCTGCAAAGCAGACAGGATCCAGCTTTGGGACGTGGATCTAGGGTTTAAAGCAAACCTAGATCCCTACACTCAGAACCTCTATATAAGTAAAAGACTCGTTTGCATTCACGTCGTGTTGAATAAATCAAAGAAAAAGGGGGTAACTATTGTATTTTTAGCCAAAAAAACCAAAACTTAAACCTCAACCGGACATTGAGCGTCCACTTTTCAAGGCACGAAACACGTCCGTTTAGTATACACAAACTCAGAATGGTTCCCTGAGAACAATATATGTTAAACACAGACCGTGCATGGCACAAGGAACTCTTCTGGGAAAATTAAATCCACTATAGTCCGAATAAGTAATGATAATGACAAATACCATAGTTTTTTTCCTTTTTCATGATTTTAGCCCGACGTGGGCAACGGGTCTCTCGCAAAGAGATCCCATAAATATAGCTTCCCTCACCAGCTATCTGCAAAGCAGACAGGATCCAGCTTTGGGACGTGGATCTAGGGTTTAAAGCAAACCTAGATCCCTACACTCAGAACCTCTATATAAGTAAAAGACTCGTTGCATTCACGTCGTGTTGAATAAATCAAGAAAAAGGGGGTAACTATTGTATTTTTAGCCAAAAAAACCAAACTTAAACCTCAACCGGGACATTGAGCGTCCACTTTTCAAGGCACGAAACACGTCCGTTTAGTATACACAAACTCAGAATGGTTCCCTGAGAACAATATATGTTAAACACAGACCGTGCATGGCACAAGGAACTCTTCTGGGAAAATTAAATCCACTATAGTCCGAATAAGTAATGATAATGACAAATACCATAGTTTTTTTCCTTTTTCATGATTTTAGCCCGACGTGGGCAACGGTCTCTCGCAAAGATCCCATAAATATAGCTTCCCTCACCAGCTATCTGCAAAGCAGACAGGATCCAGCTTTGGGACGTGGATCTAGGGTTTAAAGCAAACCTAGATCCCTACACTCAGAACCTCTATATAAGTAAAAGACTCGTTGCATTCACGTCGTGTTGAATAACAAAGAAAAAAGGGGTAACTATTGTATTTTTAGCCAAAAAAACCAAAACTTAAAACCTCAACCGGACATTGAGCGTCCACTTTTCAAGGCACGAAACACGTCCGTTTAGTATACACAAACTCAGAATGGTTCCCTGAGAACAATATATGTTAAACACAGACCGTGCATGCACAAGGAACTCTTCTGGGAAAATTAAATCCACTATAGTCCGAATAAGTAATGATAAATGACAAATACCATAGTTTTTTTCCTTTTTCATGATTTTAGCCCGACGTGGGCAACGGTCTCTCGCAAAGAGATCCCATAAATATAGCTTCCCTCACCAGCTATCTGCAAAGCAGACAGGATCCAGCTTTGGGACGTGGATCTAGGGTTTAAAGCAAACCTAGATCCTACACTCAGAACCTCTATATAAGTAAAAGACTCGTTGCATTCACGTCGTGTTGAATAAATCAAAGAAAAAGGGGGTAAACTATTGTATTTTTAGCCAAAAAAAACCAAACTTAAACCTCAACCGGGACATTGAGCGTCCACTTTTCAAGGCACGAAACACGTCCGTTTAGTATACACAACTCAAAATGGTTCCCTGAGAACAATATATGTTAAACACAGACCGTGCATGGCACAAGGAACTCTTCTGGAAAATTAAATCCACTATAGTCCGAATAAGTAATGATAAATGACAAATACCATAGTTTTTTTCCTTTTTCATGATTTTAGCCCGACGTGGGCAACGGGTCTCTCGCAAAGAGATCCCATAAATATAGCTTCCCTCACCAGCTATCTGCAAAGCAGACAGGATCCAGCTTTGGGACGTGGATCTAGGGTTTAAAGCAAACCTAGATCCCTACACTCAGAACCTCTATATAAGTAAAAGACTCGTTGCATTCACGTCGTGTTGAATAAATCAAAGAAAAAGGGGGTAACTATTGTATTTTTAGCCAAAAAAACCAAAACTTAAACCTCAACCGGGACATTGAGCGTCCACTTTTCAAGGCACGAAACACGTCCGTTAGTATACACAAACTCAGAATGGTTCCCTGAGAACAATATATGTTAAACAAGACCGTGCATGGCACAAGGAACTCTTCTGGGAAAATTAAATCCACTATAGTCCGAATAAGTAATGATAAATGACAAATACCATAGTTTTTTTTCCTTTTTCATGATTTTAGCCCGACGTGGGGCAACGGGTCTCTCGCAAAGAGATCCCATAAATATAGCTTCCCTCACCAGCTATCTGCAAAGCAGACAGGATCCAGCTTTGGGACGTGGATCTAGGTTTAAAGCAAACCTAGATCCCTACACTCAGAACCTCTATATAAGTAAAAGACTCGTTGCATTCACGTCGTGTTGAATAAATCAAAGAAAAAGGGGGGTAACTATTGTATTTTTAGCCAAAAAAACCAAAACTTAAACCTCAACCGGGACATTGAGCGTCCACTTTTCAAGGCACGAAACACGTCCGTTTAGTATACACAAACTCAGAATGGTTCCCTGAGAACAATATATGTTAAACACAGACCGTGCATGGCACAAGGAACTCTTCTGGGAAAATTAAATCCACTATAGTCCGAATAAGTAATGATAAATGACAATACCATAGTTTTTTTCCTTTTTCATGATTTTAGCCCGACGTGGGCAACGGGTCTCTCGCAAAGAGATCCCATAAATATAGCTTCCCTCACCAGCTATCTGCAAAGCAGACAGGATCCAGCTTTGGGACGTGGATCTAGGGTTTAAAGCAAACCTAGATCCCTACACTCAGAACCTCTATATAAGTAAAAGACTCGTTGCATTCACGTCGTGTTGAATAAATCAAAGAAAAAGGGGGTAACTATTGTTTTTTAGCCAAAAAAAACCAAAACTTAAACCTCAACCGGGACATTGAGCGTCCACTTTTCAAGGCACGAAACACGTCCGTTTAGTATACCACAAACTCAGATGGTTCCCTGAGAACAATATATGTTAAACACAGACCGTGCATGGCACAAGGAACTCTTCTGGGAAAATTAAATCCACTATAGTCCGAATAAGTAATGATAAATGACAAATACCATAGTTTTTTTCCTTTTCATGATTTTAGCCCGACGTGGGCAACGGGTCTCTCGCAAAGAGATCCCATAAATATAGCTTCCCTCACCAGCTATCTGCAAAGCAGACAGGATCCAGCTTTGGGACGTGGATCTAGGGTTTAAAACAAACCTAGATCCCTACACTCAGAACCTCTATATAAGTAAAAGACTCGTTGCATTCACGTCGTGTTGATAAATCAAAGAAAAAGGGGTAACTATTGTATTTTAGCCAAAAAAAAACCAAAACTTAAACCTCAACCGGGACATTGAGCGTCCACTTTTCAAGGCACGAACACGTCCGTTTAGTATACACAAACTCAGAATGGTTCCCTGAGAACAATATATATTAAACACAGACCGTGCATGCACAAAGGAACTCTTCTGGGAAAATAAATCCACTATAGTCCGAATAAGTAATGATAAATGACAAATACCATAGTTTTTTCCTTTTTCATGATTGTTAGCCCGACGTGGGCAACGGGTCTCTCGCAAGAGATCCCATAAATATAGCTTCCCCACCAGCTATCTGCAAAGCAGACAGGATCCAGCTTTGGGACGTGGATCTGGGTTTAAGCAAACCTAGATCCCTACACTCAGAACCTCTATATAAGTAAAAGACTCGTTGCATTCACGTCGTGTTGAATAATCAAAGAAAAAGGGGGTAACTATTGTATTTTTAAGCCAAAAAAAAACCAAACTTAAACCTCAACCGGGACATTGAGCGTCCTTTTCAAGGCACGAAACACGTCCGTTTAGTATACACAAACTCAGAATGGTTCCCTGAGAACAATATATGTTAAACACAGACCGTGCATGGCACAAGGAACTTTCTGGGAAAATTAAAATCCACTATAGTCCGAATAAGTAATGATAAATGACAAATACCATAGTTTTTTTCCTTTTTCATGATTTTAGCCCGACGGGGGCAACGGGTCTCTCGCAAAGAGATCCCATAAATATAGCTTCCCTCACCAGCTATCTGCAAAGCAGACAGGATCCAGCTTTGGGACGTGGATCTAGGGTTTAAAGCAAACCTAGATCCCTACACTCAGAACCTCTATATAAGTAAAAAGACTCGTTGCATTCACGTCGGTGTTGAATAAATCAAAGAAAAAGGGGGTAACTATTGTATTTTTAGCAAAAAAACCAAAACTTAAACCTCAACCGGGACATTGAGCGTCCACTTTTCAAGGCACGAAACACGTCCGTTAGTATACACAAACTCAGAATGGTTCCCTGAGAAACAATATATGTTAAAACACAGACCGTGCATGGCACAAGGAACTCTTCTGGGAAATTAAATCCACTATAGTCCGAATAAGTAATGAAATGACAAATACATAGTTTTTTTCCTTTTTCATGATTTTAGCCCGACGTGGGCAAACGGGTCTCTCGCAAAGAGATCCCATAAATATAGCTTCCCTCACCAGCTATCTGCAAAGAGACAGGATCCAGCTTTGGGACGTGGATCTAGGGTTTTAAAGCAAACTAGATCCCTACACTCAGAACCTCTATATAAGTAAAGACTCGTGCATTCACTCGTCGTGTTGAATAAATCAAAGAAAAAGGGGGTAACTATTGTATTTTTAGCCAAAAAAAAACCAAAACTTAAACCTCAACCGGGACATTGAGCGTCCACTTTCAAGGCACGAAAACACGTCCGTTTAGTATACACAAACTCAGATGGTTCCTGAGAAACAATATATGTTAAACACAGACCGTGCATGGCACAAGGAACTCTTCTGGGAAAATTAAATCCACTATAGTCCGAATAAGTAATGATAAATGACAAATACCATAGTTTTTTTCCTTTTCATGATTTTAGCCCGACGTGGCAACGGGGTCTCCTCTCGCAAAGAGATCCCATAAAATAGCTTCCCTCACAGCTATCTGCAAAGCAGACAGGATCCAGCTTTGGGACGTGGATCTAGGGTTTAAAGCAACCTAGATCCCTACACTCAGAAACCTCTATATAAGTAAAAGACTCGTTGCATTCACGTCGTGTTGAATAAATCAAAGAAAAAGGGGGTAACTATTGTATTTTTAGCCAAAAAAACAAAACTTAAACCTCAACCGGGGACATTGAGCGTCCACTTTCAAGGCACGAAACACGTCCGTTTAGTATACACAAACTCAGAATGGTTCCCTGAGAACAATATAGTTAAACACAGACCGTGCATGGCACAAGGAACTCTTCTGGGAAAATTAAATCCACTATAGTCCGAATAGTAATGATAAATGACAAATACCATAGTTTTTTCCTTTTTCATGATTTTAGCCCGACGTGGGCAAGGGTCTCGCGCAAAGAGATCCCATAAATATAGCTTCCCTCACCAGCTATCTGCAAAGCAGACAGGATCCAGCTTTGGGACGTGGATCTAGGGTTTAAAGCAAACCTAGATCCCTACACTCAGAACCTTATAAGTAAAAGACTCGTTGCATTCACGTCGGTTGAATAAATCAAAGAAAAAGGGGGTAACTATTGTATTTTTAGCCAAAAAAACCAAACTTAAACCTCAACCGGGACATTGAGCGTCCACTTTTCAAGGCACGAAACACGTCCGTTTAGTATACACAAACTCAGAATGGTCCCTGAGAACAATATAGTTAAAACACAGACCGTGCATGGCACAAGGAACTCTTCGGGAAAATTAATCCACTATAGTCCGAATAAGTAATGATAAATGACAAATACCATAGTTTTTTCCTTTTTCATGATTTTAGCCCGACGTGGGCAACGGGTCTCTCGCAAAGAGATCCCATAAATATAGCTTCCTCACCAGCTATCTGCAAGCAGACAGGATCCAGCTTTGGGACGTGGATCTAGGGTTTAAAGCAAACCTAGATCCCTACACTCAGAACCTCTATATAAGAAAAGACTCGTTGCATTCACGTCGTGTTGAATAAATCAAAGAAAAAGGGGGTAACTATTGTATTTTTAGCCAAAAAAAACCAAAACTTAAACCTCAACCGGGACATTGAGCGTCCACTTTTCAAGGCACGAAACACGTCCGTTTAGTATACACAAACTCAGAATGGTTCCCTGAGAACAATATATGTTAAACACAGACCGTGCATGGCACAAGGAACTCTTCTGGAAAATTAAATCCACTATAGTCCGAATAAGTAATGATAAATGACAAATACCATATTTTTTTCCTTTTTCATGATTTTAGCCCGACGTGGGCAACGGGTCTCTCGCAAAGAGATCCCATAAATATAGCTTCCCTCACCAGCTATCTGCAAAGCAGACAGGATCCAGCTTTGGGACGTGGATCTAGGGTTTAAAGCAAACCTAGATCCCTACACTCAGAACCTCTATATAAGTAAAAGACTCGTTGCATTCACGTCGTGTTGAATAAATCAAAGAAAAAGGGGGTAACTATTGTATTTTTAGCCAAAAAAAACCAAAACTTAAACCTCAACCGGGACATTGAGCGTCCACTTTTCAAGGCACGAAACACGTCCGTTTAGTATACACAAACTCAGAATGGTTCCCTGAGAACAATATATGTTAAACACAGACCGTGCATGGCACAAGGAACTCTTCTGGGAAAATTAAATCCACTATAGTCCGAATAAGTAATGATAAATGACAAATACCATAGTTTTTTTCCTTTTTCATGATTTTAGCCCGACGTGGGCAACGGGTCTCTCGCAAAGAGATCCCATAAATATAGCTTCCCTCACCAGCTATCTGCAAAGCAGACAGGATCCAGCTTTGGGACGTGGATCTAGGGTTTAAAGCAAACCTAGATCCCTACACTCAGAACCTCTATATAAGTAAAAGACTCGTTGCATTCACGTCGTGTTGAATAAATCAAAGAAAAAGGGGTAACTATTGTATTTTTAGCCAAAAAAACCAAAACTTAAACCTCAACCGGGACATTGAGCGTCCACTTTTCAAGGCACGAAACACGTCCGTTTAGTATACACAAACTCAGAATGGTTCCCTGAGAACAATATATGTTAAACACAGACCGTGCATGGCACAAGGAACTCTTCTGGGAAAATTAAATCCACTATAGTCCGAATAAGTAATGATAAATGACAAATACCATAGTTTTTTTCCTTTTTCATGATTTTAGCCCGACGTGGGCAACGGGTCTCTCGCAAAGAGATCCCATAAATATAGCTTCCCTCACCAGCTATCTGCAAAGCAGACAGGATCCAGCTTTGGGACGTGGATCTAGGTTTAAAGCAAACCTAGATCCCTACACTCAGAACCTCTATATAAGTAAAAGACTCGTTGCATTCACGTCGTGTTGAATAAATCAAAGAAAAGGGGGTAACTATTGTATTTTTAGCCAAAAAAACCAAAACTTAAACCTCAACCGGGACATTGAGCGTCCACTTTTCAAGGCACGAAACACGTCCGTTTAGTATACACAAACTCAGAATGGTTCCCTGAGAACAATATATGTTAAACACAGACCGTGCATGGCACAAGGAACTCTTCTGGGAAAATTAAATCCACTATAGTCCGAATAAGTAATGATAAATGACAAATACCATATTTTTTTCCTTTTTCATGATTTTAGCCCGACGTGGGCAACGGGTCTCTCGCAAAGAGATCCCATAATATAGCTTCCCTCACCAGCTATCTGCAAAGCAGACAGGATCCAGCTTTGGGACGTGGATCTAGGGTTTAAAGCAAACCTAGATCCCTACACTCAGAACCTCTATATAAGTAAAAGACTCGTTGCATTCACGTCGTGTTGAATAAATCAAAGAAAAAGGGGGTAACTATTGTATTTTTAGCCAAAAAAACCAAAACTTAAACCTCAACCGGGACATTGAGCGTCCACTTTTCAAGGCACGAAACACGTCCGTTTAGTATACACAAACTCAGAATGGTTCCCTGAGAACAATATATGTTAAACACAGACCGTGCATGGCACAAGGAACTCTTCTGGGAAAATTAAATCCACTATAGTCCGAATAAGTAATGATAAATGACAAATACCATAGTTTTTTCCTTTTTCATGATTTTAGCCCGACGTGGGCAACGGGTCTCTCGCAAAGAGATCCCATAAATATAGCTTCCCTCACCAGCTATCTGCAAAGCAGACAGGATCCAGCTTTGGGACGTGGATCTAGGGTTTAAAGCAAACCTAGATCCCTACACTCAGAACCTCTATATAAGTAAAAGACTCGTTGCATTCACGTCGTGTTGAATAAATCAAAGAAAAAGGGGGTAACTATTGTATTTTTAGCCAAAAAAACCAAAACTTAAACCTCAACCGGGACATTGAGCGTCCACTTTTCAAGGCACGAAACACGTCCGTTTAGTATACACAAACTCAGAATGGTTCCCTGAGAACAATATATGTTAAACACAGACCGTGCATGGCACAAGGAACTCTTCTGGGAAAATTAAATCCACTATAGTCCGAATAAGTAATGATAAATGACAAATACCATAGTTTTTTTCCTTTTTCATGATTTTAGCCCGACGTGGGCAACGGGTCTCTCGCAAAGAGATCCCATAAATATAGCTTCCCTCACCAGCTATCTGCAAAGCAGACAGGATCCAGCTTTGGGACGTGGATCTAGGGTTTAAAGCAAACCTAGATCCCTACACTCAGAACCTCTATATAAGTAAAAGACTCGTTGCATTCACGTCGTGTTGAATAAATCAAAGAAAAGGGGGTAACTATTGTATTTTTAGCCAAAAAAAACCAAAACTTAAACCTCAACCGGGACATTGAGCGTCCACTTTTCAAGGCACGAAACACGTCCGTTTAGTATACACAAACTCAGAATGGTTCCCTGAGAACAATATATGTTAAACACAGACCGTGCATGGCACAAGGAACTCTTCTGGGAAAATTAAATCCACTATAGTCCGAATAAGTAATGATAAATGACAAATACCATAGTTTTTTTCCTTTTTCATGATTTTAGCCCGACGTGGGCAACGGGTCTCTCGCAAAGAGATCCCATAAATATAGCTTCCCTCACCAGCTATCTGCAAAGCAGACAGGATCCAGCTTTGGGACGTGGATCTAGGGTTTAAAGCAAACCTAGATCCCTACACTCAGAACCTCTATATAAGTAAAAGACTCGTTGCATTCACGTCGTGTTGAATAAATCAAAGAAAAAGGGGGTAACTATTGTATTTTTAGCCAAAAAAACCAAAACTTAAACCTCAACCGGGACATTGAGCGTCCACTTTTCAAGGCACGAAACACGTCCGTTTAGTATACACAAACTCAGAATGGTTCCCTGAGAACAATATATGTTAAACACAGACCGTGCATGGCACAAGGAACTCTTCTGGGAAAATTAAATCCACTATAGTCCGAATAAGTAATGATAAATGACAAATACCATAGTTTTTTTCCTTTTTCATGATTTTAGCCCGACGTGGGCAACGGGTCTCTCGCAAAGAGATCCCATAAATATAGCTTCCCTCACCAGCTATCTGCAAAGCAGACAGGATCCAGCTTTGGGACGTGGATCTAGGGTTTAAAGCAAACCTAGATCCCTACACTCAGAACCTCTATATAAGTAAAAGACTCGTTGCATTCACGTCGTGTTGAATAAATCAAAGAAAAAGGGGGTAACTATTGTATTTTTAGCCAAAAAAACCAAAACTTAAACCTCAACCGGGACATTGAGCGTCCACTTTTCAAGGCACGAAACACGTCCGTTTAGTATACACAAACTCAGAATGGTTCCCTGAGAACAATATATGTTAAACACAGACCGTGCATGGCACAAGGAACTCTTCTGGGAAAATTAAATCCACTATAGTCCGAATAAGTAATGATAAATGACAAATACCATAGTTTTTTTCCTTTTTCATGATTTTAGCCCGACGTGGGCAACGGGTCTCTCGCAAAGAGATCCCATAAATATAGCTTCCCTCACCAGCTATCTGCAAAGCAGACAGGATCCAGCTTTGGACGTGGATGAGGGAAGCTATATTTATGGGATCTCTTTGCGAGAGACCCGTTGCCCACGTCGGGCTAAAATCATGAAAAAGGAAAAAAACTATGGTATTTGTCATTTATCATTACTTATTCGGACTATAGTGGATTTAATTTTCCCAGAAGAGTTCCTTGTGCCATGCACGGTCTGTGTTTAACATATATTGTTCTCAGGGAACCATTCTGAGTTTGTGTATACTAAACGGACGTGTTTCGTGCCTTGAAAAGTGGACGCTCAATGTCCCGGTTGAGGTTTAAGTTTTGGTTTTTTTGGCTAAAAATACAATAGTTACCCCCTTTTTCTTTGATTTATTCAACACGACGTGAATGCAACGAGTCTTTTACTTATATAGAGGTTCTGAGTGTAGGGATCTAGGTTTGCTTTAAACCCTAGATCCACGTCCCAAAGCTGGATCCTGTCTGCTTTGCAGATAGCTGGTGAGGGAAGCTATATTTATGGGATCTCTTTGCGAGAGACCCGTTGCCCACGTCGGGCTAAAATCATGAAAAAGGAAAAAAACTATGGTATTTGTCATTTATCATTACTTATTCGGACTATAGTGGATTTAATTTTCCCAGAAGAGTTCCTTGTGCCATGCACGGTCTGTGTTTAACATATTGTTCTCAGGGAACCATTCTGAGTTTGTGTATACTAAACGGACGTGTTTCGTGCCTTGAAAAGTGGACGCTCAATGTCCCGGTTGAGGTTTAAGTTTTGGTTTTTTTTGGCTAAAAATACAATAGTTACCCCCTTTTTCTTTGATTTATTCAACACGACGTGAATGCAACGAGTCTTTTACTTATATAGAGGTTCTGAGTGTAGGGATCTAGGTTTGCTTTAAACCCTAGATCCACGTCCCAAAGCTGGATCCTGTCTGCTTTGCAGATAGCTGGTGAGGGAAGCTATATTTATGGGATCTCTTTGCGAGAGACCCGTTGCCCACGTCGGGCTAAAATCATGAAAAAGGAAAAAAACTATGGTATTTGTCATTTATCATTACTTATTCGGACTATAGTGGATTTAATTTTCCCAGAAGAGTTCCTTGTGCCATGCACGGTCTGTGTTTAACATATATTGTTCTCAGGGAACCATTCTGAGTTTGTGTATACTAAACGGACGTGTTTCGTGCCTTGAAAAGTGGACGCTCAATGTCCCGGTTGAGGTTTAAGTTTTGGTTTTTTTGGCTAAAAATACAATAGTTACCCCCTTTTTCTTTGATTTATTCAACACGACGTGAATGCAACGAGTCTTTTACTTATATAGAGGTTCTGAGTGTAGGGATCTAGGTTTGCTTTAAACCCTAGATCCACGTCCCAAAGCTGGATCCTGTCTGCTTTGCAGATAGCTGGTGAGGGAAGCTATATTTATGGGATCTCTTTGCGAGAGACCCGTTGCCCACGTCGGGCTAAAATCATGAAAAAGGAAAAAAACTATGGTATTTGTCATTATCATTACTTATTCGGACTATAGTGGATTTAATTTTCCCAGAAGAGTTCCTTGTGCCATGCACGGTCTGTGTTTAACATATATTGTTCTCAGGGAACCATTCTGAGTTTGTGTATACTAAACGGACGTGTTTCGTGCCTTGAAAAGTGGACGCTCAATGTCCCGGTTGAGGTTTAAGTTTTGGTTTTTTTGGCTAAAAATACAATAGTTACCCCCTTTTTCTTTGATTTATTCAACACGACGTGAATGCAACGAGTCTTTTACTTATATAGAGGTTCTGAGTGTAGGGATCTAGGTTTGCTTTAAACCCTAGATCCACGTCCCAAAGCTGGATCCTGTCTGCTTTGCAGATAGCTGGTGAGGGAAGCTATATTTATGGGATCTCTTTGCGAGAGACCCGTTGCCCACGTCGGGCTAAAATCATGAAAAAGGAAAAAAACTATGGTATTTGTCATTTATCATTACTTATTCGGACTATAGTGGATTTAATTTTCCCAGAAGAGTTCCTTGTGCCATGCACGGTCTGTGTTTAACATATATGTTCTCAGGGAACCATTCTGAGTTTGTGTATACTAAACGGACGTGTTTCGTGCCTTGAAAAGTGGACGCTCAATGTCCCGGTTGAGGTTTAAGTTTTGGTTTTTTTGGCTAAAAATACAATAGTTACCCCCTTTTTCTTTGATTTATTCAACACGACGTGAATGCAACGAGTCTTTTACTTATATAGAGGTTCTGAGTGTAGGGATCTAGGTTTGCTTTAAACCCTAGATCCACGTCCCAAAGCTGGATCCTGTCTGCTTTGCAGATAGCTGGTGAGGGAAGCTATATTTATGGGATCTCTTTGCGAGAGACCCGTTGCCCACGTCGGGCTAAAATCATGAAAAAGGAAAAAAACTATGGTATTTGTCATTTATCATTACTTATTCGGACTATAGTGGATTTAATTTTCCCAGAAGAGTTCCTTGTGCCATGCACGGTCTGTGTTTAACATATATTGTTCTCAGGGAACCATTCTGAGTTTGTGTATACTAAACGGACGTGTTTCGTGCCTTGAAAAGTGGACGCTCAATGTCCCGGTTGAGGTTTAAGTTTTGGTTTTTTTTGGCTAAAAATACAATAGTTACCCCCTTTTTCTTTGATTTATTCAACACGACGTGAATGCAACGAGTCTTTTACTTATATAGAGGTTCTGAGTGTAGGGATCTAGGTTTGCTTTAAACCCTAGATCCACGTCCCAAAGCTGGATCCTGTCTGCTTTGCAGATAGCTGGTGAGGGAAGCTATATTTATGGGATCTCTTTGCGAGAGACCCGTTGCCCACGTCGGGCTAAAATCATGAAAAAGGAAAAAAACTATGGTATTTGTCATTTATCATTACTTATTCGGACTATAGTGGATTTAATTTTCCCAGAAGAGTTCCTTGTGCCATGCACGGTCTGTGTTTAACATATATTGTTCTCAGGGAACCATTCTGAGTTTGTGTATACTAAACGGACGTGTTTCGTGCCTTGAAAAGTGGACGCTCAATGTCCCGGTTGAGGTTTAAGTTTTGGTTTTTTTGGCTAAAAATACAATAGTTACCCCCTTTTTCTTTGATTTATTCAACACGACGTGAATGCAACGAGTCTTTTACTTATATAGAGGTTCTGAGTGTAGGGATCTAGGTTTGCTTTAAACCCTAGATCCACGTCCCAAAGCTGGATCCTGTCTGCTTTGCAGATAGCTGGTGAGGGAAGCTATATTTATGGGATCTCTTTGCGAGAGACCCGTTGCCCACGTCGGGCTAAAATCATGAAAAAGGAAAAAAACTATGGTATTTGTCATTTATCATTACTTATTCGGACTATAGTGGATTTAATTTTCCCAGAAGAGTTCCTTGTGCCATGCACGGTCTGTGTTTAACATATATTGTTCTCAGGGAACCATTCTGAGTTTGTGTATACTAAACGGACGTGTTTCGTGCCTTGAAAAGTGGACGCTCAATGTCCCGGTTGAGGTTTAAGTTTTGGTTTTTTTGGCTAAAAATACAATAGTTACCCCCTTTTTCTTTGATTTATTCAACACGACGTGAATGCAACGAGTCTTTTACTTATATAGAGGTTCTGAGTGTAGGGATCTAGGTTTGCTTTAAACCCTAGATCCACGTCCCAAAGCTGGATCCTGTCTGCTTTGCAGATAGCTGGTGAGGGAAGCTATATTTATGGGATCTCTTTGCGAGAGACCCGTTGCCCACGTCGGGCTAAAATCATGAAAAAGGAAAAAAACTATGGTATTTGTCATTTATCATTACTTATTCGGACTATAGTGGATTTAATTTTCCCAGAAGAGTTCCTTGTGCCATGCACGGTCTGTGTTTAACATATATTGTTCTCAGGGAACCATTCTGAGTTTGTGTATACTAAACGGACGTGTTTCGTGCCTTGAAAAGTGGACGCTCAATGTCCCGGTTGAGGTTTAAGTTTTGGTTTTTTTTGGCTAAAAATACAATAGTTACCCCCTTTTTCTTTGATTTATTCAACACGACGTGAATGCAACGAGTCTTTTACTTATATAGAGGTTCTGAGTGTAGGGATCTAGGTTTGCTTTAAACCCTAGATCCACGTCCCAAAGCTGGATCCTGTCTGCTTTGCAGATAGCTGGTGAGGGAAGCTATATTTATGGGATCTCTTTGCGAGAGACCCGTTGCCCACGTCGGGCTAAAATCATGAAAAAGGAAAAAAACTATGGTATTTGTCATTTATCATTACTTATTCGGACTATAGTGGATTTAATTTTCCCAGAAGAGTTCCTTGTGCCATGCACGGTCTGTGTTTAACATATATTGTTCTCAGGGAACCATTCTGAGTTGTGTATATTATATATATATATTAGTGATGTAGGTCACATCCGCATCCGCATCCGCGGGACATCCGCACATTTTCTCGCATCCGCATCCGCATCCGCACGTTGGACTGCGGATGTCGTGCGGATGTGGACTGTTGAGATAAAATGTCATTAATAAGCGGAAATTATCAAATTCTACTATATTAACAGAACTAGTTCATTGTGCGCAAAAGTGATGCAAGCGACAAGACGAGAGGCTGTTCTTGTATGAAGTTACTCTCTTGCAACCTACTTAGATCCACGTTACAAAGCTAAGTTATTTTCACCTAGTACATTAGAACGAGTTAAATCATCACTTGGCAAAGCAGTTGAAGAGCTTCAATCTCTTGAATCTGTCGCTTCGCCACCCACCAAAAGAATAAAAGTTTCAGTGACAGAACCAACACCTTCAACAAGCAAATCTATCACAGAATTTGTCTCTCAGTTTCTTGAGTCAAGCAGCAATGACGAGACCTACGCGATGTCAAAAGATGTAGTAAAAATGATCGAGAGCTATCACCAAGAAAAAACGCCTGGCTGCATGTGACAATCCTATTAGTTGGTGGAAAAATACGCAGAATATCTATCCATACTTGAGTAAACTTGCAAGGAAACATTTAGCCTGTCCTCCAACAAACGTACCAAGCGAGAGATTATTTAGCAGTGCTGGATTAATATATGATGAAAAGAGAAACAGACTGGGAGCAGAAAAGGCAGAAAAATTAATGTTCCTTAAGCATAACCTTCCTATAATTAAGTTTGAACATTAAACGATGAACATCTTAGTTTACTTTATTTTAATTACTCATTTATAAATATGCGTAATAAAACTTTAAACTTAAATAAATAGTTATCAAGCTAATTAAAGATCTCTTTCTATAAGGGTGGAGGTTGGGGAAAGAGGTCGGTGGGGTGCATTTGAGTTGGGTTCACGTCCCGCATCCTGGTAACACAATTATGGTTTCTAATTGTGGCTGAAACTCAACAAAATATAACGAATTTATTTGCAGACGAATTCACTAATGGATTTCTATATTAGTTAGATGCTTGATATTATTTTATATGTTCAGAGAAAAGTACAGCAATTATTGTACAATTAATCAATTATACTACATTATAGCTACAGCTCTCTATATATAATAACTTATTATATACGTTAAACACAACAAATCTCGAATATATCCTAAAAAATAACGAAAATGTAGACATCCGCATCCGCATCCGCGGATGTGAAAAAAATGACATCCGCTACATCACTAATATATATATATATATATAAGGAATCTTACTACTACTGCTAACATTCTGTACCCAGGCATGGCAAATCTGGGTTTTCTGAGTTTCATTTGTTAACACACCAGAAAATAAATTGAATTGAAGCCTAAAATAATTATAGATTATAGGTATATAAATTCCTCATTATTATTATTACAATATACATGCCGCAAGGCGTACAGCTTTTGATATCTTCAATAGACGAAAGACTTGTTTCTTGCTAGACAATAATTCATCTACTCGTGGCGATAGATGGAAAATAAGAAGTAGATGTTAACAAATTTTACACACACACACACACACACACATTTCCGCATATTTAGTTATTTATTCAACTATCACTAGCCTTCGATTCTATAGGTAAGGCAGCTTTCTGGGTTTCTGGCCACTGTATAATGTTTGAGCCTAAGGCTATTATTGGTTTACAGTCCTTCAAAAAGGTTCTTCATAATTTTGAAGCTGTACAAAATAGGTCTACCCCACTAATTAAATTATTAAGGGTTCAGTTTAGAGTTAAAGTTTTGTATTACGAATGTAATCTATGCATAACCTTTTGTTTAGATTAATGTATCTAGAGATGGTTTAGATACTAACTATTGAATAGTGTCAGTAGCCTTAGATCATGCTGGCCTGAAAACTTATCTTAGACTGTATAATCTATTTTTAATAGGATAAAACTAATTTTTCCATACACATGGGTATCAAAGTTCATGAGGTCTAACATTTCTTAAGCCTATGAAAGGTTGTAAATCACCTTCGGTAGAATGGATTGCAACGTCTATGTAAACTGGCCTAGGTTTTCGGTAATGCAATAGCCTATCTTCGTCCACTAATTAAGTTTTAAGTACCCACACACACACACACACACACACACACATATATATATATATATATATATATATATATATATATATATATATAATGTCTACGGGGCATAAATGAAATAGACGAGCTGTTCACTCGAGATCACCTGTAAATTTGAATCTGTACACTCAGATGAATATGATATGTTGCACTCAGATGAAGGGACGAGATGTTCTCATGCACTCTCTGCAACACATAACCATGTACACCCAGGCTCAGCTGGTATTGTGCTGAGACGAGCATCTAATCTTCTTTTGTTTGAGATATGGTAGAAATGAAGAAATTAAGCAGATTGCATATTAGGCCAGATGAGCCGGGAGTACACGGCTATGTGCGGTGGAGAGCGCAAGAGAGCGGCTCACTCCTCCGCCAAGCCAGTCCTAGATGCAGGGACCACCAACTTGACATTCGTGTGAAGAGAGAACGACGCGTGGAAACGCATCGTGGCACACACACACATTTTATTCATGCAGTTAACCGTGATTCACGGTCGTCATTTGAGTTAGCATTCGAGGGTCCCTCCCGCCATACCAACACAATGCGCCTCAGTCAGTGTCTCTCAGCGCGGCCAAAGACAGTATTACGAACGAAATTATTAAAGACGCAAAGACAAAAATCGGCGAGTGGTACCAAACCTCAAATTAAACCCAACAACCATCCCAGCAACGCTGGACAATAGGAAAGGCGGAATATGTAGTGACCCCAAACTAAAGACCTGACAAGGGAGCCCCCCCCCAACACTGAAGGAAATTAGCTTGGTTATTAGTGGGTCAAGGCTTTTAACCAGCCTCCTAAGGACCTCAGAAACGTTACAGGGGATCAAAGATGAAGTCTTCAAGAGAAGATCAGATGCCAGGCACAGGACGGTACCAGATGAACCGGTGTACCTTGTTACGTGTGCGGTGAGAGCAGCTCGCTCCACCAACAAGCCAGGCATAGAGACGGGGCCAACAGCTTGACCTCCGTGTGAAGAGAGACCGAGCAGAGGGGAACACTAACAAATGGTCAGAAGACAACAATAGAGCATTTAACACCGAGAAATTTCAACTCTTGAGATATGGTAGAAATGAAGAATTTAAACAGACTGCATATTAGGCCAGATGAGCTGGGTGTACATGACTATGTGCGATGGAGAGCGCAAGAGAGCGGCTCACTCCTTCACCAAGCCAATCCTAGAGGCAGGGACCACCAGCTCGACCTTCGTGTGAAGAGAGAACGACGCGCGAAAACGCATCGTGGGATATAACACACACACACATTTTATTCAGGCAGTTATGCGTGATTCACTGTCGTCAATTGAGTTAACATGACCTACTAATTGTTACCATCGTGCATTTATCCGTGATCGTGACATGGAATTAACCGCGGTTCGGTGATGTTTACATTCGCGGGTCTCTCCAACCGTTTCACCACAATGCGCCTCAGTCAGTCTCTCAGCGCAAACAAATCTCGTTTATTTATTTTCATTAGCTATCTTCATATATCATTTTCTCCGAAATTGTAGAATGGAAAGGCTTATCTTGAAACTTAATATGTAAGACCAATTTGACTACTCTCTCAGTTAATTATCTCTTTTCATGGCCTTCTGTGACCAACACAGTGCTCTCATGTTCAGCTATTTATTACCTAAGAGTCTTATTTTTACTTCTGTGCTTTTGAATTAAACGCTGCACTATTGAGATTACATTACAAATTGGGTACGTACAGTTGTTAGTGGATAAATACACCCTAAGCTGATGTGTGTAAATAATGTGCTTAAGTAAGATTTAATTGCATCTTTAACTGATGACTCATCAACCTTGAGAAAGCCCCCAGATGCCAATCAGAAAGCCAATCAGATGCAAGGTTAGACCATCATGCTCTACATTCATTAAAATAGAATTAGCTTTATTTGGTGTTAAGTCGTTCAAGCGAGACAGTGTTTTGATTCTGTGTAATCTACATGTTGCACTCAGGTGAAGGGGCAAGATGTTGTACTCTACTCTCTTCCGTACATAATAAGGTACACCCGGCTCATCTGGTATTGTACTGAGACAAGCATCTAGCCTTCTTTGAAGACTTCAACTTTGACTGTTGTGGTGGTCCTGAGAAAAGACCATTTAAGTCTCTGGCAATATCCCAGGATGTTTCATAACGCCCTGAGTTAGTGTTACTACTGCGCTGTAGTATTACGGCTTTCCGCTCCAAGCCGAGCGCATAGTGTCGACCTGTGTTACCCATTGCCTTTCACACCCCTCACAGTGTCTAAGAATCATAAAATCGGGGATCTTTCTTGTCAATACTTTAAACTACCTTTTAAAGTATTGACAAGAAAGATCTAGTATCTAAACCATCTCTAGATACATTAATCTAAACAAAAGGTTATGCGTAGATTACATTCGCAATACAAAACTTTAACTCTAAACTGAACCCTTAATAATTTAATTAGTGGGGTAGACCTATTTTGTACAGCTTCAAAATTATGAAGAACCTTTTTGAAGGACTGTAAACCAATAATAGCCTTAGGCTCAAACATTATACAGTGGCCAGAAACCCAGAAAGCTGCCTTACCTATAGAATCGAAGGCTAGTGATAGTTGAATAAATAACTAAATATGCGGAAATGTGTGTGTGTGTGTGTGTGTGTGTGTGTGTGGTAAAATTTGTTAACATCTACTTCTTATTTTCTCAACTGATTTTGTGAAAGTGTTTGTTCCACTCTCTGGACACGTGAATAGAGAGCCTTCGTGTCATCATCTATCGCCACGAGTAGATGAATTATTGTCTAGCAAGAAACGAGTCTTGCATCTATTGAAGATATCAAAAGCTGTACGTTTTGCGGCGTGTATATTGTAATAATAATAATGAGGAATTTATAGACCTATAATCTATAATTATTTTAGGCTTCAATTCAATTTATTTTCTGGTGTGTTAACAAATGAAACTCAGAAAACCCAGATTTGCTATGCCTGGGTACAGAATGTTAGCAGTAGTAGTAAGATTCCTTATATAATATATATATATATATATATATATATATATATATATATTAAGGAATAGGTGGACTAGAAGGTAGTACATGTCTATTAGTCAGACGTTTCGGAAATTCGATTTCCATCATCATTGCTAAGAAGTAAAAATAAAAAGTGTACAAATATAGAAAGATTTTATACAAAATATTTGTACAGTCGTATGATAATAATTTAAAGTTAAAAATATATAAAATGTTTAGAGGGAAGAACTGTAGTCGTTGAAGGTAGGTCTTGTACTGATTGATTGATTGATTATGTTTAATGGTGCACCAATCCAGTGTGTTATTAACACTCGGGTTTGTTTTGTACTAAGGGTATATAGGGATTCGAGGATGCTGAAGTCGGTTGATTGGTATGCTGAAATGATAAATTTGAAATTGGTGGGGAGCAGTGGGTGATTATGGGGGTGTCAATGATCTCTTATTGATGATTTCGTTGGGTAGAAATGACACGATGCTCCGTTCACTCTTGCTTGATGTTGGCGAAAGGTGCTGCCAATATAGCTCGTATTGCAGTGAGTACAAATGAAACAGTAGATATTGGATGAGACAGGGGGCTGGGTTTTTTCTTTATGGTTGAGATATGAATTAATGCTATTATTATTGGTGAATACAAATTGATGACTAAATTGAGGGTAAAGTTGGATGAGTAGGTGGCGAAGTTCTGATTGTATTTTGTAACTAATATAGTCGTAGTAGGAAGAAAAGTAATGTATATCTTTTTTTAACAGTGGGCCTTTAAAGGGCTGAAAAATGTTGTTGAGAAAATTTCTAGTTAGAGAATGTAGTAAATGTTTTGGGAAAGGAATATTAATGCAGAAACTGTGAACGAATTCTATTTCGATGTGGAAGGATAAGTAGAAGGAACAAAGTTGATAAGCACGATGGATTAAGATTTTAATGCTGTTAATTTTATATAGTAAGGGGTGTGGCTTAAGTAGTTTGTATCTAGTTCTGTATGTGTAGGTTTTCGATATATGGAAGTGCTGAATTTATTATTTTGTTTTGTTATTGTTATATCTAAAAAGAGTAGGGTGTTGTTAGGTTCGTTTTCTTTAGTGATTTTGATGATTTGATGCTGGAAATTGAGATAGTTAATAAAAAGAGGGTCGTGGTTAGCAATGTGAAAGAGTAGAAAGGTGTCATCGACATATCCTTTATATAAGTGTGTTTGTAATGGGTGGGTTAATGGAGTAGCCATTATTTTCGTGATAACAGAGAAAGATGTTAACTAGTGTGGCTCTTAGGGGGATCCCCTGGCTAGTGAATAGGTTTGTTGGTAAAGTGGAAAGAAGTAGGTGTCTGAGGTGTCAAGGGTTAGCAGTTTGGTAAATTCTTGTTTCGTTAGGTTGAGGTCTGTGTTCTGATTATGGAAAATAAATTGTTGGTGCCGGTGTCGATGGCTCTCTAATTGGCACGTTGTTGTAGAGGAATACTATGTCAAAGCTGTGCATATGGAGGTTGTTTGAATTGTTCAACGTCAGTATTTCTTTGACGAATTCGTAGGAAATGGGGATGGAATATTCATTCTGCATTAGGGGTTAGTGTGGAGTTGGGGGGAATTAGGAATTTTGCTAGGTGTAAATTATGGGTGACGTAGGCAAAAAGGTTAGGTCTAATGGGTAAATTTGGTGTGTGTATTTTAGGGAGACCGTAAAGAGTGTCTGGGGAGGTGACGGTAGAGTGTTTGTGGTCGTAATCATCCTCCGAAATTTTATTTGATCATATAATTTTTGAGGAAACGGATGATTTTATCTTCAAGTTTAGGGAAAGTACTAGAGGCTTGTCATTAATCTTTTTGAATTTGGCGGAGTCGTTGAGGGTTTTATTCAACTTATTATCATCATCTGATTTGTTAAGAAGAATGATATCTTTGCATTTGTCAGGACGTGAAATTATGATGGAGTCATCCCTGATGATTCTTTTAGGCAAGCGATATCTTACTATTGAATAGGGGGAAAAACTTTGAGTTTTAAATTTATAAAAGTGTTTATCGGTGATGTATGCATAACGCTAGGTCTAATGGGAAAATTTGGTATCGTCAGCTATTAGGATTCGTTTTAAACTATGAAAAAGTTTTTCCGATGATAAAGAGTATTTAAAATAATTTATCTTAAAGTTTGTTAACTTAAAATATAGACCCAAAGAGAGAAGTCGTCTTTCGATGTTGCTCAAATTCTCTTAGAAAATTGTTTGATCAGGGTTAAGAGGTTGAAAGTTCGATTTCAGGCCCACTTGATTTAATTTTCTCTTATGTCTTAGCTGAATCTGTATGCGTTAGTTATTGGCGTCTTCAGCAATTTGATTTTAGACATTAAATAGATTATAAAACTTGCAGATTCTTTTAGGTGGGTTAAAAAGAGAATGTATTTATTGGTGAGTTTTTAATATTGTTATGCTTAACATATATATATATATATATATATACCCGGTGTCCGAGAATTATCTGTACAATTTTTAGCTGTTATTAAAAGTCAACCATGAAGTGTAGAAATTCCAGTGTTGTCCCATTTTACAGAGAATCTCATTAAGTTTTTTCTGATACCACATTTTGACAAGTTTTTTAGAAATGTACGCGGGTGACAGACATTGATGATTTAAAAGCAAGAATCACAGCTGCTATTGAGCGAATTGATGTGGATATGCTGCAGCGTACATGGCAACATTTGGAGTATCGATTGGATGTTTTGCGAATCACTAATGGTGCACATATCGAATGTTTGTAACAACGTTACTTTAATAAAAGAAACTTTTGAAAATACAGATTCTAAATAATCTTGTTTAAGAATTTTACGTGTGTTATCAAGGATTTTATTAAAAGATGAAATTGTACAAATAATGTTCGGACACACTGGAATTTCTAAAAAACTTGTCAAAACGTGGTATCAGAAAAAACTTAATGAGATTTTCTGTAAAATGGGACAACACTGGAATTTCTACACTTTATGGTTGACTTTTAATAACAGCCAAAAATTGTACAGATAATTCTCGGACACCCTGTATATATATATATATATATATATATCAGGGGTTAAAATTATTATTAATATTATTAATATAATATTGGTTCTATCCTCGGTTACTACATAACTCATAAGAATACCATAAAAGACAAAATACAGCTTATCTAATATGTACTACACTGTAATGCATGTGACTGCAAGCGTAAGTAAAATTACCACGAGCCGCCACTGATATATATATATATATATATATACATACGTAAAGAACGACGCTTTGTAAGGAGAATTATCCGCGCAAGATGAGAGCGAAAGAACGAAACAAATGAAAAAATGAGGTACCCACCCGGGAATAGAACCCGGGATCTTCCGATTGCCGGTCAGATATGTAGTGGTTATCATATCTGACCGGCAATTGGAAGATCCCGGGTTCGATTCCCGGGTGGGTACCTCATTTTTTCATTTGTTTCGTTCTTTCGCTCTCATCTTGCGCGGATAATTCTCCTATACAAAGCGTCGTTCTTTACGTTAATTATACTGCGTGTTTGCAGTTATAATGATATATATTATATATATACGTATAACATGCCTTTATTGGGTGCATATATTGTGACTGTAAAGAAGTCTTTATTGCCGTTTGAACAGAAACTGACAACAGAAATACAGACACTAGGGCGGAGTGAAAAACTCATATTTCGAATTTTCAAATTGGCTAGTGTGGAAAATGTGTGGAGTAGTGAGGAAATAAGCTGGTATAAATTAAAATCATAACATTAATATCTTCAGGTGCCACAATGACCTTCAATATTGAAAAAAATTGAAAAAAGCAGATTTTAACCAATAATTACAGAAGAGTCCACGATGCACAATAGACAAGAATTTATTCACACTTGTATAAAAATAGCTCAGTCAACCTTTAAAAAAAGTTTCTATTCTCTAAAAACAGTTTTCTATAGTCAGCTCACTCAGCTGTCACGTGAGTACTCGGTTCAGTGTAGTTGTCGCTCTCGTAGCAGGTGGGTGTTCTGTTGTTGGCGTTACTCAGATAGTCTAAACTATATTTCTTATATTTGCATTTCTGTATTGTGTTGCCCTAAGTTTGCCATATACTATTAACTGAAATTAACGTATAATTGATATTAGCTCTTTCTTTTTCAGATTTGTATACTTTCAAAATATCTCGAATTTGTGCAAAATCAACCAGGGCCTCAACTGAGTGCCCCATGTTTGGTATGGGGGAAGATTTGTGGCACAGGAATCTTCCTACATACGAAGGAGTTTTTTAAATATTACTTGTTTGTAAGAAACGATTTGAACAGAATACTAATAAAGATCCTTCAATATCTCAAATATTAGAACAAGTTGTTGATAAATTGAAAACAATTTGGGAAAGTGCTTCCGTCCCAATTCTGTCAGACAGGCGAATTGAAACAATGTTCAGAAGCTACCACGAAAAGTATCGTGTCATTATGAAGCCATACCAAAGCAGAAAAAATTCTGAAGCTTACAAAGCAAAGATTGATATGTTCAAAAAAGAAGCACACACGAAACTTTTTGACATTGCAGCGTGCAAGTGCAAAGTACTAACACAATGTTCTTGTCCCAAAGAAAAAACGGTTCCAAAGGAAGAAGTGACGTTCCTCTTAGATCAAAGGAGTGAAAGAAAACTGTTTATTGATAGAGTAGATATTACACTCTCAAAGAAAAAAGCATCTATGTTGCTAAGAAAGCAAAAAGAAGCTGTGAGGCTCACCAAAGAATCTTCACAGGAGAAATTGCAGGATACAAATGTTGAATTATCATCATCGACATCAATAGTGAAAGTGAATTTGGCGAAATATCAGACGATACATTTCCAGAGCCAGTTAGCTCGAAGAGAAAGCTCGAACAACCTGAAGAACAATTATTCAAGAAAAGGAAAACTACAAATCTACCTTCAGTGGCTACTGCTTGTGACAGGACTGCAGTTTCAGATCGAGCTGCAGCATTCATTGTTAGTGCAGTATTGCAAGATATTGGAGAAGTTTCTATTGACAATACATCTGAAGTAGTGGATAGGAGTAAAATCAGAAGAGAAAGACAAAAGAAGAGATCAGAAATCATGAAAGATCAAAATCAGGTCCCAATCAGAGGAATCTATTTTGATGGTCGAAAAGATTCTACACTCTTCCAAGAAAAAAAGAGTCCAAAGTATATCAGAAGAAGGTAACAGAAGAACATATCACTTTAGTGAGAGAACCTGGTTCAGATTATTTGGGCCATTATTCTGTGAATTCTGGATCAGCTGAAGAAATATGTAAAGGAATGTTTGAGTATATTAGAAATAATGACATGAACCTGGAAAACCTTGTTGCCATTGGATGCGATGGTGCAGCAGTCAACACTGGAGAAAAGGGAGGCGTTATAAGGCTTATAGAATTGAAGCTGAAGAAGCCAGTTCAACATTTAGTGTGCCAGCTCCATGCCAATGAATTGCCATTACGCCATTTAGTTGCAAAGCTGGATGGAAAAACATCTGGCCCCGCGGATTCACCGGTCCTATTGGCAGGGAATTAGAGAACTGTGAGAGTCTTCCTATTGTCGAGTTTGAAAGGATTGATGCTGAGGAACCAACTGTAGACTGTGAAGATCTTAGCACCGACCAAAAATATCTAATTGATATTCATCAGGCCATAACAAAGGGATATTGCTCTCCAGATCTTGCTCATCGTAGTCCAGGCAAAATGGCACATTCACGATGGCTGACTACAGCAAATCGTTTGCTTCGTCTATACGTTTCAACTGTAAGTCCATCTGAGAACCTCATGAACATTGCTTCTTTATAATGAAGGTCTACATCCCAATGTGGTTTTCTATTAAGCAAAGTACGTCTTTTGTCAATGGCTCAAAACATGTTTTCAAAACTATTGAACTAACAAGAACACTGAATGACGAAGTAAAGGATATTGTAAACCCTGTCGTACAAAGAAATGCATTTTTTGCAAATCCAGAAAATATTCTAGCATCAATGATTCATGATGACCGCCGCGCCATAAGAGAATTAGCGTGGAGGCGAATAAAGAAAGCAAGGCAAACAAACAAGGAAAAAGTTGTGAGGCGTTTCACAGTACCTGTTATTCAATTTGAAGCTACTGATTATACTGATTTAATTAATTGGCAAAAATGCATTGTCACTGAACCACTGTGACAAGACACCTGACAGAAAATGAGATTGAAGAATTCATAGAAAACAAGAGTACCCCTCCATTCGAGAAATTCCCTTGTCATACACAAGTAGTAAAAGAATGGTAAAATTAGTAACTGAAGCATCATCAAAAGTATTTGGATTGAACGCGCGAGATGGCTTCATAAGATCAACACTTCAGTCACGTAAAAAAATGCCATCATTCGAAAGTAAAGCTGAATATAAAGTTTAAATAAAACGTTAATAGAAAAAAACATGCGCAAGGATGGGTGGTTGGGAGGCAGGGTGGAGCTCGACACGCAGCCACCTCCTCGTGGTGAGTTCTGGATTATTTAGATCATTAATCAAAAGAACATTGATCTAAATAAACTAAGAGCTGCGTAATTCAGTAACTATTTTGGTAATTGGAACACTTAATATAAATAATAACAAGTAAGTTTCAGTTATTGTACAATGCCTAATGGCCAGAATATAAGAAAATCATATATTCACTTTTTTCGACGGCTTTGTGGCACCTGAAGATATAATTTCGCAGGAAATATTTATGCACAGTCATTATCTATAGCACCCACATATTTTCCGCACTAGCCATATTTGAATTTCGAAAAAAATTTTAAAAACTCATTTTCGATCCGCCCTAACAGACACTGGTCGACTGGAAATATAATTTGTACGTTTCTTTGCTTCGATGGTAACAGTTGATTATTGCATAGCTAATACGAGGTTAAATAAATTAATCTTACCGACGATGCAAAATGTGGTTGTATGAAGTTGTTATTCCCTTGACTAAGTATTTTACAGATGGGGGCTGATTATTCGGAAACGAAACACACAAAAACAGAGTTACCGCCGAAAAATCTACTACTGACATTGCTTACTGCACTGGAAGAGTGAATGAAACTTTAGATGTACGAGTAATTCAGAAAATGCGGAGTGGCTTTGATGATTGTGTGGCAAAGGCGAAATATCGCATGCCATTGACTGATGATGCAGAACCAAAACGAATAAGGCTAGCACAGACTGATCAGCCAGATTTGGAAATGAAAAGAATTTATTAGAAATCATAGATACGGTTTGCATGCAACTTACTGCTCGGTTTGGAATTGTCACAGTTGAAATTTTTGGAACTTCTGAATCGGATTACACAGTGGTTCTTTTGATTTTATAATACTGAAAAATGAACTACGTGTCCTATATTCTCTGAAGAATTTCAAGGAAAAATATCCCTGCCATATTGCAAAATTCTTGAGCCTGAACAACTTGAGTGAAAGCATGCTGAACTTCAAAAACTCGTAGAGCTAGTACTAACCATTCCCTCCACAACTCATCAGTAGAAAGATCATTTTCGGCTTTGAGGAGAATGAAACGTATCTAAGAAGTACAATGGTCGAGAAAGCTGTCATACTTAGCCCTTATAAGCATCGAAAATGAGTTATTAGTCCAAATGAAATCTGACCCATCATTCTACGGTTCAGTATAGAGAATATTCAACTAAGAATCTTAGGGTCGATGACGTCGATCTGAAATATCGCTAAAAATCGCGCTGTCGCATAAAATAGTTAAATATATACCGTATCCAGTGACCACCTCATCGTACAGATTTGGTAAGTACCGTTACTACCGTACCAAGGTCATAATTTATTATAGTTTATATCATCGTTATTTCTTGAAAATTCTTGCATAATAAAGTTACATATATATATATTGGCAGCAGCGTACCCAATCGCTAGCTTCACCGCACGCGCCTGATATATGTATATATATATATATATATATATATATATATATAAAACAAATGATAAATAATATTGTTTTTGGTTCTAGAACAGCGGTTCTGAACCTTTTTCGTGTAATTTACCCTTTCGACCAGTTCACCCAGCCAGATTTACCCCACCCTACTTAAATAGGTTAAGTGTTAAGACGGTTAAGTAAACAAACTAGACTCGATGACAAACTTTATTATCATTATGTAATAATAATCAGTGTGATGGCTGAAATTGCTTTTGCAAACCAGCTCGTCAATGTCAGGGGAAGTAGTAGAGAGCGCGTAACGCAGGTCACACTCCACATTAAGCCGGTTTCGTGCTTTAGACTTGATGGTAAGCATAGTTGAAAAGCTGGACTCACATAGATACGTTGAAGAAAATGGGATGAGGATTTTCAAAGCATTGCTACTCAGTCGTGGGTAGCATCCGCGCACATTGACCCAAAAGTCTTCGAGGTCTCGAACACGAAACTCATCCTTTGCAGAGGAATCGTGCGTGAGCTCCAGGAACTCTTCTTGGGTGTTTTCAGGGACATCATCCACCTGGCACACGAATGGGTTCCTCGTCAACCGCATTGAAATGTCGGCAGTGTCCACGCCTGGGAAATACCGTTTGAACTCATCCCCCAAATTTTCCAGGTGGGCAATAATATCTTGCTTCAACATCAGCCCGATGTCGTCCTCTCCAAGTATGTCACAGGCGGTGAAATGATGCAAGATTACCATTTCTTGCTCGGTTTGCCCAAAGCTGGAGTTTTGCCATGAAGGCATTGATGGCGTCAGTGTACACGGTGACGTTGCTCCCTCGTTCCTGCATTTTCTTGTTCAGCTCATTCAGAGCTTCAAAGATGTCGGCAAGATAAGCCAGGCGTGCTTCGAATCCTTCCTTGTTGAAAGCTGACAAAAGGTCCACCTTATCTTCAGCATCCAAGAACAACTTGACTTCTTCCCGCAGCTCGAAGACACGAGAAAGCATGTTTCCTTTGGAAAGCCAACGAACTGGCGTATGGAATAAAAGAGCGGTGTGGTCGGCGTCCATATCTTTGCAGATATCGCGGAAGAGGCGAGTGTTGACGGCTGACCCTTTCACGTAATTCACGGCTTTAATGATGTCGGCCAAGTGCTCGTGAAGGTTCTTCGGAATGGTTTTTGAAGCGAGAGCCTCTCTATGGATCATACAGTGGGTTCCTTGCACAGCAGGATTTTTCTGCTTTACGAGAGAAACAAATCCTGATTTTGAACTGAGCATAGCTGGAGCACCGTCCGTACACACCCCGACCAGATTAGTCCAACTCAGTCCCGTCTCCTTGAAGAAATCAGTCAGCACTTCCATCACATCGACCGCCTTTGTTGTCGTTTCTAGGGGCCGACAAAAAAGAAACTGCTGCTCGATCCTTTTGTCGGTGATGTATCGGCTGAACGCAAGTAGCTGTGCGAGGTTGGCGACATCCATGGACTCGTCAAGCTGAAGGGCAAAGAAAGGCGAAGAAAGCATCTTCGATACCACCTTGCCCTTGAATTTCGTCGATTCTGGTCTTGATGGTGTCATTGGACAAAGCGATCTGCTTCATCTTGTTCAATGCTTCCTCCCCGAGGACCAACCTCACACTCTCCAGTATGCACGGTTTCACCAGGGTCTCGCCAATCGTGTGCACCTTCTTTGTCTTGGCCACCTGAAGAGCGATGGCATACGATGCATGCACGAGGTTCCTGTTGGTCGGCTGAAAAGTTCCAGTGCCGTCCAACTTCACTCTCTTGAAGCTGGATAACTTCAACTCAAAGAAGTTACGGTTCTTCTCTCTCATTTCCGGATGAGCATTTGCCAGATGCTGTTTCAGCGGAGCAGGTTTCATGGTGCTGTTAGAAAAGGTTTTCAAACAGACGACGCATTGAGGGATTTGAAGACCATTCTTGACGAGATAGGTGAATCCGTAGTCCAAATAACTGTCTTGGTAGCTTCTTTTCTTCTGCGACATCGTGTTGTTTTCTGCAGAGAAAAAGGAATCAATATTAAAGTTTATTACCAAATAAAATGCATTATTATAAGTGCACATGAGGGAACACTCGTACATGACCCCCTTTGAGGATTTTTACATAATTAAAAAAGATAGATGAAGAGAGCCAAAGATTCACATTTTTACCTTCCCAATTATGCAAGATTGTCACCTCCACTCCCTCCCGCATATACCTAGGTCACTGGTAATTATTATATGCAGTAATGAATACGTAACTGGCATGTGATGTTGTTCAACAGGTAAACAGATATTCATTACAAAGTATTTCACATCACATTTTCCACTAAAAAATGCATTGAATGAAGAGCAAATGCATTCACAATCGTGTGAGTAATAGATGTTTACTACACAATACAGTTGAATACACTGGTACAGCACTTTAGATTGCACACACGTATCAATGGTTTCATTATTTTGGACAAGACTATGGTGGATTAAAAATATTTTTGAACATACACTTTGAAATCTTTCCTTCAAAGTGCATCTCTGGAACCACAACCATAGGGTGAACCCCATTCTATTGGCCCAGGAGGTTTAGTTCAGTGATACTTACCACAAATTGCAGGTAGAGCACTTGTGGAACACAACCTAACACGAAGACTGCGTCCGTGACACTGCAGTCGTTCAATGCATGCACTGCAGTCTGCAGCCGAGGTCGTACGTCTGGCGCGCTGTTAACTACGCTCGCATTGATATATGGTAAACAATATTTTGTTTATGTCTGATTTAACCTTACGTCTCAAAAAGCGTGATACTTTCTCGCGGTTCCAAAATTTACCCCCTACAACCAAGAAATTTACCCCAGGTTAAGAAGTACTGCTCTAGAAGGACGCAACGGTTCGATGGAATTTAGATTGCGACAGATCGGCGCCTGGTCTCTCGCTCTCTCTCTCTCTCTCTCTCTCTCTCTCTCTCTCTATCTCTCTCTCTCTTTCTACGAATCTGTTTCATTTCTGAAAGAAATCTATGGAACGGATAAGTTATATATGACACGCCCCCAGAATTCGTAGATCGTCCAATTACAGCCCAATGGCCGGAGCTTGAGAACGAGCCAGGACCCAAATTTCACCGACGGCCAATAGGAAACTCGCGATTCGGCTATTGGGGGTGGTTACAATTAAGACTGCCTATATGAAAGGGGGCATTTTCATCTGGAATCGACAACAGTTGTATTTATCAACGAGTAACTACAAAAATATATCACCATGAATCAT
>JAJOZX010003961.1:387500-452118 GCA_023014485.1 Bathynomus jamesi
AAGGTCAGAAAGCAATATCCATAACGCTGACTTGTAGCTTCTTTATAAACCTCCAAAACTCCTTACGCTGACTCGGGAACATTTGATTGGCTAATACCCCAATTTCTGACACATATCTACGTTGCGCGAATAAGACTAGATATTGTGTATTTAACGACACATCGCGCATGTATCTATTTTTGAAAAATAGATTCTGATTGATGAAGAATACGCTTATGTTAAGATGGTGGTAGAAACTGTAAATGTCTCGGCAAACGTTTTATCCATTTCCAACATGAGAGCGTCAATTACAATGACTGTATGCTTATTTCCCTTTAACGAATTAACGTCATATACGCCTTTGTGAAACAAAATATCATCTTGTTACTCGTTGAACACTGATTGGTCCGTCGAATAGCACCATATTACTTTATGCACAAATTTTGAGAACATCTCCCCATCATCTTTAATGATTTTAAGCCTAAACACAGTTTTACTTCATCCTGTAGGGCCGGATATAATACATGTGGATTGGCTTGTGAACCTGAATTTTTCTAAAGATTTCATCTCTAACACGTCACACCCCTAACTTGAGCATTTACAAAATATAACAAAATTTAAGTGCTGCTCTCTTATATTCTTGTTTTTCTCTTCCCACAGAACCGTGAATGACGACGATGTACAGCACTCCATCATCGATATTACGCAAGACCCCGATGAGAGTGTAGCTACAGACTCCAACCCCGCTGACGAACGTCCACCAACTACACCTCCACCACGTGGCAGTTCAAAGCGGAGGCACGATGATGAAGAACCTTCCCGTCAGGTATAAACGTTGCCAGGAGTGCACCGGTTGCTAGACACCCACTAATAGAGCCCCAGCTTTCTACGTCTTACGACACAACCCCAACACTAGCTCCCTCCTTAAATATACCCCCTTATACCTTTTCACTTCCGGGTGCATCCTCCCCACCAGCAGCAGCTTCTCGTTGTGGAGGAAGGTATAACATTCGAACTGGTACACACCGCTAACCCCACCCCTGCACTGACTAGAAATCGGTACGTGGTTAAGGGTTGACCCTGGAACAATATAGCAACGGTGTTGGACTGCGGCGCGTAGTTGAGCATGTTGTGGAGTTTGCCCTTCAGAACCGCGACGAACGTGAAGTCCGGACGAGGTTGTCCTTCAGGTTCGGGTCAGATGACGGGGATGTAGATGATTTTTTGGTAGTAATACCATTCACACGCTTGGCAGCTGTAGACATAGAATATATCTTGGGCCGTATAATGCAGGCCTCTCAAAGTAGTACAGCCTTCAATATGGACAACTTCACGGTAGATATTGACAGAGTATTCCGGGTTGCGGGTCATAGTGCCACACCTTATACTCTTAATTTCAATTCTCAATCTATTTACAGAAAGCATATAAACGTCGATCGTGGTTGCGGCTTTATAGCAGTAGTCTCAGCCCATATGTTTACTGTACTGAATACCCGGGTCAAAAATATTTGGTTGCCTACGTTTGTGAAAACGTGCTCGTAAACTGGCTTCAGATTGTAAGCTTGAGTTTGAATGTAATATTGGTTCTGAAGAGCTGAGAAGGGTAGAGCAGGAAGTGAATGTTCGTATAGTTGTATTTGGAATGGATGATCGTCGTAGGACTGTGTGTTTTTAAAAGCTGTGTCAGAGATCGTTCAAAACCTCTACTTATTTTAGGATTGTCAAGAACATCGTATCTCCCCATCCGTAATAAAAGGACTCTCTACGTTAGTTATGATAAAAGTCGAAAATATGGAAGGCATCATGATTTGTGTAAGGGATATCTCGAGTTTGCGGATGATACAGTGAAACATTGAGAGGAATGCTACATGGTATGTGAGCACTGTAAAAGCCCCAAATGTGAAAGTCGTGTAGTTGAAACCGAGAAGAGGGAATGTAATGTGTGCAGACGTACATTTTTCAATAATAAATGCTTTGAGATCCATAAGTCAATTGGCACTTGCAGGAAAATGAGAATCTGTGAATGTGGCATGCTTCATATGACAATAATTGGGGTAAGATTGTGCATAAATGCGGTGAAATTCACTGTTCAACATGTAATGAAAAATATAAGGCGGATTGAGTGAAGCATGCATGTTATATGAAAGATGCTAAGCCCAAAAATAAACCCTGTATAACCGTGTACTACAATATAGAAACTTACACAAACCCTGAAACAAAGGAGGTTATCCCACACCTACTCGTAAGCCAGACTATCTGCGATGAGTGCATGGAATTCGAGTGTGAGGAGTGTCACAAATGTGGTAAACGGACAAACGTTTTTAAAATGATTGCACACGACAGCCCTGTGAAACTCTTTGTATCCTATATTGTCAAATTAGCGGACAAGTTAAAGAAAATGACTGTGTATATTCTTGCCCATAACGGAGAAAAATTTGACACACAGTTCTTTTATAAGGAAATGCTTGAACACGAGTCATCGGAGATATTTACAGGTGGCCCCTTGAAAAGAGGCTACAAACTAATACAGATGCAGATAAGAGGTAATGTACAGTTTAAAGACACCCTGCTGATCATACCTTCTAAACTAGCAAAACTACCCAAGGTGATGGTGTAGCCGCCGAAGTTTCAAAAGGGCATTTCCCTTACACTTTCCTCACTAGCGACACTTTAAATTACGTAGGACTACTCCCCCCAAACAATACTTTAACTACACCAACATGAGTGATAGTGAGCGTGGAGATTTTGACCGCTACTACAACAGTTTTAATGAAACTAGTCCATACAGTAGAGCTGATGAATGTGAGCGTTATTGCGTGAATGATGTGCGCGTGCTTAGAGTATTTTTCCAGGCCTTTAGAAGGATGTACATAGCCCGTTTCAAATGCGATCCGTTGCAAGTCGCAACCACGATCGCCTCTTTAGGTTTTACGGTGTTCAAGTATAACTTCATGCCTAAAAACACCTTAGCCGTCATTCACAGAAACAATCCCCGCAGTTATGGGAACAAGGCTATTTACTGGCTCATACACATACAGAAACAGACCAGGTTATACATAAAATACGCCCGCAACACGGGGTAAGTACCCATTAAGGTCAATGGTCGTGTTTTTTGGGTTGACGGTCTAAATGAGGATCCAACCACTGGTGAGAAGACTGTGTACTCCTTTAACGGCTTCTGGTGGCATGGATGCCCACGCCCTGAGTGTGCCGTCACAGGGGATCTCCATGGAAGATCCCCCGCCGACAGCCTCGCATAGACCCATAACCGCGATCAACTTATAGGCTCCCAGTTCACTCACAAAATCGTGTGGGAGCATGAGTATGATGCACGGATGGAAACAGATGGCCAGTACCGTGAAGAAATAAGGGCCATCAAACGTTCAATAGTGTTGGACCCCCTCAAATGCGGTGACAGCTAGTTTGAAGGGCGTACAAACCCATTCAAATCTATACTTTCCGCCTACGAAGGGCGTGAAACTCCATTACTACGACTTCTGTTCTTTATATCCCTACGTGATGAAGAACAATCCGTACCCCATAGGTACCCATGAAAAAACTAGTTGGCCTCGCCATGCCAACCATCGAGAAGTTCTCAGCTAATTGAGTGAGCTCTACATTGGACTCTCTTTCGAGACGTGCTCCCCCCTCGTTCAAATATGTTCAAAAGATGTTCAAATACTCTATGAATATTCTGGCGAGAGTATTGCCGGATTCGCGGCACAAACGATGTAATGGACTACGTTGTAGAGCTAAACTGTATAAAAGCGTACATATACCGTGAGGTGGAAGAACCAACACGTGCAGAAGAGAAGCAACGGATATGGGTAATGAGTCTTGTTGATGAGTGGTATGACAGGCGGTGTTATGTCATGCTGCATCATACCGAGTACGCGTACCCTGCGGCTGAGAATGTAAACCTTGTCATCATGGACAAGCTAAAGTACTTTACCACTACATTCATACATATCATGACGAGGTTCGCAGTGAGGTTGTGGCTAAAGGCCTGTGTGAGTTTTTAATAAATTATAGAGACGTGTATCGATTGTTAAACAAAAAGGATAAATACGGTCACATGTTTTTCTTAAATAGTGCACCGGATTGTTATGTGTGGAGAAGTCTAGTACGCATAAAACATTAAAACTGAAATTACCCCATGTGTCGGAAAATTGCCCGGTATAATGCGTACAAGTACTTGCATGATTCATGCTAGAACAAATCCGTATCCTATTCAACAGCTTATGGTGTGACTCGCTCCCCCCCGTCGAGCCGATCCGCTCACCCGTGGCTCATAGTCATCTTAGAGCTTGAACCGACTGGACGTGCACTCCTCGAATACGATGGAACTTCCTTTGAGAAGCATTTTTAATGCCGCCTACGCTGTGTCCGTGACGAAGTCATTGCAGGTGTTCAGGCGTGAAACCGGTGCCATTAACTATGTTCTTGAAACGACTTGTAGACAAGCAAACTCTGGTAAGTGTAATGTTATTTATTTAAGTGTTGCGGAGATGAATAGGGTCTTCGTGATAGTTGAGAAGTGGGGTGAGGATCGTTATAAAATATCTGCAGGAGTAGGTACAAAAAGAACAGATTAGTGATACCCCCTCATATGCCATTGTTTGTACGTTGTATAAATAACGATCAGCCATGCATTGATATACGACTGATGTGGAAGATGCGTCTGATAATAGCGTTATTGTCCCTACCCGAAACCGCTTCACCCTCGACAAAATGTTTGAAATCGTTGGTTTCCGCAAACTAAAACCTATATTACCCGTTAGTGTTACGGATATGGTTTTATTTTGATACGGTTCTGAATATGCATACACCGCTCTGCTCGACGGGTTATCGACTCTAGGAATGAACATGGCGAGAATGGTCTAGAGCTGGATGCTTATTTAAAAGGTTTAGACTCTTCGAAATATCATGAACTTTGGTACAAAGGACTTGAGCGGTACAGGGTAGAACTCGCCTACACTGTTCACCCTGAAGAATTGTGCCTCTATATAATGAGCAGCTGTCGTTTACGACTTAGAAGATTATTTCAATTGTCGCTATGCTTTGTGAAGAAGAGTTCATGATTGAAAAGCTCGGATCGGTAAGAAACAAACCCTCGATTGGAAAGGAGTGTTTATAAACTTGCATTAATAATGATGTGGTGGCTAACGATGACCTCTTTTGCGTGCTTTTGAATGTAGTCTTTCCATGTTTAAAGATAACTTGCTAACCGAATGTAAAGTGGGTACAAAAAGAGTATTGAACGATATGAAGGCCATTTACATCGAGTTATATGTATCCCTATAACTTGAGCGGTGAAATAATGTTAAATCGTATTTACTGCGTAGTGCAGAGAAATAATGATGTGACTGTAGACTCGAATACGTGCGAGTTTAGTGTTTTAGTTAAGTGTAGTAGAACATAAAGCGAATGTATTTTGATATACAGTATATTTATTTTCAATATATTTAATTATTTAATATAATTATATATATATATATATATATATATATATGTATATATGTATATTATATATATATTTCCTGTACTAATATGTTGATGATTATACTCCATTGTTTTGTATATTATTTGTTGATTATATATTATTCCATCGTTTGTATTTCTTATATTATTATTAATTTTTATTGCATATACTTCTCGTTTGTATAGGATTGTATGTTTATTTTCTATGTATTTTCGTGAAATTGAATCTAATAATTCGTCTAAATAAGCCTTGTTTTATTATTTCTTTCGGTTTATATATAAACGACATTATTATTTAATTACATGTATACCAAATGGCTAGTTATGCATTCTAAACCGACAGACGGATTTCTAAGCCACTTCAAGAATATCTGAATAGCGTAATCTGGCAGCTGAAAAGTTAATTACTATATACACATACACCTCCTTCTAGGTCTTCTACTCAACTGGCGGGTTAAACCAACTGGCGGGTTAAGCCAACTGACGGATTATGCCAACTGGCGGATTTCTAAGCCAGCTGTCAAGAATATATGCTTTAATGAAATAAATAGTGCAATCTGGCAACTCAACCCTAATAATGTACACCTGAACAAGCCATTTACGCCTTCTAAGTCAGATTAAGCCTTCTAAGCCAACTGGCGGATTTAAACCAACTGGCTGATTAGGACCTTATAAGACAGCGGGCGCTCGGATGAACTCTCATTATGCGCCTGGTTGGAGCAGGCGAACACCGCTCTCTCCTTCTTAGGTTAAGGCTTAGGTTAGGTTTCCCTTTTCGGGGGTGAGGCCGTCCCAACTTCTCCCTCAAAGACCCTCCTCCTTTCTATCCTCTCTTAGGTTAGGCATACCCCTTTGGGGGGGTGAGCCCGTCCCACGTTCTACCCCAAAGAGGTTAGGTGACTCCCCAAGCTTGCTGGGGGAGTTCCCCTTTATTGCAGCTTGGGGATAACCCCTCCCTTGTTGCATACCCCCCCCACCTTGTTGCATACCCCCCTCCACCCCTCGTTGCAGACCCTATTGCACCATTCCGCCCTCCCCTTTGCAACATTGCTCAACATTTGCAATGCTTTGCATTCGTCCATTTTGCGGTCATACTACTAATCAGTATCAAAGTTCTAATGAATTTGGAGTTGGGGAAAATAATGGGAACAATTCTGTGCTTATGTGGTGTAGTTTTTAAATTTCTTTCCATGTATTCATAAATATGGGGCTGTTCCTCAAGGTGCAGGGACAATCACGCGACTTTTAATATTGAGACACCAACCAAACGGGCTCCTACTATCATGCCCCTTTCACAGTCAGTAACATCTTTCCAAGCGCTCTATTTTTAATTACTTTAAAAGAACATGAAAAAACCAATATGAACAAATTAAAATAGAAGATGTCCTCAATATTATATGTAGTTACATATTAATTTAACTCTAGATGAGCAGAGACGAGTGGCGCACACTCAACACCAAACCACATTTTCACGGTCCTGTACTTGCGCACGCATCAGAGCCAAGCACTGGGTACCTTTCATAGTGAACGTATCCCTCACCAGTGACGTTTGCGTTTCGTTTGCTCCTGCATTACTTTCTGCGTAACAAGGTACGTTGGGGTGTAGCCCACCCCATTCTGCAAGTTATGTACTATTATGGTGAATTGCGTAATGTGTGTGGTTTTGTTTTGCCGAAGTATGTATAACAAACCTGGTGAATTTGTACACAGTGATCAGAGGAATGTTCCCTGGCCGAGTGTTGCCATATGAGAGTCAATGAATGTTGTTTATAACAAATAATAATCTTTTATATATTTCTCTTTTATACTTTTTATACTATTTATTACTGGGAATGTTATTTCTTATTTGTGTGGTTTTATTTTCTTTTTGCATTTCAGAAAAATGGCGTCTAGGAAGAGAGGGCTGACCCCTGATGAGATCGATGAGGAGCTCATGAGATCAGTAAGAAGACGACGAAGATGACCCCGTCATTGTGGAAACCATGTGCAACAGTGAGGGAGGAGAGGAGTATGGCCCAGCACAGAAGATGAGTGTGACAGTGAGGATGCCGATGATCTCTCATCTTACTCACTCCTCCTCCTCCTATGAAAAACTTCGGTAAAGATGACCATTAGGGATGTGCTCCATCTAAATCCTCCAGGAATGAGGACAGAAAAACCATTCGTTCGTGACCTGTACTGACTGCAAGTAGTTCAGTGAACTAACCTGACCTGTAAAGTGCACCTAAATTCATTGTTTTTTATGCTAAGTGATGTGTTATTTTTAGTCTTTTTTTCAGTTATAATGTGGATATAACACTGGTTCTACAGTCAAAATGCTTCGGAAATAAAGTAGTCAATCTTACTAATTTTGGTCACTGAATACGAAAATGATGCCTAAAATCGCCAATTGGCTCTATTTATAAAGATATCAGGCAACCCTGCACCCTACTAACTGGGCTGCATCTGTCGCGTAATATGTAGACGCCTGTGACACATCGACGTATTGACTCTACTGCGCATGCGCGTAGTTATATTTTTTTATTTTAATAAATTAATGTAAATATATACATATATATATATATATATATATACAATAAAATGTAATTTTAAATTTATCTATTACATTATGTATTTGTAAATTATTTATTAAAAAATAGATTGGATCATTTTAACATATGCTTCCATAATGTTTTTATATTAATATAAATGGAATACTAACCTAACTTAACCTTACCTAATTTAAAATTATTAAAATACAATGTAATTACATTAATTTATTAAAGTAAAAATATAACTACGCGCATGCGCAGTAGAGTCAAGGCGTCGATGTGTCACAGGCGTCTACATATTACGCCACAGCATCAGTTCATTCGCGAAAATCATACAGTGCACTCTTGTCAAACTCTTTTTAGTGTTTGCTTTTGAAACTGAATTTTTTTCAGCCTAATTTGAACAAAGATGCCTCGTAATTGCGTGAACAGTGTAGATAACTTCTGTTATGTTTGTGGAGAATTGACTTTTGCATCATAAAAGCGTGCTATAACCGCCGTGATTAGGAAAGCCTATCACCTTTATTTTGGCTTAAGATTGGAGATCAGGACAAGAGCTGGGCCCCACACATATGCTGCAATACTTGTGCAACAAACCTTCGCCAGTGGTTGAATCGGAAAAGGAAATCTACGCCTTTTGCAGTGCCAATGGTGTGGAGGGAACCACAGATCGTGTCAGCAATTGTTACTTCTGCATGGTGCCCTCCAGTCAAGAAAGGTATTTGCAAGAAGAAAAAAGTGGATTTTACAATATCCGAATATACCCTCTGCTATACGCCCGGTACCTCACGACGAAGGACTACCAGTTCCTGAGCCCCCACACTCATTCTCCCTGGAGTCAGAGGACGAGGAGAATGAAGGAACCTGCGAAACTTGTGAGCCTTCAACTTCACAAGACCCTGATTGTTTATAATTTGACATCTTCTAAACCGTACATGATAATTCAGAATGAAATTAAACGACCTTATCAGAGATTTAGAACTGCCAAAGAGTAGGCAGAGCTGTTGGACTCCAGATTGCAGCAGTGGAATCTCCTCGCTGAGTGTAAGTTTCGTGACCGTCAAAAAGATTTGTCCCATTCTTCATCATGAAGGTGACCTTGTAGCTTGCAACGACATCGATGGTCTGATGGCAGCTCTCAACATTATTCAACAATCCTGATGAGTGGAGACTGTTCATTGATTCATCGAAGTTGAGTCTAAAAGCTGTTTTGTTGCATGTTGGCAGTATTGCCATCAATCCAGTTGGTCATACAGTCCACATAAGGAAAACATATGACAACATGAAGCAACTTTTGAACTACATAGACTATGACAAACATCAGTGGCAGGGTTGTGGTGACTTGAAAGTTGTTGCTATCGTGCTTGGACTGCAGCCAGGATACACTAAGTATTGCTGTTTTCTGTGTGAATGGGATAGTCGGGTTAGGACTTCTCATTACATCAAGAAGGATTGGCCACTCCGACACTCATTGGAACCTGGAACAAAAAATGTTCAGTATCCTCCTTGTAGAATCGAGCAAGATTTTGTTACCACCCTTCCATCAAACTGGGCATCATGAAAAATTTGTTAAGGCTATGGATAAAACGGGGGCAGCTTTTAAGTACCTCGGTGGTAAATTTCCCCAAAGCTCAGTGAAGCAAAAATCAAGGAGGGTGTATTTGTTGGTCCACAGATCCGCGAGCTTCTTAGAGATGAGGAGTTCGACCGTATCCTAGTGGTGAGGAGAAGACAGCGTAGAATGCTTCCGGTAGTAGCAACCAATTTTCTCGAAATACAAAAGCTGAACAATTACAGGGAGCTGGTGAAAACCTGCGTTGTCCTATGAAAAATGGGCTGCAATATGTCTTTAAAGATACATTTCCTCCATTCGCACCTGGAATTTTTTCCGGCCAACTGCGGAGCAGTCAGCAATGAACATGTTGAACGTTTTTCCACCAGGATATCTCAGCGATGGAGAAACGCTACCAAGGGAAATGGAGTCCATCATTGTTAGCAGATTACTGCTAGACAATAACAAGATGTTCCAGAAGTTGAATACAAGAGACAAGCAAAGAAGCGACGGGTTGAATCAATATAAGTGACTGCATTATACAGGTATGTTACTAATATATGGTATACATATACGCAAAATGTGTAACTTAAATTTTCTTGGAAACTGTAGCCAATCGACTGTTTTATGGTCATATTCGTTTTCAGCACCCCACAATCCATATAATAAGAAACACATTTTATCTCCGAAGCACAAACTTTTCAAAATTTGTAGACCCAGTGTAATTATGTTTTGTAGTGCGCTGTGTTTTTTCACCTCAAAAAATGCAACAAATTCAGTGACCTGACCTGTAGAACCATCGCCCCTATGGTAATTCTTTTTTAACATAGGGAAGGTGTATATTTGGCTCCATTCTGTTAAAATTTGAGCGAAATTGGAAAGTTTTGCAACAGAAAAGGTTTAACAGCGTCACTTTTTTCAGTTTTAGTACTTGTTTTTAATTTGATTTGCAATATACCATTTAATTTATTGTATTTTCTTTATTTTAATATGTAAAACAGCAAAATGTTCATTTCTGTACATCACATAAAGCAATTAAATTTATCTTGTCTCTAAATGTGTTTATTTCACATTTAGTGTCATGGGGTGACATCCACCCCTCTCTGCCTTTACTGTAAGTGTTAATAGTCTGTCTCTCTAGGGTTAATAAAGTACAGGGTGTCCATAATGATTACCCTGATTAAAGCATGCTATAACTTTTAAATAAACACTCGTATTCAAACACAGTTTTAATCATAAGTAGATAAACATACAAAGTTTTGATACATAGTTAATGAACTTAATAAGCTTGCACATGTGCACCTAGTGGCACGTAAAATGTCGTAAAATGTCGTAAAATGTCTCTGTTTCCGCAACTGTGTACCTGGATATGCTCACCAATTACGCATCCCCCAGCTGCAGGCAGGCAGCCAACTGTCATCTTCAACAAGATGAGGCACCATTAATTGCCATCTAGGACCTTTTGGCGCCGACATTTGGTGCTGGACGTTTTGGCGCCGCGATTTGGGCGCCACCGTTGGGCGCCGCCGTTTGGGCGCGGAGCCGGTTTCGCGCCGCGTTAATTAGTATTAAGTATTAAGTAGTATATTTGGTTATTAACCGAGGTGCTGTCTGTCTTTTCAGATAAGTTGTGTTGTTGCTCTTAATAGCATAAATGTCTGAAAATATATCAAGAAGAAAGGGAAACAGAAGTTTTCACATAATGGATATTTTATGTGTTTGATAAATGTAGCAAGCGCGACCCTTCGTTACTTTTTGGCGGTGCGAGCAAAGAGTCAGTGTATTATAAGTCTTATATAATAGGGTACTTTTCCGTTATCTGCCCATTGACGATTGGTTAGGTTCAGTCATGATATTTTCGTTAAACTAACAAAAATATCACAACTTAACCTAACCAATCGTCACTGCCAGGTTAGGTCAACGTACGCACTTGACGATTGGTTAGGTTAAGTCGTGATATTTTCGTTAGTTTTAACAAAAATTACTAATTAACGGCGGCGCGAAACCGGCTCGGCGCCCCAAACGGCGGCGCGCCAAACGGTGGCGCCCAAACGGCGGCGCCAAAACGTCGGCGCCAAAACGTCCCATTCCGCATTCATTGGGCGCATGTTGTTCGGGAAACTCTCGACGCAACATTTCCAAATCGATGGATTGCAGGGACGGGCCAATCCCATGGCCCCAAGATCACCAGACATTACCCCGCTGGATTTCTTCTCTGGGGTCATGTTAAAAATTTGGTTTATGCAACAGTTGTTCCAGATATCAGACATTGCGAGAACGCATTACGGATGCAATTACAAACAGTTAACCCACAAATGTGGAAAATATGTGGCTGAGTGTGAATACCTTAGACATTTTACGTGCCACTAGGGGTGCACATGTGGAAGCTTATTAAGTTCCTTAACTATGTATCAAAACTTTGTATGTTTTTCTCTTATGATAAAACTGTGTTTGAATACGAGTGTTTATTTAAAAGTTATAACATGCTTTATTGAGGGTAATCATTTATGGACACCCTATACATAACGCCATTAATGATATCAGAAATTACAACACCAAAAATGCAAGGGTTTCCATTCTTCTGTCCAACCCCTGTGTATATATATATATATATATATGATATTATATATATATATATATATAAATTAGAGAGAGAGAGGCGGGGCCACCAGCTTGACCTTCGTGTGAAGAGAGACCAAGGCACAGAACTGCTACGGGATTACGAGGTTTACAGGGTGTCCCATAAGTCCGTTCTCATAGGGAAATTTATTTTAAATTAAATTTACAAAAGCAATACACTAGAACTAAAACAAATGTTCAGAGTGATGTCTTGTTTTGAGACCTTATTTTTTGTTGCAGGTAGAATAACACGCAATGGCTAATATGGAAGTGAGTTACATTCAGTTCTAATATATTACTTTTGTATATTTAATCTAAATTAAATTTTCCAATGAGACCGGACTTATGGGACACCATATATAGGTGTAGAGACAGACTGGAAATTCCTATCCTCGCCTCTCTCATACGGCTTGTGGAAGTAAACAAGGCAATAAAAACCAAGCACGTGGGCAGGAAGAAGCCCACAAAGAGAAAAGCAAATTTTGCTTTGTTTCCAAAATGCCCGCGAAAACTATGCGTCATCAGAGCGTACATAAGCGCGAGTCCACTTCAAATCGCTCTCATTTTGCTCGTTGCTTCTTTCTCGCATCTTCACTTTACAAATCGATCTCCGTCTTTCGTCAAGTAACGTTACTCGATTTCAGCCGGCCGCCGTCCTTCAAAACACCGTTCAAGCATACAAGAAGTCCATCATTTCAATCCAGGCCCACTACTGTTTCATCCTCCTGAACCAATAGCATTTCTGCAAGATTCAACTGGCGTAATCCTCTTGGCTTTTACTTTACTCAACATTCAGTCATTCGACCTGCGAAGCGTCATTTCCTTTCAACATGTGCTCATCACGCCGTTTGGCCGTAGGCCCTTCCGTCTTCAGTCACCTTTGTCAGAACCCAGGTCGGTAAACCTCACATCGGCCACAAGCTCATTGGGCCTACCGAGTCTTCTTTCATCGTCACAAACGGTTTGCTTAGCGTACAAACTCAATAGACTCTCAGCCTGACCGAAAAGGCTCGTCAAAAGCGTCTCCAATACCGTAGGATCAACTCACCATTACCACCGCAAGTAGGCATATTCAGTTACTGTACCAATACCGTATTTTGTATTACCTTAGTTATTGCTCATTTCCGTATATATTTATTTGCTTAATTACTTTTTAACTATTGTTTCTAGTCACTAACGCAGCGTTTAACTCTCATATTGTATAAAACCATTCTATATTGACAAGAATAATTTCATTGTAATATTGCACAAATTCCTTATAACTAATTATATAATTGTTAATCACTGTGAACAAATAATTAATTTATTTTTCTAATTAAACAAAAACCACAAATAGTCCGGTTGCACGGACTATAAAGCAAATCTTGACATATTTTGAAAGCTTATACCACCCCATTCAAGAATCCATCGGGTGTACACCTGACCCCCGCTTGGCTTTTTCAATATGGCCGCCATTTTCCAAGATGGCCGGCGAAACTGAAAAATCCCATATCCTGGTCAATACTTGATGGATTTTGATGATCTTGGTGTCATTTCTAGGGTTTTTAGGATGATGAGTCGATCTGGAGGGGTTGCAGATACTTTGGGAGTCGTTTTGACCCACATTCGTCAATACTCAAGGTCATTGGAGGTCAAACGCCCCCCGAAATAAGGAATATCCCATATCCCGGGCAGTCGTGGAGATATTTTGGTGATCTTACTGTCGTTTTTATGGTTTTGGGCGAGACTGAGTAGTTCTATAGGCACATGATAACAGTAGGATATCATTTTGCAACTCCATGGGTCAAGTCAAGGTCATTTGAGGTTAAAGTTTGGCCTTGAAATATGATAATGCCACAGTTGACATCACTGTATTTGCTTTATTTCAGTGACAATTTCTACAATCTAGCTAACTGCTGAGCACTTAACATCTTTTCTGCAGATAAAACCAGATCATAATGCTTAAATGACATAACCCACATTATATGGATATGGATATTCGGATATAAACCACAATTTATGCTGAAGTGCAGGGCACATGCATTCTATGGAAGGTTGCAAAGCTACAAGATATGACCTCGTAAGCAAAACAAAGCTCACACCTAGCTGGGGATTGGCATTGACAACTTTGATGCAGTTATTCACATTAGGTAACCATTTATTGGGGGCAAATATCAAAAGACATGGTTGTGTCAGGATCGTCAGGATCATCAGTCTGCTCTTCGTTTGCGTTTTGGGTCAATGGATTGTTGCAATCCAAGCCGCTGCCACATGCACAGAACATTGTGCAAGGGATTCCGCGTCCCATGCAGCCGCAGCGACTCCCCCTGCATGCTGATTGTGATTCACACCCACATCTGATTAGCTTCAGAACTTCATCTGGTGCTAAGCACACTCCTTCACCAACTGTTTTTGGGATGAGAACTCTGTTTGTTTCGTCTCTCTCCCACCCATAATGCACAGGATCAAGTGGTGGTGGGTCACACTTTAGTGCATCGAGCCAGTTCGCCACAGTGTAGTGGGCTCTGAGCACATTTTGATGGAAAGCTTCAGTTGTTGGTGTAGAGAACATAGTTTGGGTGCAGCAGTTCCCGACTTCCCTGTCTTCTGAGCCCATACTCGCTGACGACACTCAGTAAGAGATGAGGATTTCTTATCCCCATAGCATGCAACAATGAACGCTGTTGCCTCTTTCTCGATATGGTCAAAGCATGCATCAAGGGACCCCAGCTTGTCTAGCTTCCGACCCTTCTTGGCTGTGGCAATGGCAGTGGCTTTGCCGATGCCATGTATTGCTGCAACTGTGTCACAACCACTCAAAGCGTGTAGTTTGAGGATTTGTGGGATGATGTCTTTGTGCTGGGTTACAGTTGCTCGGATGTCCACTGATTTTCTGCCACGCACTGGAGACTCCATAATCATGGGACAGCCTAGTTTCTTAAATTCATAGAAGTGAGTCAGCATGGCAAACACGTCTGTGTCATCACAAATGATGGAGATGCGGGCATCAGAATCTTTCTCAGCTTGTGCGATAGCGTGTTGTGTTATTATCACGTCAGCCTCTTCATGAGATGATGAGAGCTCCAATGCTGCTCGACTCCTGCCTCGCACAATGGAAGTCGGTATGGTCTGCCATCCTGCAAGCACTAGCTCATGGTCTTGGGTTACAGTTGCGAGATACTCACTGTCAGCAAGGATTTGCTCACAGAGCAGCCTGTTTAGTTGCTCCTTGTTCGCGGTGCACGTGAGAACAGCGTCTCTTGTAGGCAATGGGGTGTTGAGGTCCAGCTTGTGAACTCTGCTGCTCTTGCTTCTCATTGCCCGAGTGCTTGATTTCGGAGAGAAATCATAGTAGCGATCAAAAGCTAGTACTACAGATGCATGAGAAAGATGTTTCGGTAGCCATACTTTGAAGGTTTGGATAAATGTAGCAACTGTGCCACTAGCAGGCCAGTCGACTGTCCACAAAACAGCTGACACATCCATGATAACAACTGTTGGTCGACCCCATGTTCGAGAGGATGTTTCCACTCCCAAGTTCTGCTTCAATGCGGACTTAGCTGCAGTTCTCATTAAGCCATCTGGTTGGAACAGTGCGGGTGGGTATGCCGCAAGCTCTGTTGAGAATACATGGGTCAAGTTCGCGTTCGTCTCATCAGCAAACCGATGACGCGTGCATAAATCGCTTCTTGGTCCATAACCAAGTGGGCACCCACCTTGATATGTTTCGTTTTACTTGCAAAGGTGATGACATGTTTGGAAATGGTGCCATAAAAGCCTTGTGGCCATGATGACTCGTACTGTGCCAGTTGCGTCTTTCCAATACTAACAGCTCTATCGGCATTGGCATCTGGAGATGCAAGCTGCCCTGTCTGAATATTGTATAAGTTGCCTCCTGGATGTGACTCTGGATCCATTGGGTCCATGCACTTAGAAAGGGAATCATGAAGTGATTGGCGATCTTCTCCATCATGTTTGATGCGACCTCCTGCCTCCTCTTTGTGGTACAGATGGAATGTTTCTAGGTGCTCACTCATATCTAGGAGGTCAGCAGTCAGACTCACACGAGCATTGAGGCTGTATACCCACGTGGCCATCACTTGTGGATTTTGGGTGTTACCAATGACACCACTAGGGCCCTTCCCACGACGCATCCAGGTACTCTCCAGGAACTGGTCGGTTGGCACCCCATTCCAGAGTCCATCCATGTGATGCATAGAACCCTCTCCTCTCATAAATGCATCTAAGACTTCTTCAGGTAACCACGTCATAGATCGAACGAAGAAGAGGCCATATCTACTGTAGTTGTGATGCCCAGCAGCGAAGAAATATGGCAACATATTTTCAGCTGTTTGAATGGCCAGAGCATAATCACCTTCATGTGTACTGCGCGTGTATTTCATAATGAGAAAAGTTGGCTTGATGATGATGTCAACCCACATACGAGTTGTTCTGCTAGCAGAGGCCAGTTCTTCAAGGACTTGCATCAAGTCAGCCATGGTATTGATACGCTCACCATACTTCAAGAATACAGGTCTGAGAGCTTCTTCAGTCAGCATGCGAAGTGCACGGGCATTTTGAGGGTACTTTTTTCCTTCTAGCATTTTATCCACTGATCCGAATGTGCCACAGAGAACTTCTTTCAGGCCACTTCCCGCTGCTAGACTGCCAATCGCACCTATGAAGTCCATCACCAAGTGCATTCCACCAAGGATGGCAACCACATCAGTCAGAAGACTTCGTGTATGGAACAGGATGTCCACTATAACCTTGTAGATCTGTTGATCTGCTGTGATGACCAAAACACTTTGGTTGGACTCCCTCGTCACTTTAATGCCATTGTTGATTGCAGTGTTGACAGTGTTGTGGTCCGCTGGCTTCATATTAATGAGTGGCATATACTTGATGGCCGACTTCTTAGCTGGCATCATTCCCGCCTCTCTACAATGGCGGGTGTTGAAGCCATTGTACTCAGGGGTGCCAGCGACAAACAGTATCCGTCTGAAGAACTCCAGATCTAGCTCTTCTGCACGGTGAAGTGACACTTCGGCTGCTCTTGTAAGCTTCTCAGAAGGCTCAAATGAGCAGGTTGCCTCCATGGGCATAGGAGGTTTTTTCGGACCAGTGTATGGCACAACTTCCAGCTCACAATTTATGGGAACTGACATTTCTTGTTTTGATAGTCTAGGAATGACCTTCGCACTGTCGTTTTCAAGTGATCTGGGCTGTGTTACAATAGCTGCAAGGTTGTGACAGTTTAATCTACAATTTTGGGAGTGAATAACTGCATCAAAGTTGTCAATTATAACTTGCACAAGACCAGCAAGTGCAGCATCATTCAAACCCGACCACACAGCATCTCTTGCTGCAACAACAGCAGCTGAGCGCATAAAACGCCGCACTTCATCATAAGAACAGTACATTGTACTCTTTAATGACTCTTTAATGATTTGCTTATGGTCACCTATGAGAACACCCAGTGCTATTTGGAGTGGAGTAGGCTGATTTGTAACAACACTTGCTACAATGTTTCCAACCATTATGGATTGCAGGGAGTCAGAGAATTTCGAACTTACACGAGTAAGCAATTGCATAAGAACATCACTCATACATTCGGAAGCAATATATTTGTCTATGTGAGTACGATAAGAAGTGAATTCTTCCTTGTTCTTTTTGCACTCACTCGCGATTTGCTTGCCCAGCTTCTTCACACACTCATCAATATCAACAGATTCCTCACAATCTTTTGCAATATTCAGGTATGAGGCAGCATAGTTTTTGAAAACTAACAACGTAGCGATACCATCCCCATGTAAGTCTACAATTTCGTCTTTGAAGTAATCTTTAACTTTTACAATGAGCGACCTACGTGACAACTTCTCACCACCTAACTCTTTGTAAAGCTTCTCTACTTCAATTGAATTCCATGGTTTCATTTTGTCCTTCGACAATTCTACACACAAAGCAATGAAGGGGCGGTCTTCAGGTTCAACCCTTGACTTATTCTGGCAAGCTCTCTCAACCTCAACATGAAAGGTAGACATACAATCTTTATGGTATCGGGCTTCTTCAGCCGGTAAATCTCCTTTCATGCCCAACAACCTACTGAGTACAACTTGTCCCTGCTCATCATTTTTCAGTTTACACTTTTCTATCAACACATCTTTGTAATTTGTTTTTTTATCACCAAGCTTATCGGTCATAAACCTAGATGCTGGAATGCGGTATTGCACCGGAACTTTGATGTCATATTTCTCGGGTAATATACACTCACTGACTTTCAAACAAAAGAGACAGTGTTTTTTAGGGTCATATACTGGGCCTTCACTGAGAACAGCACTACGTAGTCTTTTTGGCTCCACTGTAGGGGTATCACATTCTCTCTTTTTCATGAATGCTGATAAATTCCGCTTGGACACATAAGTGGAAACACAGTTCTTGTGACAACAAAGGATTTTTGCTCCATCTTCCAAGAGAGGCTCTAGTCTCGCTCGAACATCTGGCTGCCCTCTGATGTCGCTGCTCTCTATGATTTTCTGAATCCTCCCACAATTTGAAAGACCTTTCTGACCTCCAGGACAGCTACGCAGGAAATCCTTGAAGAAACATTCGTCTGCAGCTTTTGTAGAACCTGAAAAATAAGAATTTTGTTTACCCATTCTTCAGAGTACAAATCGCATTGAAATAATTTATCCTCAGCAAATGAAAACTAAACAATGCTCACCTGGTATATTCTCCATATTCAGCAGTCAAAAAACAATTTTGGAATCAGCACAACCAAGACGTCATCAAACCACCAGGTGGGCAGCACCATCAGCAATAATCTCAACAACCTGAAAAAAATAAGAGGAATAATTAGACATATTGGAATTCACCTTACCATGGGGAAAATAATCCCTGATTTCATTTTAAACCCTATAGAACTACTCAGTCTCGCCCAAAACCATAAAAACGACAGTAAGATCACCAAAATATCTCCACGACTGCCCGGATATGGGATATTCCTTATTTCGGGGGGCGTTTGACCTCCAATGACCTTGAGTATTGACGAATGTGGGTCAAAACGACTCCCAAAGTATCTGCAACCCCTCCAGATCGACTCATCATCCTAAAAACCCTAGAAATGACACCAAGATCATCAAAATCCATCAAGTATTGACCAGGATATGGGATTTTTCAGTTTCGCCGGCCATCTTGGAAAATGGCGGCCATATTGAAAAAGCCAAGCGGGGGTCAGGTGTACACCCGATGGATTCTTGAATGGGGTGGTATAAGCTTTCAAAGTATGTAAAAATTTGCTTTATAACAAACAATGCAGGGTTCCAGTAAAATCAGGGTTTGTGCTACCGGACTAAAAGTCATTTTTATCTCCCTTATTAAATATTGTTTATGTGGTTTAAGGCCAAACTGGTGACCACAAACCTTTTTATTTATTATAGTAAGCCGACACGTAAGGCACTATATATATATATATATATATATATGTTAAACACAGACCGTGCATGGAACAAGGAACTCTTCTGGGAAAATTAAATCCACTATAGTCCAAATAAGTAATGGTAAATGACAAATACCATAGTTTATCTTTTTCATGATGCTAGCCCGACGTGGGCAACGGGTCTCTCACAAAGAGATCCCATAAATATAGCTTCCCTTACCAGCTATCTGCAAAGCAGACAGGATCCAGCTTTGGGACATGGATCTAGGGTTTAAAGCAGCCTAGCCCCATCTGCTTTGCAGATAGCTGGTGAGGGAAGCTATATTTATGGGACCTCTTTGCGAGAGACCCGTTGGCCACGTCGGGCTTGCATCATGAAAAAGAAAAACTATGGTATTTGTCATTTACCATTACTTATTCGGACTATAGTGGATTTAATTATCCCAGAAGAGTTCCTTGTTCCATGCACGGTCTGTGTGTATCATATATATATATACAGGGTGTCCCAGAAGTCTTGGAGGGGTTTTATTTGGTTATAACTTTTTTTTTTGATTAATTTATTTATTTTTATTTTTCAAATATAGTACCCTTGCTGCGATTAATGAAAATGGGAGTGGCTATTGTGGAACTTTATTTGACAAACAACTCTTCCATCGTTGCCGTTCAAAGAGCTTCGATTAAAATGAGACAAGCCGAAGTCCAACTCGGGTTGAGATGGTTCGTGAAAGCGCTGAGGAAAATCCACATCAGTCCGACGACGCAGCCAGGAATTAAACATTTCAAGACGTTCCTTACATCGAATTTTAACAGAGGATATCAATTTTTACCCGTACAAAATTCAAATTGCTCAAGAAATTAAACCACAAGATCATCAGAGTCGGATAACGCACGCTAATGCGACTTTAGATTTATGCAATGAAAATGAAGATTTTCACCAGATATTAAGTTTGTAATTAAAATCGCAATAAATATATTTTCAAGTGTTACAAACCTTTCTTTATTTGATCCCCAAACAAAAAAGTTATAGCCAAATAAAACCCCTCCAAGACGTCTGGGACACCCTTTATATATATACTGTGTATATATACTATATATATATATATAATATATAAGGAAAAATATATATAATAATAATATATATAATATATATATATATATATATATATATATATATATATATGTATATATATATATATATATATATATATATATATATAAGGAAAAATATATATAATAATAATAATATATAATATATATGTATATCTATATATATATATATATATATATAATATATATATATATATATATATAATATATATCCCCGCAAGGGGGTTCTAAGCTCGTGCTCTTGAGTGCTCTTTGTGCTCGTTTGTACGTGCTTGTTCCTGGAGGTTTCACGTGCGCCCTCCCGGCCCTAGCACCCAAGGATGATGGGGCTCGACCCTGCAGTCCTTGTCATCTTTGGTCTTTTTCCACTTCGACTGTCCCCTCCACCCTTTCTTTTTCCTCTGTCTTTCCTCTCACTTTTTCTTTGTTTTTCCGCTGAGATATGCCCTTTAAATAGAGGCGAATCGGTTCTTCCCGAACTAAAAAAAAAAAAAAAAAAAAAAAATATATATATATGGGAATGAACTCAGAATGGTCCCCTGAGTTTTTTATGATACACACAGACAGTGCATGGAACAAGGAACTCTTCTGGGATAATTAAATCCACTATAGTCCGAATAAGTAATGGTAAATGACAAATACCATAGTTTTTCTTTTTCATGATGCTAGCCCGACGTGGGTCCCATATATATATATATATATATATATATATATATATATGGGAATAACAGGAAAGTAGAGAAATGGATATATAATTTTCCTTAGTGAGCGGCGACAAGTTGTTACAGTACAAGGAGTATCTTCATCAGAATCAGAGGTTCTCAGCTCAGTACCACAAGAAACAGTATTAGCTCCACTACTCTTCCTAATCATGCTAACTGACATAGATGACGACATTACCAGAGACGGCACAGTAACATCCTTTGCCGATGACACAAAGATCAGTAGAAAAATAAGAAACCCAGAAGATATAGGATCTCTACAAACCGACATGAACAGAATCTACAAGTGGACGGAAAACAACAATATGAAGTTTAGCACCGAGAAATTTCAGCTGATATGGTGCGGAAAAAGAAAGGACCTAAAATCCATGGAATATTATACCCAAAATGGACGGGAAATTCAGAGAAATTCTAAAGCAAAAGATTTAGGGGTTGTAATGAATGATGATGCGAAATTTGAAACAAAGTAAGATAGCAGTAAACAGAGCAAAGAGAATAACTTGGCAGATACTGAGAACCTTTAAACGAAGGGATAGAAATATAATGATTCCTCTACTGAAAACACTGATCATACTCAAATTGGAATTGTGCTCGGTCCTAACATGCCCATATAAAAAAGAAGACATTAGAGAGCTAGAAGGGATTCAGAGAAGCTTCACAGCCAAGATCAATGGGTGCAAAGAACTAAATTACTGGGAAAGGTTACGCGAATTAAACCTATATTCACTGGAAAGGGGAAGAGAGAGATACACCATTATTTACACTTGGAAAATAATAGAGAAACTAGACCCTAATCAACAGTGGAAAGTAGAAAAGGAAGACCATGTCGTGTTCCCAAATTAAAGGCTAGACAGGGAACATCCTTAACCCTGAAAGAAAATAGTTTTGTTGTGAGAGGACCAAAACTGTTTAATCAACTGCCCAAAGACCTAAGGAACACGAGTGGTGTTGCGGTGGACATCTTCAAAATAAGATTAGACGCCTGGCTCAGAACAATCACCGATAAGCTGGACGTACCTGGCTATGTGAGGTGCAGAGTACAAGAAACCAATTCACTACATCACCTGGCCAAGTCGAGAAGAGGCGCACAAACTTGACCTTCGTGAAATGAGGAATCATCGCACGGAACATTTGAAAGGTTGAAACGTATATAAATAAATAAATAAATAAATATATATATATATATATATATATATATATATATATATATATATATATATATATATATATATATATATATCATTAAAAAGGTGAATGGAGAGAAAATTATCAGAATTTTATTGAAAGATATGAAAGGTATTCTTAAAAAAATGTTTATTCATTTTCTTTCCTACATTAGTTTTTTTACAAGTTTTTATTTTGATATAATATGTAATTTTATTAATGGTTTTCTCCCCAATGCTTTGTCAGTTAAAAAATAAAGTTTTTAGAAATGTACGCTCGCGTAATTTATAACTTTTATTTCAACGAAATCAGTTTAATTCACGCAAATAAGTCAACATGAAGTAGAGAATTCTAAACTTTTCATTGGAAGCCATTTTGATTCTTAAAAAATACGATGCGTGAATGAATCCTCAAGGACAAAAGTCCCATTAAGTGACTTCCAAGAACTTTTTCAAGGACACTATTGGTCAGATCAAGTAAAAAAAATTTCGGATTTAGAAAAATTCCTTTTAATACCCAAAGTTCAGTTAATTTTATTCGTGGAAACGAGTATATAACATTGCACTTTCTTATAAAACTGCTAATTCTCAAAATAAGTTGAAGAAAATTATACCACTCCCTCAAGTATATATATATATATATATATATATATATATATATATATATATATATATATATATATACACTGTATATAGTTAAAAATTCGATTTTCGAATTTTACAGGTGGCACCCTCATTTTGTTAGTCTTGCCGAAAACCTCTTGCATGCAGAAAGTCAGCTCAATCAAGTAACATTTACAGGATGTTCAACGACTTTCAAGTTTTTTCCTTTCTGGCAACACCGCGTTGGCGGTGCCTCAGGTTTTGAATCATAATGCAGTGCGGAATGAACCTGTTTCATAAAGGATCAAGCTGATCGCAAATCCAAGTTTACCTGCAATATCACAGAACTGGTTCTTGATCAGATAATTAACACCATTCCTTAGAAAACTCTTGAAAGTGAAGCAGATCCTGCGGCTATTTTTTCGCTACCCGCCGTTGGAAAAGCTCACCGTGCGTATGAATTCCCCTGCGGCTGTGAAAGCGGTAGAAAAATTCTGCAGGAGATGCGAGTTCCCACTACAATTCGGCGAAACACAATCAAGAAACTAGAGAAGCTGATGAAGGGGTACTAGGGATTCAAGAAGAACAAACTCCGATAGATGGAGACAAAAGAGCAACAAAGAGGCTTCGAAGGAAAAGTTGGAGATACTTTTCGACATCGCTCGCACTAAGCCTCTCAGCATGGTGGACATTGAGGAAGATAGTGAATTCCTGATTGAAGAACGCCGAGACAGGAACTCCTGTATGGGGCTCAGTTGATGCTGAACTTGTGATAAAGGAGATCGTGCAGAAGCGACAGGTGGAGAATCATTAGCACACAGAGTGAGAACAGCGTAGGAGAGAGTCCGCCGAGAGGAGACGGTGGCTTTATTTTCTTCCTCCTTCAGTTCAAGCTCGGGTCCAGAAACTTCAATGACATAAGTGCGAGGCCAATAAGTCAGCTTCAAGCCGAGAAGAGCAGTCCGAGCACAGGACTTTCAACGCCAAATGCAAAAAAACAGCTAAAAGCGTTTTCACGCTACAACTCACCGTTGCTCTCTGTAGAAGGAAGATCAGCAATCGCATAACAGTTCATTTCGTGGTGGCCATTATCATTGACTTGGGATGCAATGCTGGCAAGCTCAACCCTTCCCGTCAGCACCGTCCACAGAGTAAGAATGAGTCAGCGACAGAAATTTGCCCAGGAAGTAAAACAGGCCTTCAATCCCAGTGCACCCCTCGTAGAGAACTGGAAAGGCAAATTTCTATCAGACGTTACTAGGAAGAAAATCATCGCTACATACGGTTTCTGGTTACTGGCCGAGAGACGGGAAAGCTTCTCGGAGTTTCAAAGCTACGATAAGGTACAGGGGAGGCCATGGCTCCAGCGGTTCTAGCAGCCTTCATATCCTGGAAAGGCTATCTTGTTGACAAAGTCCGCTGCATGTTCCGACTCAACAGTCAGCAACGCCGAAAATGGCATGGGATGTGCATCCTACTAAAGCAAAAGCTGCTCTAACTCGCCTGCTGGCATAAAGGCATCCTTGAGCACAGAATTCAGCTGTGGTGGAAGAAATTTAGTGGCCAGTGCATATCGGTGGATGAGATAGTGAGTAACCAAAATGTTTTCATTCTCACGTTTGATGAAATCTTGGAAGCCTCGATTCTTCCCCATCATACTCGGAGCGCCATCCAAAGAAACTTGTCCGACTTGATCCCAAGACAAATCCACTCGTTTCATGAAGTCATTGGTCAGCCTGAAAATGTCCTCGCCTTTCGTGGTCATCGAAAGCTCCTCACAAAACAAGAACTCTTCCGTTAATGCTCCTTCATGAACATGCCGAATGAAGCACAGAAGCTGAGGGCATGACGAAACATCGGTCGATTCATCAAATTGGAGCGAAAACATCTTGAACGAGCACTACAGGACGTCACGAACAACCTTTTCGAGAATACTTTGCGCAATTTGGTCAACACGCCGTCGTACAGTATTATTCGGCACAGAAATCGTCCTCAGTTTCGCAGTCTGATCCTCTCCGCATACCCACTTCACCATTGCCACTGCGCATGGCATGATGAGAGTTTAAAGATGCCTCCACCGCGGCCAAATTTTTCTGAGCAGCTGTACCGGAGCTACCGAACTGCACAGAACGAAGTCGCTTCGATATGTCTTGGAAATAAGACAGATCTTTGTCAGCGTCTCCTGGATGAAACGTTTGGAGGTGTTCCTTCAGTTTTCCGGGCATGAGGCTTTCATTCACAAATACTTTTTGGCAAACCACACACTGCGGGCGGTCTTGATGTTTATCAGGCAGATTGACAAATCCGTACTGAAGAAAAGACTCATTATACTTTATCAGGCAGATTGACAAATCCGTACTGAAGAAAAGACTCATTATACTTCCGTTTGCGCGACATAATTACCTATAAATAAAAAATGCAGTTCAATATACGATACAGTTACTTACAAATTGTATCTGTTATCTGAACCTCATAACTAACATAAAAATTTTCCTGCAAAAACAATTAATAAATTTTTTATCTATTGCTAATTAAAACATGAAAACATTAATGACACTGATATTAAATCACAAACTATGTACAAATTTACATGAACGTAAAACAAATTTACCTCCAACCATGAAGCAAATAGGCCAACTAGCAGCCTAGGCTATTAATTTGTATTCATTGGTCTGCAAAATTGAGTTGCCAGATGTTTCTTTATTAATTACTCATTACTGCAATACTAATTATTACTAATTTACGCTTATTATACTTATACATATAATTATTATACTTATTATAGAAGCATTTACTTTATTATAGAATTTCTGTTGCTGGCGCCTAAACGTGTTTCAAATGGATATTACAAAATTAAAGAAATTCTTTCAACTGAACCTAGTGATGTACCATACTGAAATTATGACCTTCTTCAAACAATATTTACCCCACAAAAATCCCAAATTTACCCATAGGTTGGGAACCAATGCCCTACGAGGAGCTAATACTCACTCCTAGAGAAGTGACGAAGACCTGGATGCCTATTGGCGCTCGGAACCGTAAAAGGAGACTCTTGACACTCGTTGAGCAACCTCTGAACGTTTTTCAGTTCAGCTGATAGTTTGCCTAGAATAGTTTTACGGACACTAACAAAATGAAAGAGTAGGACCTCAAAATTTACAGTGTACCACACTAATATATATATATATATATATATAATATATATATATATATAACGTAAAGAACGACGCTTGTATAGGAGATATTCTCTCTCTCTCGTCTTGCGCGGAATATCTCCTATACAAGCGTCGTTCTTTACGTTAATTATACTGCGTGTTTGCAGTTAAATGTATATAATGTTACGGCATGCGGGAGGTGCCCCCTTGGGGCATTGGTTTCTGCGAGTATGTAGAAGAATTACGACATTTGGAAGAGTGAGGCCCATGGTGTAGTGGTTATCATATCTGACCGGCAATCGGAAGATCCCGGGTTCGATTCCCGGGTGGTTACCTCATTTTTTCATTTGTTTCGTTCTCTCTCTCTCGTCTTGCGCGGAATATCTCCTATACAAGCGTCGTTCTTTACGTTAATTATACTGCGTGTTTGCAGTTAAATGTATATATATATATATATATATATATATATAAACAAGAAAAGTTCTTGGGCTTGTCATAGACGAAAATGTTTGAAAATGTTTTCAATTTAACTTCCTTGCACAGTGTATTCCACACACACACACACACACATATATATATATATATATATATATATATATATATATATATATATATATATATCTGCAAGTTCCGAATATAATAAAAAATAAGAGATATATATATATATATATATATATATATATATATATATATATATATATCATTGCCGTTTTCGGACTTGTATGAATATTCATTAGCTAATTGCGGTTTGGAAATGCGAGCAAGAACTTTTATCCATTTCAAAATATGGAACTACATAGCAACAGAACAAAGATGTTATAGTGGTTAAAAGTAAACATATAAAAGGGATGTAGGAATGTTTTTTAGCATATTTTTGCCATATCTTTATCTCCATCTATCTATCTATCTATCTATCTATATATTTATCTGTTGGTTTTGAACAACTGTTCAGGATCGACCACCATTCGACCACTCTGCAGCATCCCGTCTCCTTTGCAGGATTTAATGGAGGAGAGAGCTACTTCTACTCTCATAGCCGGCTACTTGTTTCTACTCCACGTAGAAACCTGTCGAGATTATTCTTAAAATTATTCAGGTGAGTGCGTTGGAGGTTCCTCAGTTCTTTCGGCAGCAAGATAAAGAGATTTGGGCCTCATATTTTGAGAGTATTTTCCATCTTCGTTTTCATGGCCCCCTTTCTCATCGCAGCTGTGATAGTATAGACTCAACCGCTTCTCTCATTCCACTGCGTTTTTATTTCATTTCTAAATTTTGGGATATATCCATCGTGTATCTTCCATATGTATACTATTGTGTATTGCTCGTCTCTCTTTCCCAAGGAGTAAAGTTTCAAAGGATTGTTTTCGTGACCAGACTTGATGTTTTTTCCTCTCTCATATACGTAAAAATTTTATGGTAAGGCTTCTATGTCTGCAATGCCTTGTTTTCATTATTGGCTTGTGAGTACTGAGCAATACAGTACTCAATTATTAAATTATTGGTACGACCAAACTCCTCCATACTTTTAGCAAAATGTTTGCTTTATGGCCATTGAAACTCCTCCAGATAACTATATCTTTCTTGCAAATATAACCTTGGTTAACCTTGGTTTTGCTTCCGCCCGAAATGTTCATTCTGACGAGGATCAAGCTTGTCACTCCACCTTAGACCTACAGTTTAACGTGGAATCCGAAGCACGCCTCACCAACGGTCTGGCTTATTAACCACCAGGCTACCCAGGGTACCACTTTATCTACCAACCAATTTCTTTTTATTGCGGGGAAGGATGAACAGCTGGGTTTTGCTGCGCGCCGCCTGCCGTGACTGGGTCTCGATCCCGGGGCCGATGGATTCGTAGTCAGCGACGCTAACCACTACATCACCGAGACGCATATATACAGGGTGTACATAAAGTCAGGATCTATTTTTGTGAAATAATTAAAAGTAGGATTCGACGTGACGCCCATCAGTATCCCTGCACAGCTCAAATTGTTCCGCAGCATTTCTAAACACATTCTGGAGCATTTGCGGGGTTATGTTATCTGCAGCAGTTCGTATACGTGTACGTAAGTTTTCAAGACTCGTAATCTTCGTCTGATAGACGTGCGATTTGATAAAGCCCCATGCAAAGAAATCTAAAGAGGTTAAATCTGGTGATCTCGCTGGCCAAGGTCTGTTGCTTCCGCGTCCGATCCAGCGATTTGGAAAAAGTCCATTTAGATAATCCTGAACAATTTTGGCATAGTGACAAGGAGCACCATCATGTTGATAGACGACGGTACTAACAATCCTATCCCCGTCGTCTATCAACATGATGGTGCTCCTTGTCACTATGCCAAAATTGTTCAGGATTATCTAAATGGACTTTTTCCAAATCGCTGGATCGGACGCGGAAGCAACAGACCTTGGCCAGCGAGATCACCAGATTTAACCCCTTTAGATTTCTTTGCATGGGGATTTATCAAATCGCACGTCTATCAGACGAAGATTACGAGTCTTGAAAACTTACGTACACGTATACGAACTGCTGCAGATAACATAACCCCGCAAATGCTCCAGAATGTGTTTAGAAATGCTGCGGAACGATTTGAGCTGTGCAGGGATACTGATGGGCGTCACGTCGAATCCTACTCTTAATTATTTAATAAATGTTACCACTTTATCATTTTATGATTGAATTCCATATAATTTCCAAGTGCTTCACAAAAATAGATCCTGACTTTATGTACACCCTGTATATTCTTTGTTCGTTATTTCTCTTCCTCGTGTGCAGAACGCTCCTCTATACTTACGTCGTTTCTATACATTAATATACTGCGTGGTCATTGCAGTTAAATGTACACACACACACACACACACACATATATATATATATATATATATATACATACACACACACACACATATATATATATATATATATATATATATATATATATTATATACATACTGTGTACATATTGAAATCGTAACTACAAAACAAAGAAAAGATAAGGTACTTGTTTCAACGAATTTGTTTGTTTATTTGGGAGTTATTCCGTGTTTTCAGTTCTCATTGTGTCAGTTTCTGGGAGACATTAACTTACGAAGTACCTTCCTTTAAATTCTATTCCGTTTGAATTTACAAATACAGTTTTTTCCGTGTTAAGTCTAAAGATATACTGTATATACAAAATATTCTAAACAAAATACAGGCCTGTATACGGACGGTTTGCAGTTGCGAATTCTTATGGTTTTTAGTCCACTTTGTGTAGAGCGACCAAAAGGAATCGTGCACCAGGAATGATAATAACTGAGGGTGTCTGCAATACAAACTAACAAAAATTGCAGTAAATTGGATACAGATATGGATGTTCTTTTGCCCAGACTAACACAGAGCATTGTTGTTTTCAATGGTGAAAAACCACGTACGAAAGCCTCGTCAGTACTTTAGCCATCTATTTAATCTATTTAGTTTGTAATGTTGTGAGCTGCTCGAAACCTGAAATGGGCGTATCGGCGGAATTGTGGGCTATGTAAAAAGATGTTTAATTCTTCATACTTCTACTTAAACTATGAATCCGTAGCTGTCCCCAAATATTTTCCTTATTTCTGAATAAATGTTCTAAGCTAAAAAAAAAAAAGGAGTCTAGACACAAAGACAAACGCAACAGGTACGTTAAACATAGGAGATTATTAACCTTAATAGGGAGAAAGAAAATGGGAGATAGGCTCAACATTCTGGATTTATTTCTCGCCTCTCATCCTTCTTTTTACTCTGTCAAACTTTTTCCTCCGATGGGTTCCTCTTCCTCCTCCTTTTCCTGTTCTATCGCTCCAATTTGGCCTTTGGATCCTCCCAAGAGGAGACACACTTGGCACTTTGGCGCCGCTGATTGGGAAGCCCTTAGGTAGTACTTCTCTGATATCCCATGGAATGATTACTGTCCATGGCCGGGACCCTTCCGAGTGAGTGCGCTGAACACATCACGGAGGAAAGTCTCTCGGACATGGAGGCGTACATTCCATATTATATTCCTACTGCTAATGAAAAAAAATCTTCGTGTAACTTTGCTTGAGTTAGTGCTATCCGCATTAGAAAAGCTTTCAGAAGGTACGGTCGCCATCCAATTCCTTTCTCTCACGTAGCTTATATTCCTGCCCGGAATCGTGCAAAATCTGTTTTTCGACTTGCCAAAAATTCCTTTATCCGACAAAAAATGTAAAAACCTATCCAATTCTAATTCTTCTCGCTCTTTCTGGCATCTAGCTAAGAAACTCTCTAACAACTTTACTTTTTCTTCTTTTCCTCCTCTTTTCCACTCCGACTGCTCAGTTGCCGTCTCTTCTCACAAGACTGAATTCTTCGCTCAAATTTTCGTCTCCAACTCAAGCATCAACGATTCCGGTACTGTTCCTACATCTCTTCCTCCCTCTGACTAAAATATGTCTGAAATTAGAATCTCTTCCAAAGAAGTTCTTTCTGCTCTGTTTAGGTTCAACTCTAGGAAGTCGTAAGGTACTGATAGTGTTCCTCCTGTCGTTCTGAAGAACTGTGCTGCTGTGCTGACACCCTGCCTACGCAAACTCTTTCGTCTTTGCCTTTCATCTGGTACTTTCCCTTTCTGCTGGAAGTTCGCTTTCATTCAGGCTGTCCCAAAGAAGGTTGGCCGTTCTCAACCCTCCAACTATCGTCCAATTCCTTTGATTTCTTGCCTTTCCAAAGTTTTTGAATCTATCTTCAATAGGAAGATTCTTAAACACCTCTCTTCTCACAATCTTCTTTCAAATCATTAGTATGGGTTCCGCAAGGGACGCTCTACTGGCGATCTTCTTGCATACCTCTCTGACTCTTGGTCATCCTCTTTTCAGAATTTCGGTGAAACCTTTTCTATTGCGCTAGACGAGGGGTTCTAACCTTTTTTAGGTTGCGTACCCCTCGATGACTTCGGCAAGTGCCCCGTGCCACCCTCCCACTCAAAAGTGCTCAAAAGACGGTACAGCCGCTACACCGTCTTTTGAGAGTACTTTTTCATACGAAAGTTAGTTCCAAAGCAGGATGCCACGTACCCCTGGGAACCTTCTCGAGTAAACCCATTTGGGAACCCCTGCGTTAGACATTAAAAGCTTTTGATAGAGTCCGGCACAAATCATTAATCTCCAAACTTCGGTTCCTATCCTTCTATCTGTGCCTTCATCTCTGATTTCCTCTCTGGCCGGTGTATAGCTGCGATTGTAGATGACTACTGTTCTTCTCCTGAAGCTATTAACAGTGCTATTCCTCAGGGTTCTGTCCTGTCACCCACTCTTTTCCTTTTATTTATCAATGATCTCTTAAGTCGCACTTTCTGTCCTATCCACTCCTATGCCGATCATTCCACTCTTCAATTCTCCATTCACTTCACAAAACGTTCGTTTCAACAGTTACTGCATGCTTCGCGTAGGACGGCTATGGTACACCTTACTTCTGATTTTTCTAGTATCTCTGATTGGGGTAGAGAATATTTTGTGGCTTTCAATGCCTCAAAAACTCAGTTCCTTCATCTGTCTACTCACAATCTTCCACACGACTATCCCCTTACCTTCAACAATACATCACTCAATCCTTCCTCTTCTCTTAACATTCTTGGCGTTTCTTTTTCTCGTGATCTTTCCTGGAAAGATCACATATAATCTCTAATACAGCTTCTAAGAAGTTAGTAGATGTGTTGAACCGGCTCCGCATTTCTTCACCCCAACTCAGTTGTTGTCCTTGTACAGGGGTCTTGTCCACCCCTGTGTGAAGTACGCTTCTCATGTGTTGGGTGGCTCAACCCACACAGCTCTACTTGACTGGGTGGAATCAAAGGTTTTCGTCTCATTAATTCCCTACCACTTACTGACTGTATTCAAGCTCTCTCTCTTCGTCGCAAAGTTGCCTCACTCTCTCTTTACTATCGCTAATATAATGGACACTGATCTTCTGAACTCTCTGACTGCATGCCTCTTCATTTAAGGAGAGTACGCAGTGCCAGACTTTCAACACATTCTCATTCCTTTTCTGTCCAACACTCTAATGCAGGGGTTAATCGGCATTTTTCTTCTTTCTTCTAATCAGCCGGTCAACTCTGGAACAATCTTCCTCAATCTACAGTACCTTTCCCCCTGTCTGTGACCCCTACTTCAAATGCAGAGTGTCCAAGCATCTCGAAAATCCTGGACCTTGATTTTGGCTCCCTTCTTCTATGGGGGACTTTTTTGCGGGCATTCGCCCTTGGCCCCTTCTTCCTAAATAAAAAAAATTAAACAACATTTTCAGTGTAATCACTATTTTTTCTGTAACAATATTTAACGTTACACAAAAGTTTGCCATAACTTTTAGAAATAGCTCAGTTGGGATGTTGTTGATTACTTCATAGGCTTTGGTCTTTAGGTCTTCATGTGTCGTGTACTTGGTGGAATAGAGCCCCTCTTTTATGTAACCCCACAACAAAAGGTCAGGAGTGAAGTGAAGTGAGTATGGGGGGGGGGCATTCCACTGGCTCATGAAGGGAGATGAGTCGCTCGGAAAAGTGTTTCCTCAAAAAATTGCGAGTTTCACGAGCAGTATGTGTAGGTGCTCCATCCTGCTGAAACCACTGTGAATATGCAGCCTTACGAGGCTATAGTTTATTGGTGGTGGTATCATCTTTTCCTAATTTCTACGAAATTAGAAAGAGTTATTGTTTCAAGAATGAAATGATGAAAGAACGGTTTAATATATATTCATTAGCTACTTAAACAATGAAAGATTAGAAATGTATAGGTATATGCATATAGGTACTGTGTATGCGGAATAAAAAACCAATCTACTACCTTTCTGAAGAAGAAACCCCAATCATAAAATATACATCCATTATAAAATACGGTCAAACAAAAGTAGGGCTATTTGGGTGGGGGTGGGGGGGGTCGCACCATATATATATATATATATATATATATATATATATACTACATCATAACAGAAATCCTGAGGACTGAAGTTATAGGATATGTCTTTTTGGCTCAAAGGTCATGTAGAATACAAATGGATTTTGATGCAAGAAAAGCATACGAAAGTTTTTGATCTGTTCAAAACTTTTGTTCTTGAGCTCAGCTTTGTGCATTCGGTCATGATCTATACATGAATATTGCTTCACATCAAGAAGGAATTGAAGTTCAAATTAAGCTGAATGAAATTATATATATATATATATATATATATATATATATATATATATATATATATATATATATATATATATATATATATATATATATATATATAGTGGCGCTCATAAGTATTCGTGCAGAGAAATGTTTCTGTTACATTCGTTCTTATCTTTTGTACCATGCATAGGATAGTTATGAAAATTTACCGTTTGTTTAGAAAACTTTAACAAATAAGAAAAATTAGTTTAACTCCAACATATTCGTATAATGTAAAACATCAAAGAATTTTAAGAAAATATTAAAAAAAGTTAAAATGCAAAGATTTTCGTACATTTACTTACAAATTTATTTAATACTTTGCGAGTCCACCTTTTGCTTGAATGACTTCATTGATTCGTTTTAGGCATTTTTCTTCGAGGTTTTGACATCTCTTAGTAAAACTTTCAGCTCATTCTTTTAAAGAAAATTGTTGCAATTCATTCAGATTCGAAGGGTTTCTCTTACGGACACGTTTTTCAAATCAAACCACAAATTCTCGATTAAATTCAAATCTGGGCTTTGACTGGACCAGTCAAGAAGCTTGAAATTCTTTTGTTGGAATCAGTTAATGGTACACTAACATTTATGTTTTGGATCATAATCTTGTCGCGGTACCCAACTGTGACCTACTCGCAACTCCCGAAATGAAGGCAATACATTTTCTAAAATTTCCTGATATTTCTTCGAATTCAACATTCCATTGGTGACAACAAGCTTTCCTGGACCAGAAGTACTAGAGCATCACCCAAAGAAGCAAACTACCACCACAATATTTAACCACAAGAAAGCTGTTCTTTTCCTCGAATGCAGTATTTGATTTTCTTCAAACATGCTGTTGCTCGTTGTTGCCGAATAATTCAGGTTTGGTCTCGTTTGTCTACAGAACAAAGTTAACTTTCTTCCAGAATGCAAAGCCATCATTTTGATGGTCTTTGGCGTACTTTAAACGAGCTTTTTTGTGCACTTTTCGTAGCAAAGGTTTTTTTGCGTAACTCTTCCATGCAAAGCATTCTTTCTCAATGTACAACGTAGAGTAGAGGGATGAACATCGATCTTAGACAGTTAATGTTTGGCAAATATCACCTGCAGTCACTCGTGCATTCGCAGCAGCCATTCTTTCAATTCGTCTAGCTGTAAATTCTGAAATCTCGCAAGGTCGTCCACACCTTGGTAGAGTTTTGATTGTTCCAAAGCCTTTCTATTTCTTTATAACTGCAGCAACTGTCGCAAATGGAATTCGAAGTTCTTCTCCTACCTTCCTATAACTCTTTCCAGACTCGTGTGCAGCAATAACAGATCTCTTCCGACCCGTAGACAGTTCTTTACCACGACGACCCATTGCATGTTAATTGTACAGTCATCCGTCTTCCATGAAAATTGACAGAGAAAATTATTCTATAATTCAGAATTGTCAACAGTCTCTAATCACTACACACGAACTACTGATAAAAATTGAAACTTCTTCAAGCCTAAGGTGGACATCCAAAGTATTAAATAATGTTGTAAATAAATGTACGAAAACTTTTGCATTTTAAATTTTTTATTATTTTCCTCAAATTCTTTGATATTTCACAATATATGTTGGAGTTAAACTAATTTTTTACTTGTTAAATTTTAACAAACGAACGGTAAACTTTGCATAACTATAACTATCCTATTTATGGTACAAAAGATAGGCCGAATATAACTGAAATATTTCTCTGTCCGATTACTTTTGAGCGCCACTCTCTCTCTCTCTCTCTCTCTCTCTCTCTCTCTCTCTCTCATATATATATATATATATATAAACTGTATATATGGACCCTCCTTCCTCCATAAAAAAATTAATAATTTTATTACATATATACTGTGTATATTATTTCTTCTGCTGTGTTTCATTTGAGTCTGCGCTACCCAAACTTTTATTTATACTTATTTTCTCCACTTTTTCTTTCCTTTTATATTTGATCATGTTCCTTTTAGCATTATTAAAATATTTTGTCTCTGGTTTCATCAGTTTCATTTAATCTGTATATTCATTTTGATTGATAATTTATTTACCATAAATTTACTATAATTTAATATAAATTTGTGTTTTTTAAATTATTAAAAATGTGGGAACTAAACTTTTTTCAATTAATTTTTTAAAAAGAAGAAGGCTCGATTGTTATATATTGACATTATAGGGGGAAAATCCCATCCCATAAACTTATGTAAACCTCTCTACCCCATTAAGTTATAGAAGTCCTCGTAACTTGGCATGATCGAGGGATTAGCTTAGAGATTGTTCACTTCTTGACGGAACTGAAAGAATATAACTACTCTCTCCCTCACCAGCTTACGTCTCCTGGAAGAACGTGTATCAAATTATTCTGATTGTTCTCGACTTGGAATAACTTAGAATAAATTTGTTAACGAGAAGTTTTCCATCTCTTTCACTGAGTTAATCATTTTAAAGAGAGAGAGAGTATTCACAAGAGAACGCGTTTGAGAGAATCGAACCCAGGTTGACTGAAGAAGAGCGAAGAAACAAAGATTGTAATATTGTTAATATATAGAGAGGGTTAACAAAGGTAAATAAATCCCTTCTGTTTTTCCATAGTATTTTACATAATAAAAGTCAATAAATAATAACAGATTTATTGAATCAATATATTTAGAATCGTGTTCATTTCCCATTTGCATTATTACGTAAAGCTGACACATTCTGGCATTCCACTGATGAGCTTTGCCATTTGTTCTTGAAGACAATCATCGTGTGTCTATTTACTTTTGTGAATGCTATATATACAGTATGTATATATATATAGGGTGAACCAAATGTAGGTGGACAGTAAATGATAACGTTTATTTTGAGAATACATATTTAATTTTTTTGTATACTATAATACAAAATAAAATTTAAATAAATTTAGTTATAATATTTAATATAATAACACAAACACCATAGTTATAATGAACACCATAGTTATAATATAATATAACACAAACCGTATTCAACCTACTGTCCACCTACTTTTGGTTCACCGTGTATATATATATATATATGAAAACTATTGACTTCTCCTTAGGGAACCGGAGCTTACAGATGAAAAGAAGGATCAACACAACGGCAAACATTTTCATTTATTTGTACATCAGACGTTTCGACAAATCTTTTGTCATCATCAGTGAGTTAAGTCTTAAAACCTTAAAACAAAATTGAAAAGTGAAAGTTACATCAATACAATATTAAGACCATTAAAATTAAAACCTTAAAGCAAAATGAAAATTGCATCAATACAAAATTAAAACATTTAAATTTCATCACTATAAAAACTAAAATTAAATTAAATTTCATCACTATAAAAACTAAAATTAAATTACCTCAATAGGTAAATACACAATGTTTACATCCACCTCCATACTTGGCAAAGTCTAAGAGACCACTAGGTGGTCAGGGGATTAGAAAGGGTATATCTGTGAAACACGGTTGGTTGTCAAAAGAGTCTTAATTTGTAGGATGAGCTATTATTATTAAGGGAGGGTTTGTTTCTATAGATGTACAAAGATTCTAAAATTCGGAGTTCTGTAAGGTTATTGGATCTAGTTAAAATTTCAAACTGAGTTTTGTGAAGGGGATGGTCGTTTTCATTACTGTGGTTTCTAAAAAAAAAAATTCTCTGTTTGGTCTAAAATCTAGGGTGTCTTATATTGATTATCATTGTTTAGTTACTAAATTTCAAACTTGCTGTGATAAAACTGTCAACAGACATAAAAGGATACATGCTGCCAAATTGGAAAAATTGGGAATCACTCAGTCGTTTTTTAATAATCCAGATAATTTTATTTGTAATTTCTCTAATAAAGTTTTAAGTATTAGAGAGAAAGAAATATTGTCGTTAGGCTTAAATTTTGATCTACCTCATTATAAACTAAATTTTTATAAATTTTTCTCTGGCTTTGAAAATCTTCTCATGAATATTAAGAATTGTGAGATCCGACCAAATTTCTCGTTTCATAACTTGGTAAAACAAGTGGAGAGCATCTCTTTTAAGAATTTTTATAATTTTAAACCCCATAAGGTGTTTTCTCCCCTCTTTAATAAGCAAGATTTTAAAATTCTTAATAATTTGAAAAAGGATAACTCTGTCATCATTACAAAACCGGATAAGGGTAAAGGAGTAGTGCTGATTGATTCAACAGTTTACATAAATAGAATGGAGACAATTTTGTCGGATACGTCTAAATTTAAAAGGGTAAAAGAGAATGTCCTGTCTAAATTACTAAAACTCGAAGATAAACTTAATAGGTGTTTGCGTAAATTAAAAAATAGTAATATTATTGCTGACAATACATACAATTTTTTATTTGCTTCTGGTTCTAATCCAGGAATTCTATATGGTTTACCTAAAGTCCACAAGCCAAATTTCCCACTAAGACCTATTCTTTCGGCATGTGGTACATTCAATTATAACTTAGCTAAATTCTTCGTTCCCTTGCTTTCAAAACTCACCTTTAATGATTATTCTATTAACAACTCGTTTGATTTTGCTAAAGAGATAAAAGAGATCAATCATGCCGATTCTCTTACTATGGCCAGTTTTGATGTCTCATCATTGTTTACTAATGTCCCGTTAAAAGAAACATTAAATATCATACTAAATAAGTTATTCACTACTGATAATACTCTTATTAATGGCCTCACTCAGACTCAATTTAAAAACCTTCTCGAAATAGTGTGTTTTGATAATCTTTTCTTATTTAATAGCAACCTTTACAGCCAAATTGATGGGGTAGCTATGGGTTCCCCGTTAAGCCCAACACTAGCAAATGCATTTCTTTGCCATTACGAAGAAATTTGGTTGAAAAATTGTCCTAGTAGTTTTAAACCCATATATTACAGAAGATACGTGGATGACACTTTCTTAATATTTAACCATCCTTCACACGTAAACTTTTTCGTGATTATCTTAATAAACAACATAGTAATATTAAGTACACGTGTGAAAACGAAACAAATAATAGTTTACCTTTCCTGGATGTTTTAGTTAAACGGGCCCATAATAAGTTCCATACTTCACTATTTCGGAAACAAACTTTTACTGGCTTGGGAACCAATTATTTAAGTTGTATGTTTTATAAATATAAGATTAGTGCTATAGTAACATTATTAACAAGAAGTTACCGTATTTGTTCGGATTACTTTTCGTTAAACGAAGAATTTAAATTTTTAAAACAGTACTTTATTAACAATTACTACCCTTCTCATCTATTCGATAACCAATTAAAGAAATTTTTAAATAACACTTTTGATACTAAACTCCCCGTAACTACAGTACAAAAAGAAACCAGATATATTAAATTACCTTTTTATGGTTATTTATCATTGCGTATTCGAGGTGAATTGTCCAAACTACTCAAGTCTAGTTATCCCCAAATAAATTTTAGATTCGCCTTCGTCAACCCACTTAAATTATCAAATTTTTTAAAGTTCAAAGATGAATTCCCCAAAACTGTATGCCCCAATGTTGTTTACAAATACACGTGCGACAGCTGTAAGGCTGCGTATATTGGCAGCACTCAACTCCAACTGGAGGTGCGCCTTTCTCAACATTTGGGCTTGTCAGTCCGTACCAACCGTCCCCTCAGTAGCCCTCCACAATCCGCAATTAGAAACCACAGTAATGAAAACGACCATCCCCTTCACAAAACTCAGTTTGAAATTTTAACTAGATCCAATAACCTTACAGAACTCCGAATTTTAGAATCTTTGTACATCTATAGAAACAAACCCTCCCTTAATAATAATAGCTCATCCTACAAATTAAGACTCTTTTGACAACCAACCGTGTTTCACAGATATACCCTTTCTAATCCCCTGACCACCTAGTGGTCTCTTAGACTTTGCCAAGTATGGAGGTGGATGTAAACATTGTGTATTTACCTATTGAGGTAATTTAATTTTAGTTTTTATAGTGATGAAATTTAATTTAATTTTAGTTTTTATAGTGATGAAATTTAAATGTTTTAATTTTGTATTGATGCAATTTTCATTTTGCTTTAAGGTTTTAATTTTAATGGTCTTAATATTGTATTGATGTAACTTTCACTTTTCAATTTTGTTTTAAGGTTTTAAGACTTAACTCACTGATGATGACAAAAGATTTGTCGAAACGTCTGATGTACAAATAAATGAAAATGTTTGCCGTTGTGTTGATCCTTCTTTTCATATATATATATGTATATGCACCTTGGTGGTGTAGTGATTAGCATCACTGACTACGAATTCATCGGACTAAGCTAAGTTCTCGGTGCGGGCAGTAGGGTGTACCATTTTTGGGTCATTTTCAAAAAGTCAAGGTCCAGGAGTCTAATGTTGTGCCAAATGATGTCCTAAACATGAATTTAACAAGCATTTTCTAATCCAACAAATTTTGAATCCCCCCCACCCCCCTTGAAATTTTGCCCATCCCCTTTTCCTAAAAAACCCATATAAAAAAACTATCAACTTTATCGAAAAATGTTATAGAATAAAAATGATTTAGAATCAAACGTTCTATTAGAAACGTTCATTAAGATAGAAATTTACGTAATTTTGAAATTTTCATTTTCTTTTGTCCAAGAGCACCTTATTGTATTAATATAAAATAAGGTGCTTAAGTTACATTATTTATGAGTATATTATGAGTATAATCCAAATTTAAAAATCCTTTTTTACATTGAATTTTAATAAACAAGCATTGTTTTTACTCTTATTGTTTCTTTTCAGACTGCTTTATTTGAAAAATAAATAAAAAATGAGTCAAACAGCTACAAAACAGCATGACTTTATTCTTGGTCGCTTGCAGGCTGATATTATGAGTTCATCTAAAATTGTTTTACCATCCAATAAAGATGTTCTAAGCCATTTTATTTATTTACGGAGAATGCAGTATAAGGGTCCAAAAGTTACAAAAGATTCTACTGTTAATGAAGTTCTACAGAAGCTACTAATAATATGGCAAAAAGCATGCATTCCTACTATAGATATTAGTAAAAACCCTAAAGGCAGGAAGATGCTGTTAAATCTAGAAGAAATGCATAATAATTTAATCAAGCACAAAAAAGAGCAAGCTTTGAAAATGAACTCTCTAATTTCATGAAAATTATGGATTCCCTTTTTGACATCTCTTCTCAAAATGCCGTTGAATTAATCCAAAAAGACCGCATGAGAACTGAGCCTCAGAAAGCATATGATATTTCATTCTTAGAAGATCAAAGAACAAAACGAGAAACATGTTTAGGTTTGCTAGATGCAGATTATGCATCAAAAGTACAGCGCAAGTACATTAGATTAGAGAAAGAGAAGAAACGCAAAGAGAAACATAAATCAGTGAAGCAAGTGAGTGCTACAGTCAGAACATCAGAGACACTTCTTTCTAGCACGACCAGTTCTGAGACAGACAGCTATGAAGAGTTTCCGACAGAACCTACAGCAGGACCTTCAAATGCTTCCAGCCCCAAAAATATTCTTGCCTCGCCATTGGTTTCCTCCACTGCAGACAGACTTAATCTCTCTATTGGACAACGGACTGTTTTTGCTGCTGCAGTAGCCATTAGGTGTGGCAAGGATATTGAAAAACTGTCTCTCTCCAGGACCACATCTGCAAGAGCCGCTCGAAAGACAAGAAAACGAAAATATGAAACTTGCATCAAGGATTTTACTCCTCCTGATCACTGCCTAGTACATTGGGATAGCAAGCTGCTTACTAAATCATGTTCAGAACAAGAAGACCGCCTTGCAATACTTGTTACTGGATACCCAAATGTAGAAAAACTTTTATCAGTTTCTATAATAGATGATTCCACTGGATTGTCTCAAGCCACTTCTGTATTTCAAAGTATTGAAAAATGGAACTTGAAGCAAAATGTCTTTGGAGTATCATTTGATACCACTGCATCCAATTCAAGATGGATGAAAGGTTCCTGTAAGTTACTTGAAGAACTTTTGCAAAATAAATTGATTTGGTTAGCATGCCGCTATCATGTGGCTGAAAGAGTTTTGTGTGCTGTGTATGAAACCATTTTTGGCCCAAGTAAATCTCCTGAGTTTGAGTTATTCAAAGAATTTCGCGAGTCTAAATGGAAGAAAATTAATACGAAATCTACATACAATGTTCTTGATGTTAAATCAAGGTATCAAAGAGGCCTAAAGGAAGAATGTGTAGAATTTATGACCCAATGTTTAAGAAAATCTGACTGCTTTCCACGTGATGACTATAAGGAAGTTGCTGAAACAACTTTAATGCTTTTAGGAGAGGTTTCCAGAGAAAACAGTCATTGGCGGAAAAATGGTGCAATGCACCGTGCCAGGTGGATGGCAATGATTTTGTATACAAATAAAATGTATGCTTTTGCCCACCAAGCATCATATGATGAATCATTGATTAAGAAATTAAAGAGAATGTGTCTATTTAATGCATTAATTTATGGAAAATACTGGCTTTTATGTTCTAATTCACTAGATAGTCCAGCTAATGATCTGAAGTTTTATCATGATTTGGTGAATTACAAGAAGGAAGATAGGGAAGTTGCAAATGCTGCTTTGAAATCTTTTGCCAATCATTACTGGTATTTGACGGAGGAAGTGGTCCCTTTGAGTTTCTTTGGATCGCTAAGTAATGATGAAAAAGCTAAGATCGCAAAATCCTTAAACAAATATCCAGTTCCAGAAAATTATGTATGTGGGCAACCTGTTTTCCCCATTTTAAAGGAAGACACAAAGCTTCATCAGCTAGTAGGTCCAATTTCATGGCATTTATTTCAATGCTGTGGGTCAAAACCAGACTCATGGATAAAGAAACCAGCATCAACATGGGAAGAGGTCGATGACTACAACAAACTAAAAAACATTCTTTCATCTATTAGAGTAGTCAATGATACCGCTGAAAGAGGAATCAAGCTGGTTCAAGACTTTCATGACAAATGTCAAAATGAAGAAGAATTTCAAGGTCTTTTGCAAATTGTGGAAGAGAATAGAAGACTAATTCCTGATCCTAGTAAAGAGACTCTTAAAAGAATGAAACTCAGTAAAGAATAGTTCATTAACAGATAGATTAGGTATTTTTATTTGCAGAGATTGTTTTAATTTAGAAGAGGCTGATTTTTTTTTGTTATTAAATATACCATAAATTGTCTTTTCTTATTTTTATGTTTAAAAAGCTCTTATATCAATGATTTCTAATTAGGAAACTTGTTTCTTTTTATTTTTTTGAGGAAAGTGTTGAATAAAGGAAAAAAAAAAACGATGGGACCTCACAACTATAGATAAAGTGTTAATTTTTAGCTTTATTTTTATATATATATAGTTTTGAGGTTGTCCTCACTTTGTATAGGCTAGTTATAATAAAAACTAATTATGATTTGCATTATAACTAGCAAATACAAAGCCCATCGCCGCGAAGCTGCATTGGGGTGATGCTTCAAAGGTGGCGGTAACACCTTCTTTAAGAAGAAGGCACTGCAAGCAAAAATTTTTTTTAATTTAAATTTTTAAAAAATAAATGAAAATTTTCAAAATTAAGTAAATTTCTATTTTGATGAACTTTTCTAATAGAACTTTTGATTCTAAATCATTCTTATTCCATAACATTTTTCGATAAAGTTGATAGTGTTTGAGATATATGGGGTTTTTAGGAAAAGGGGATGCGCAAAATTTCAAGGGGTGGTGGGGGGGATTCAAAATTTGTCGGATTAGAAAATGCCTGTAAAATTCGTGTTTAGGACATCATTTGGCACAACATTAGACTCCTGGACCTTGACTTTTTGAAAATGACCCAAAAATGGTACACCCTAGCGGGCAGATGGCGCGCAGCCCACCAGCTGTTCATCCTTCCTTTAGTTGATAGACGAAAGGGTACTATAAAAACTTCCCAAATGAAGCGGGGTGCTGCAGAGGGGTCGAATACAGGTCCTTCCAAACCTTTGTTGAAAACCCAAAACAAATAGCAACATTATATATATATATTAGGGTGACACTTATTTTCGAAAGTTTGAATTTTTATCGGGACGGGCGCGTTTCTGGTTCCATTTTGTCAAAACATATCGTGTGTAAATTATTTTTGAAATAGAACAATATTTAGAACTGCCTCAATACGGTCAAAGTTTGTATATTTTCTCGAAAAGTAGAAATTTTAGATCATGATGTTCTATGCCTCTAGCAAATAAAATCACTTCTAGTTTGTTCAAGCTACTAATCTTGACCTAAAACATATAACTGGACTTCATACTTTCAACTCTAGGTCCCCCTCAACTCGAGTATTAGCCCCTCAAGGGGGGGGGGGTATCATGGGCGCCCATCTCCCTCTCATTGTTGCCTACTTTGCAGAGGTCACGGTGGACTTGCGGGCGGTTGGGAAGTCACAGCGGTGCTTCTCGACCACTTGTAAGAGGAACTGCCTTTGGTCTTCACTCTTGGTAAGGGCCAGGTTGAAAGACTGCATCAACGCCACCCCGCGCTCCGCGAAGTCATTGACAACTTGAAGGGCCTGGACTCGGCGGATGCGGCGATGAAGGCTGGGTCCGTCCGCCACTCCTCCGGATCCTTGAGCAGGAAGGCGGTGCTGATGTCCAGAACCTTGAAGAACTCCTTTGATGTAGTCGTTGTGAACTTGGCCAATGTATTGTTGGCGATTGAGGCGGTGGACAGGTCCACATTGATACGCCGCGGGGGATCCTCCGATCCTTCCTCTTCTTCCATCGCTTTAATCATCTCCCGCTTTGTCGCCAAGTCGATACCCTCGTCGAAGATGGCCAGGGTGACGAGGCGCTCGCTCAAGTACCATAGGTGCCTGGCGAAGACTGTCGCCGTCGCCTTGGCCACCGCTGAGTCCGGATAATAGACGAGGGCCTTGAGCAGCGCGAGGTCCGCGGCTGGGGCCGTTGCCGGGAGCGGCGCTTTGTACCAGGCCGTCACGTAGATGGACACGGCGAAGATGGTGAATCGCCGGATTCCAGCCGCTTCGCCTGACGACATCTGAAACTGTTCCCGGAACAGGAACAGTTTGATGGCATAGATGACTTTTGCCATCCAGCGCGCGCGATGGAAGGCGCCGGGACGAGCGAACCGGGCACCCCGCTTGTTCAGACCGCCCAGCACAATTACAGAGAGCTCCAGAAGTTCCCTGTAGTCATCACGTGGATGTTGACCGTCGAAGAGGCGGCTGAATTCGATCAGCAGGTCGTCGCGGGCGTCCTTCAGGTGCTGCGGCATGGTTCCATCCTCGAAGGGCTTCGCTTTGGTTTGATCGATGAAGTCCCACTGGGCGGCGAATCGTTTGAACAGGAGGATGTCAGGACCAGTAGAGGGACCGAGGCACGCCGTGAATGCCTTCTCGCACACCAGTTCGTGGATGTGGTGGCGGCAAGCCAAATGAAGCACTGTCTTCTCGAGTTTCTGCTCAATGATATAGCAAGCTCCTCCTGAGAGTCCTGTGTTTGAGGCGGTGGTGTCAAAAGAGAGGGCACAGATCCGTCCCTTGATGTCCCAATCCTCGAGGGCAGAGAGGACGGCTTCCGCCATGGCGCGGCCGGTGCCGTCGGGGAGGCTGGGCACAGCCAGAAGCTTGTCGACGTTCTCCCCAGACACCAGAACTGGAAGGCGATCTTCAGCAGGGCCTCCGTCAGCCGCTGGTACGATTTTCCCGTCCCAGTGAACGGTCAGCGGCACAGTAGGATGGAAGGCTGCCTTCATTTCCGCTGCTGCCATAGCACGGAACTTTGCTCGGTCGCGGCGGGAGGATTCGCGGTTCAAGACCAGCTCCTCAGGGTCGTGGCCCAAGCTCCTCGCAGCCGCCGACAGCAAAAAAACACCTTCTCGGTCGGTAAGTTTCGTCGGATCCATCGCTGCGGAGAGATCAGGGGTGATCATCTTTTTCGACGCGCGGAATCGCTTGGGTGGTAAAGGGGTCGTAGATGCTTCTGCATTCGACGTGGACGGGCCCGGGAGAGAGAGCTCTTCCTCTTCTTCTCGGCGACGACGCCGTGTCGGTGACCGAGTCGGGCTGCTTGCACCTGAGCTGGAGCTCGATGCCAGTTCGACGAGTTCTTCTCGGCTCTCTCTGTTCGCCCTTTCATCATCTTGCCGGCGGCTCCTTTCCGCTTCCTGTCTCCTCGCACGCTCCTCCTCAGTGTGCAGCGTCATGTCACGTGTGGAGGAGATGCGGCCGCGCCGCACCTCGGCCCTTTGTCCCGTCAGGAACTCCCTGTCCTCTTCGATTGTGATCATCGACATCGCCTGTTCGTGTGCGATGTCGAAGAGGCGGTCAAGGGATGAGAGGAACTCGGCCTCGTTCCTGATTTGGGTCACAGTGCGCCGTTTCGAGTTCTTGTTCAGAGCCCGCCACTTCTCGTACATTCGGAGAACCTTGTCCCTTGCGCGTTGGTCTTTCTGCGTAGGAATACGGGACCGCTCCCAGAATTCCTTGACTGCGGTCACTGTCTCAGCGGCTGCTTCCTTGATCGGCTTCTTGACGTCAAGGTGAAGGTGGAAAAAGTACTGAAGCGCCTGCTTTCCCGTAGGCAGCATGCTTCCTGTGATGCTGTGGTCCACGGTCCCCAGGAGATAGACTGCTGTTTTAGATCTTGTTGCCGAAGCCATCACGTCGTTTCAGAACTCACTGAAAAGAGAATGAAACACTGTTAGTGTTGGCAAAACTCGTCCCAAACCCATTTTCTACTTAGAACAACATGTTCTTTCGCCTGTATCAATATTTGGATAAACTCGTGTTACACCCTGTATAATACCTCATTTTAGTCTTCTGTACACCAGTGCGGAAGACTAAACCAACGACTCTGACCGTCCGTCTGTCTGTCTGTTATCATTTTTCAACTCAGAAACTACAGCAGCTATCGAAACGAAAACTGACATGATAACAGAACGCCATGAGTACTTTTCGACAAAAAGTATAAACTTTGACCTCGTTGAGGCAGTTCTAATTATTATTTTTTTCAAAAATATTTTACACACAATGTTTTTAGACGGAATGACACCAGAAATGCGCCCGTCCTGATAGAAATTCCCAAAAATGAAAAACACCCCAAATAAGTGGCACCCTAATATATATATATATATATATATATATATAACCTTACAACCTTACAACCTTACAACCTTACAAAGGTTCGCGCGATGATTTCTCATTTCGCGAAGGTCAAGCTTGTCGCCCCTCCTCTCGAGTTGGCCTGGTGAAGTAGTGAGTTGGATTCTTGCGCTCTCCACCTCACATAGCCAGGTACGCCCGGCTCATCGGGGATTGTTCTGAGCCAGGCGTCTAGTCTTCTTTTGAAGATTTCCACTGCAACTCCCTTCGTGTTTCTTAGGTCTTTGGGCAACTGATTAAACAGTTTTGGTCCTCTCACTACAAAACTATTTTCTTTCAGGGTTAAGGATGTTCCCTGTCTCGCCTTCAATTTGGGAATACGACACAGTCTACCGTTCTACTTTCCACCGTTGTTTGGGGAGTTATGGGTTCAGAGTAAGATTAGGGACTAGTTTCTCCATTATTTTCCAAGTGTAAATAATGGTGTATCTCTCTCTTCTCCTTTCCAGTGAATATAGGTCTAGTTCTCGTAACCTTTCCCAGTAATTTAGTTCTTTGCACCCATTGATCTTGGCTGTGAAGCTTCTTTGGATCCCCTCCAGCTGTCTAATGTCTTCTTTTTTATATGGGGATGTTAGGACCGAGCAGTATTCCAATTTGGGTATTCAGGGTTTTCAGTAGAGGAATCATTACATTCCTATCCCTTCGTTTAAAGGTTCTCAATATCTGACCCGTTATTCTCTTTGCTCTGTTTACTGCTATCTTATTTTGTGTTTCAAATTTCGCATCATCTGTCATTACAACCCCTAAATCTTTTGCTCTGGAATTTCTCTGAATTTCCTGTCCATTTGGGGTATAATATTCCATGGATTTAGGTCTTCTCTTTTTCCGTACCGTAATAGCTGAAATTTCTCGGTGTTAAACTTCATATTGTTGTCTTCCGTCCACTTGTAGATTTGTTTATGTCGGTTTGTAGAGATCCTATGTCTTCTGGGTTTCTTATTTTTCTACTGATCTTTGTGTCATCCGCAAAGGATGTTACTGTGCTGTCTCTGGTAACGTCCTCATCTATGTCAGTTAGCATGATTATGAAGAGTAGTGGAGCTAATACTGTTCCTTGTGGTACTGAGCTGAGGACCTCTGATTCTGATGAAGATACTCCTTGTACTGTAACGACTTGCCTCCGCACTAAGGAAATTATATATCCATTTCCCTACTTTTCCTGTTATTCCCATATATTTCAGTTTATGTATTATGATTCCGTGGTCACACTTGTCGAACGCTTTAGCAAAGTCTGTGTATAGTACATCATAGTTTTCATTACTTTCAAGTGAATCAATAATGTTGTTGTAGTGTTCCATTAGTTGTGATAGGCATGATCTGCCTGACCGAAACCCGTGTTGGTTATCATTGAATTTTTTCTGAGTTTCCAAAAAGTCATAGATTTTCTGTCTAACTATTCTTTCAAATATTTTAGTGAGATGAGATGTAAGCGACACTGGCCTATAGTTTTTGGCCTCGGATCGATCTCCTCCTTTATATATTGGGACTATGTTCGCGCTCTTCAGGATGCCCGGTATTTCTCCCGTGTCTAATGATCGTCTCCATATCCAGTATAGGGGCTCAGCGATTGCATTCTTGCAGTTTTTGATCAGTGTGGCATTCCATTTATCCGGTCCTGCCGCTGAGTGTGTTTTTAGTTTCCCTATGGCTTGTGTAATATCATCCGTCGTAAAGTCGAAATCCGTTATACTTTCCCCTTGTGGTTCTTCTTCAAAGAACGCGTTTCTATCGCATATCAATTTGTCAGTTTTTGGGATACTGAAAGATGATTCATACTGAGCTTTTAATATTTCAGATACTTCTGTTAGATCATCAGATAAATCACTGTTCTCATTTTTTAAAGGTCCGATAGTCGCATGGTTTTTCGACTTTCTTTTTGCGAAATTATAGAAGTACTTTGAGTTAGCCTTTATCGCTTCTATAGCGTCATCTCTTCTTTTTCTGTATGCTTCTCGATTAGTTCCTGTATGACGACATCGATACTTTGCAGTTTATCATTTAATATTTTTCTGATGTTATTATCTTTACAATTACTTAATTTTGCAGTCACTCTTTTTCTCTTTCGAGACAATGCCCTCTTTTGTCTTTCGAACCTGCTTCTCTTTCCTCTTTGTTGTATCTTTGGGAAATGTTTTTCCACAATTTCTAACGTCTTCTCCTCTAACGTCATTAGCACCTCCTCCGTTGTCTTGGTCTCGAAAATGGTTTTTCAATCTATTACTTCCATGCTGGATGTAACATCTTCCCAGTTTATAGCTTTGGAGTGAAAATTACAAATTTCGAATTTGCTTCTTTCTGTTGTGCGTGTTCTTTCATTTCCTGTTGCTTTTATATTAGTTGTTATTTCAATGATGTTGTGGTCCCATATCATAGTTGGGGATATTTCTACATTATCAATTAGATTACTGTTGTTTGTGAATACCAAATCTAGGCAGTTGTTTTTTCTTGTGTTTTCTGTTATTTCTTGCGTTAACATAAATTCATCAGCTAGGGCTAGTTGCATTTTTACCTGCTCCTGGTCTTCCCGTGTGCCCCCCTTGTCCTGGTGTATACATATATTTTTTCCTATCCTTTTATATTTCATGAATGGGAAATTAAAATCACCACAGAGAAAAATATTTGGGGTTGGAGAGTGTAGATCTTTTACTAAGTTTCTTACCTCTGTAATGGAATCTGAAAATTTTGAGGTTGGCGTGTTTGGGGGTCTGTACATTACATATTAATTTTTCAATTTTTGCTGCTACACATTCTACGTAGTTGTTTGAGGTACTTATAGCCATTTCTGCTATGTGCCTTTCGCGTGTGTAAATAGCACATCCTCCTTTACGTCTCACTGTTCTGTCGGCTCGGAGGATGTTATAGTTGTCAATTTGTATTTCTTTTTTGTCAATACAGGACTCACAATTTTCACAGTTCGCCTGGCAGTCCTTTAGATGAGTTTCCGTGAGGCATGCAAAGTCTGCTCCGGCTTCTTGCATGAGTCCTTTCAGGTATAAACTTTGTTCGTGGAATGGTTTGATTTAAGGCCCTGTATGTTGGCTAGGATTATTTTTATTTTTTCTCTTTCTTTTTCGCATACAGGTGGTTCCGATTTGTTTTCCAATGGGGTGCCGGTTTCGTTGCCTTGTGGTCCTCCGAGAATTTACCTCTTTTTATCTTTGTCGGTACCTGTTGTCCCGATAACGCATGAAGTGCCTTTGTTCGTACCTTCTGTCCGGCTCTCGGATTTCTATATTTATATTTGTCAGCTGGTTTTGTAATTGCTGGAGTATTTAGCAGCTGAAATGTGTTGGCTGCGTCTAAAAAATTGCCACTCTTCTTTGATGTTCGTTTTTTCTGTTCCCTCGTTGCGTTCCTTTGAGGGTGGTGGTATCGGCATTTTTTTTCGTATTTGCAACTCCCATATCTTTCATAAGTGTTGCAGACCGTAAGATGGTGGAACATGCATTTCTTATCAAACTTGCAGTATCCACTTGTGTAATGCATTTTGCATAATGTGGGATGTGCATATATGCATTGCCCATCCCGATATCTGCAGTTTCCTTTCGCGTAGTATTTACATACGATATTTTCTACGCTTCTGCTTTCTTTTATTATTTTCCAAGTTCTTAGTTTTGGCATTATCATTATTTTTCTTTGGCTGTTTATTTTCTACGTTTTTAGTTATTATCTTTTTATCATTTCGCTCGTTGGACCGTTTGTCTACTTCGCACTTTTACTTATTTCTTTCCTTTCATCTATGTCTTCCTTCCGTATTATATTGTTTATATCGTTATTTGTTATTAAATTGTTGTTCGTTATTATGCTGTTATTCGTTATTTCGTCTTCTCTCTCATCCACCCTGTTTTTCGTTGGGACCATTCGGACCATGTGTCCCCATTATTTCATTCTTTTTTGTAACTTTCGAGTCTGCTATCTCCATTTCTTTAAAGACCGCGAAAGAATTTACGGTCTGTGTACATGCGCCACATAGAAATTTGATCCACGACGTGTTTCGCGTTCGAGACAAGAGTTATTTCCCTATCATTCCAATTCATGCAGTTAAAGTCGTTTAATCGTTGGCAGAAATCACATCTAATCGCTAGTTTCCGTTGTTACTAATTGCACAAATTACAGATTAAGTGAGAATTTGGACCCATATCCATGCTATTCCTTAATTAGCGTAAAAGAAATACCCACACAAATTCTTTATTTATTTATTTTTATTTCTGTTTCTTTCCTTTCGATGGTCGAGGGTATTTCGAGGGTTTTCTGACCTTTGCGTTTTATGACCTTTTTCCTGCCTTGTTTCAAACTTTCTCGAATGCCAACCGTATTTCGTTTTGAATATATACGTTAAAATTGGTGATAAATTATGTAAACTGTATTGCACTTTCTTAATTTTAATGAATTTCACTTTATAATTTATATGCACGGATTCACTGATACTTTATACACTTTCGGGTGCAAACAGAATAAACCGCCGAGTAGATTATTCCCTTCTAATTTGGGTGTTAAAAATAGAGAGAGCAAACACACACGTCCATTCACCACAGGGTACAATATATATACACACACACGAGTATTATAATAATAATAATAATCATAATAATAATAATAATGAGAGAGAGAGAGAGGAGAGAGAGAGAGAGAGAGTGTTATAAGCATGAAAACTGTTATTTCATGTATCATAGGGCAGGGCGAAAATATATCGAACTCAAGTTGTCAGTATGATATTTTTATGATAGGTGGATACCTATCATAAAAATATCAACTTTTATAGCCTATGAATATGTACATTCTCGCAACTTTGACCTCAATTTTGAAGAAAAGCCAAAATTTTGAAGCAAATTTAGTTTGGTTAATAATTATGGCAATATTTCCTTTTATAAACCAAAACATGTGTTCATCACTAAATTATATGAAGTGCAATTGCTATCCTGTTGTTGATTCACTTAAAATCTGACTTTGTTTCCCTTTTTGAATTCTCTAGCGGAGATTTCTTGTTGAGAATAACCATTCCATGGCAGGTGTCATGTCCGTAGACTTTTTCACTTGCAGGAGATTTTCTTCACATTTCTTTCAACTGCCTGGGAATGACAGGGGTATGTGTCAAGAATTATGAGTTTTGGCAGTCATCAGTGCTGCTTATAACATCAGAGGGTAAGGAAGGAACAGTAATATCCATTTCGTTCCAATCAATCATATCCATGTAGTTGAGCCTGATGGATTTCTAGTCAAACATTCGAATTCCACCCAGTATAACACTCCTTTTCGCTTGTAGCACTTTTTCGACTGCTAGCTTCCGAATATTCTTATTCTTGTCAGCGATAGCAGATTAAAGGATATTTTCAGGATGACAAAAGTACAGTTGTTTTGGAACACAAAACGAATAATGTCTTGGTCGATTGTATGTAGTTTTTGATAGAGCTCAATCATGAAGAAAAAGTTTTTGGCCCCATCCTGGCAAGACCAGTTTGCTTTGATATAGAACCATGCAGGAGCATGGAACTTCAGTCTAAAATGAGCAATCCTTTGAAGTGTCTCTGATGGTTTTTCGTGCGACATATAATAACGTAAGAGACGATTTGCTTTTGTCAGCCACCGTGCATTATTGAGAGACCCAGGTTGAGCAGTTTCTAACAATTTGATAGCTGGACCTCTATCATGACCGTTTTGAATTGACAAACACGCCTTATGGCCTTATGGAGGTATTGCTGGTCACTGCTGAGATCTGCTAGCACTTTTGGTAAGTCCATCACTTTTCCAGCGAGAGGTTGAAATTTGGCAATTGGTCTGTTCTTTGGATCAAAGTTCAGATCCTTGCCGATTTTGCCCTGTGAACTTCTAGGTCCTGTCGTTTGCCCGTCAAGGACTTCCAGGTATTTTCTCAAGGAAAGCTCATTAGTGTGAAGTAAGCAAATAAACCATTGTAATGGTCTTCCCAATGTCAGCTCTAGTTTTCTAATTACTCCAATTGATTTACCTGTATTTACATTAGTTGCATCACAAACTACTGCTTTTAAAGTCGATGCAGAGTCGGTGCCAGTAATTACTGATATACTTTCTTTAGCAATATCACTTGCCCTTCCACTTTCAAGAGCAACATGGTCAATATATTCGTTTCCTGAAAATGAAACTAACACATAGTGAGTGGTCTTCATTCAAAGTCCGCTGGCATTCTCCCACTTTTGAAAGAGTTTTATCAATTTTTCCATCAAATCCAAGGCAAACTATTCCTTTATTCTGTTCTTCATGCTCCTTTCATTCTATGCTTCTCCACAAGGTTTTTTGACGACTTAGTTTACTGGGATCAATCGTAGTATTTTCAGATAATAGATTAAGATCTTTTAAGACAGCATTAGCAGTTAAGCAAGCATCACGGTTGCTTATTTTGCATCGATCAACTGTCTTGCATAATTCTGGATATTGGTGTCGATTTTGAGAAGTGCTAGCTTCTGTATCTAACTCGTACTCGCTCAATTCGAAATCTTCATTTTGATGACCTTTTTCACTTTCGGAGCTGATCTCACCAATATCACAGGGATTCAACTGCATTTCCTGGACAAAACTCTTTTGTTTATCTTTCAAGAATTGTCTTTTATGCTTTCTATTTTCCATTTGTTGTAGTTTTGAAGTTTTCACTTTATCCAACTTACCTATAATTTTTTCGTTCAGTATGTTGATCAACCCAGAACTCCCATTCATCATTCGGGATTTTCTCCGCCTTAGCGCATTTACACTCGCTTCTTTTACGAGAATCGGAGGCATAGCACTTGCAGCAACATATGTCAAATAAATTTCTGAAGGAATCTTATTTACTTTGATAAGTGCTGAAGATCTTTTACTCATGGGCTATTTTCTAAGTTCTTGTCCTTTCTCAATTAATCTTTTTACCATAATTACTATGCTTTTGAAGTCGAATGTTGGAATGGAAGCACGGATATATATATCATTCATTTCTTCCGCGATAATTTCAGCGTATTTCTGAGTGCTAAATGTTGCAGTAATGAGCTTATGTTTAAGATAAGCTTTGAATACATCCCCACAAGTTGGTAGTTGTTTGCCAGGAAGCTCTGCTGGCGTTCCTAAAACAGAATGCTTCACTTTTTCTCTTGTTATACCAGAAGAGGTCATTGCAAACTATGCTATTAATCCGAAACAAAAGAAAATAAAATGGTGAATCAGGAAACACATGATAGGTCAAAGAAATGATAGATCACAAATACACATGTAGGCACACAAATACACATAATAAGTGAAACACATATGGGTCCTATATTTTAAAATAAGTAAAAACAATGTTTATTAATGGTTTTTTGATAGACATTGGCATTAATTCAATTTATTGTTGAGATCCTCATACCTGTGAGGCGAAAAATTAATTTAAGGAAACATGCTAAAAAGGATCTTTTGTGGCCTTTGTTCGCAATTTATTTTTTCATAGTTTCCAGCACCGAAATTAATATTTCTAAAAGATATGACATTCCTTAACCAGTGACTACTCGAGCACCTTTTTCAGCAAGTTTCATTAAATTAAATTTTTTCAGCCCACCCTACTGTACAAGTCTCATAACATCAGATTTGCAAACTTTCCTTCGTGTAAACTTTCAAAGAACAAAATTATGCAAAAAAACGACTGTACAGTATAACGAAAAGATGTAAAATAAAAAAAAATCCACTTATATACCTGTAACTCATACTTCGCATATATATATATATATATATATATAATATATATATATAATATATATAGTATATCCAAAGCAGAGGCAAATAAATCAATTTTGTTTTCTGGCTTCCTTGTAAAGAGATCTTTATTAATCTTAACATCTTTGTCTAAAATGCGAGACAAATCTTCACTTTCCAATTAACGTCGTAGTTACTTTCTCTTCATTTTAAAGTGTGTGTGTGTGTGTGTGTGTGTGTGTGTGTGTGTGTGTGTGTGAACTTTTGGCGCACACACAAAGCTAAACGCGACACGAACGTGCAAGATGCGACATCAGACGTCTTTATTAAAACTCTTTTAGTATCATGAAAAGGGATATGATGAAGGTTAGGCTAGATTAAGTTAAGTTTGGTTACATTGAGTTAATTATATTAAGCGTTGGCGTCAATAATTGAAAATGTGAAACTGTCGCCGTTTCGTAATTCAGTCTACCATGTCTTTTTTCCCACATTGAAAATATTTCTGCAGCTTTTTATATGCTGTACATTTTTTAACGTTGCGAGGTACCAAAAGTGTTTCTGCTCTAAAAATTCTTGACTCACACCTAGTTGCCTACAAGAGCGCGCGCACTCGACTCACTTACACCTAGTTACCTACGAGTGCACACAAACACACACACACACACGCGCTTGCTTGCTTGCTTGCTATTCCTTTATACATGTGTTAAATCGTGCGCTAACATATTTTGATGATAAAATTATATTAGTTTATTATTATTATTATTATATATATTAGGCCAGGTCGAAATTTTATATTGAAAAGGTACATATTGTGAGGGGTTTGAATGGAACACAGGAACCCCCTCATAAATTATTTTCGCTGTTTAAAGCCTCCTACCCCTGGCACAATTTTTCACTTTTTGACCTATATTGAAAAATATTCCATTTATATGAGACTTACTCTACATTCAGGTTTTTTGATGACATAAATCTTTATTAACGCATAATATTTTATTTAATAATGTACAGTATTAGGAAAATTAATTAAGTACAACGATATATGCAGAAGAAAAAATTAGAGGCATAATAAATGTGTTAAAATTCAATTCACTTTTTCATTGTTCCTTATCGCATCAAAAGAGAAGAAATTTTCAATATCATTAGGAAATTTTATTTCATATGTTTTTTACTCATTCCATTGGGCCTTCCATTCAAACTTGGGCAGTTTTCGCCTTGATTCTAATGAGTTTAAGATAAACCTTTCACGTTTGTCATATCCTATTCTTTCCTGATATGCCTTTCAGTGGCGGCTCGTGACTTAAAATTCTAGGGGTGCTGTCTCTAAGAATGGGTTGAAATAATTACTGAAATAAAAGGATGAGCATTGAGCAATGAATAAAAGTTTCAAAAGTTATTGAAAAAGTTATTCAGTGAGCTCATCCTTATATTGTTCTTGATTATTTCAATTGTAAATAAAAAATTTAGGGGTGCTGCAGTTCCGCAGTGTCTACCGACGAGCCGCCACTGATGCCTTTGTTACTAGGTTCACTGCCCTTTCCACACTTTAACTGTGGCATGGAAAAGAAGCTATCTCCAATGGCTTACATCGAGCCTGTAGTAGCTCATCGTCGCTAAAATTGTTTAGCAGCGGTGGAGGAGTAATGATCTCTGTGCCAATCGATCATCTCGGTATAGTCAGTAGATTGGAAATTGAGGGTTCGAGGCAACTCAAAGTTTCTGGTACCTAAAAATCCTGTTCTTGAAAGGATGATTTTCTGAATAGCTTGCTCCCTAATTTCTAGTCTCTTGTCAGTTACCATTGATACGAGTATATTTTCTGGGTGGGCAAAGTAGGCGTTATTCTTTAATACTGGTTCTATGATTGATCTATGTTGTTCATCTAAATTTCGAAGCAAGCACATTAAATGCCAAAAGTTATATGCACCATCAGTTGCATTAGGATGAGATTTTATCCAAAACCACCCTGTAGCATAGAACTGCATAATAATCTTGACTATATCTTGAAGGTTTTTATCGGGATTTGGCGTTGAGATATATAATCGAAGGACCCTGTTGGCTAGAGTTAGCCAGCGAACATAGTGAAGGGTACCTGGGGATCGAGTGGACAGATCTTGAGAAGTGTCTCCAGTTTGCACTGCCAGACACATATCATAGAGATATCTTTGATCACTGCTTAGCTCCTTCACAACATTTGCTGGAATTTCTTTAATGTTTCCCTTTACGCGAGAATATTTGACTACCTCCAATTTTGTTAAATCTGTTTTTAGTTTATTCCCAAATGAACCCACAAAAGTATTTGGACCTGTTGTTTTACCATCAATGGTTTTGTAGACGTGCATAAAAGGCAGCTCATTCAAATGCAAGAGGCACACCAACCACTGCACTGGTCTGTTAAGATGAATTTCAACCAGTTTTATAGCTCCACCAATTTTTCCTGTATTTACAGGAGTACCATCACACAGTAAAGCTTTGATAGTATCTGTGCTGTTCGAGTCTGTAATAATAGTTAGCAACTCTTCTGCTATGCAGCGAGCAGTTCCATTATCTGGTGCGACATTGTCTACATAAATGCTTCCAGGTTCTTTCACAATAACATAGTGTTCTTCTTTTATCTTTCCACTTTCAGTTATTGTGTTATCTTTCCTTCCATCAAATGCAAGGCACTCCATCTTCAGGTTTTCGGATTTAGACCGAAAAGTATTTGTTTCAGCCATGCGATTTCTTTCTCTTTTTAATTTCTTTCTGTCAAGCATGTTGGTGTGGTTAAGGATCCCCATATCTTTTAAAGCTGCATTGACTGTTGCAGCTGCAGCTCTACAACTTACACGATAAAGATCTGCTATTAATGCTAGGTTTTTATAGGAGTGCCTGTTCTGAATATTCTCAGCCAATTCTAAATCGGCCTCATAATCTACATCCTGACTCTCTGAATTTACATCCATGCTTCTTCGGTATTTTTTATAAATTCCGATGGTAAAACATTGGTGGCTTCAGTCATTTCTTCTTGTGCTTTTACGGTTTTGTGCTTCTTGGGCTCTTGCTAAAGATCTCTTCTTTGTTGAACTAGCTATGCGATCAATTGGTCCTAACTGATTTTTTTCTTTGTTTTTGACCCACAAAAGACTCCCATTCTGCCATTGGTATTTTATCCTTACACCTGCAAGATTTCCTATCAATTCCCTTATCATAGCATTCACAAGAAGATATCAAACATTTCATCATACTGAGCTACTTTTAAGGCAAAACTTTAATTTCTTCGATGTAACGGCACCTTGTTCAATTTTGAGGCTTCTTCTATTAGTCGACTCACTTGAAGATAGATACCTTTGGTGTTAATCGCAGGAAAAGAAAATTTCATCCAAATGTCTTCAATATCTTTTACGACAACCCTGTAACAATCATTAGCAGTTGCTGATCCTTTTAATTTAGCTTCTTCACGACGGTGCACAAAAAGGTAGTGTCTCACAACATCTGCTTTTGAAGGAATCATGGCTGCTGGGAATTCCGTAGGATATCCAAAGGCTGCATTTGAAAACTTGCTTCTAGTAGTCATAGTTTATATTCAGAAGTAAAATCAAATTATATGTAATTTATAATTTATGATAATTCAAATTATAATTAAAGCAAACGCAAATTATTTCTATTCATCTGAAAAATTATTTCTATTTATCTGAAACATAAAAATAAGCATTAAACAAACAACTTATCATATAACATATAACAACATTAAACATATGCAAATATGAAGGTAAAAAAGGGAGGAGGGGCATGTGATAGGGGTAGTAGGGTAGCACATGCTTGATTTTTTAAAAACCTTCTCACATAGTGTACTTTTTAAGAAATAACATTTTTTCCCATTCAAATACATGCAAATATGAGGGTAAAAATGTTCGGAGGGGTATGTGCTAGGGGTAGCAGGGGTAGCACATGCTTCATATTTTAATAGTTTGTTAAGATGATAAAATGAAACTTCTCACATAGTGTACTTTTTAAGAAATAAAACAATTCCCCATTTTCGACCCGGCCTAATATATATACACACACACGCACATACAGTATATATCTGTGTATATATATATATATATATATGATACACACAGACCGTGCATGGAACAAGGAACTCTTCTAGGAAAATTTTCCTAGAAGAGTTCCTTGCTCCATGCACGGTCTGTGTGTATCATAAAAAAACCTCAGGGAACCATTTTGAGTTCATTCTCATATATATATACACCTTACCTTACAACCTTACAAAGGTTCCACGTGATGATTTCTCATTTCGCGAAGGTCAAGCGTGTCGCCCCTCCTCTCGAGTTGGCCTGGTGAAGTAGTGAGTTGGATTCTTGCGTTCTCCACCTCACATAGCCAGGTACGCCTGGCTCATCGGGGATTGTTCTGAGCCAGGCGTCAAGTCTTCTTTTGAAGATTTCCACTGCAACTCCCTTCGTGTTTCTTAGGTCTTTGGGCAACTGATTAAATAGTTTTGGTCCTCTCACTACAAAACTATTTTCTTTCAGGGTTAAGGATGTTCCCTGTCTCGCCTTCAATTTGGGAATACGACACAGTCTACCGCTTCTACTTTCCACCGTTGTTTGGGGAGTTATGGGATTCAGAGTAAGATCAGGGACTAGTATCTCCATTATTTTCCAAGTGTAAATAATGGTGTATCTCTCTCTCTTCTCCTTTCCAGTGAATATAGGTCTAGTTCTCGTAACCTTTCCCAGTAATTTAGTTCTTTGCACCCATTGATCTTGGCTGTGAAACTTCTTTGAATCCCCTCCAGCTGTCTAATGTCTTCTTTTTTATATGGGGATGTTAGGACCGAGCAGTATTCCAGTTTGGGTATTATCAGGGTTTTCAGTAGAGGTGATTAACAGAACCACCTGTGCATAAATTTGGAAAAGGTTGTGGAAACTGCATCGAAAACACAGAAATAGCTATAGAAAAACTCAATATATACAGAGCAAACACCACAAAAGATGAATTTCCCTTCGCTACAAATGAAATTCGAAACACGTTAAAGCTGCTTGAAACCCCAGCACCAAATATATTATTGTCACAACCATGTGATCTACCATTCCCGTGTTCAGACTGCGAATGTCCCTTAATTCATACCCTTAAAGTACAAGCAAGACAATCAACGGTTGAGTTTGTTTTAGAGTTCATCAGAATATTTCCTATATCTCCATTTTTCATCTGCTATGGAATTGATTATAATTAATTGTTATTAATTATAATCCTGAATTATAATCCCTAAATTTTTATGAGATTATTCATGCACATTTAATATGACATGGTTAAAATCCTTGTGGTATTTTCTTACTCATTTACCCTATTCCATTTCCCAACGTCGAATAATTTAACAAATATTATTGTGTGTGTGTGTGTGTATATACAACTCGGATGCCCTACACCTCAGACAGAGTTCAACTTCAAGGACCACATTATGTCAGATCGTCCAACAGTGTATCCCTTATAAAAGTCGCGTGCGGGAATTGGCTTGTGCACGCACGACGTTAGTTGTGGAGATTTTAACTTTCCATTCATAACATGGAAGAAAAATGATAGTCATACATGTTGAGAAGTTTCAATGTAACATTTGAAAAGATCACCCAAAGAAGGGTGAACGCTCTCAACCCTCCAACTATTGTCCAGTTGCTTTGATTTCTTGCGTTTCTAAAGTTTTTAAATTTAATTGCAAGATTCTTAAACACCTCTCTACTTACAATATTCTTTCAGATCGTCAGTATGGGTTCAGCAAGGGATGCTCTACAAGCGATCTTCTTGCATATCCTTCTAACTCTTGCTCATTCTCCTTTTGGGATTTTGGTGAAATCTTTCCTATTGCGCTAGACCACTGGTTCTTAACCAGGGGTGCGGAATGCAATGTCTCGGGGTGCAGAAAAGGCTTCTTTTATAACAATTGCCGTTCACAGGCTGGTGCAGTATTGCCACTTCATGGGAAAAATCCACAAATGTGTGGGAATTATTGCGTTACATGAGACACCTCGTGGGAGAAAAAAATAATTTCTAATCTATGGGAATTTTTATGGGAGTTTTTAACTGCATAAATAATTTGCCTAAAATACATCTAAAAAAGGTTTCTTTACACAGTTAAAGGACTGTTCATTCGTTATTCGTAAAAGTCAAGGTCATTTAAGTTCACTCGATATTTAATTAGAGCGGGGCCATTGGGGGAGGCAGATTTTGAGGGGAGGTTTCCCTCCCCTTACCGTTGCCACTGCAGTGGCTTGATATGATGACACAGTCACACTGCAATGATTTGATATGATTATGAAATTTTTATTCAAAATTTTATAGATTAATTTTTATCTCTTTACAAAAAGTAAAAGTGTTATTTATTTAAATATAACCTAAAAGCAATATTCATAAATTTCATTATTTATCTCATATTAAAACAATTAATATATGGCACCAACACCTATCACTGTGCAGTGTGCAGTGTGCCCGCTGGTGTTTACCAGTCTGTGAGCTGACAATTGTCAAGGCGGTAGTAATTCCTTTTGTATTCTTTGAAAACAAATAAAGTGTAAATAAATAAAGTGCATAACCCCGACATAGTTTTTAGAAATATCGAAGACCAAAAAGGGCAATTGGAATGATTCTTGTGTGAAATTTGACTTTACCTGTACTACTGACAAAGATGGCTCTCAACGTCCCCAATACATCTTATGCAATATAAAATTTAGTAACGGCAATTTGAAACCATCGAAACTGAATGAGCATTTCATTAACAAACATGGTGGTGAGGAAGCTGGATATAACGTCAGTAGTATGGTGGAAAAATCCTTGAGTGCAGAGCAACTGCATAATGTTGAAAGAGTGCCACCCCACCCACCTTTGTTGCAAGGCACCCCACCCCATTTTCTTGCAAGGCACCCCCACCCCCCTTTGCTGCAAGGCACCCCTTTGGTGCAAACCCCCCCCCTTTTGCTGCACTCCCCCCCCCCCTTGGTAATTGTAATGATAACAACATCAGAAAAATATTAAATGATAAACTGCAAAGTATCGACGTCTTCATACAGGAACTAATCGAGAAGCATACAGATAAGAAGACGACGCTATAGAAGCGATAAAGGCTAACTCAAAGTACTTCTATAATTTGGCAAAAAGAAAGTCAAAAAAACATGCGACTATCGGACCTTTGAAAAATAAGAACAATGCTTTATCTGATGATCTAACAGAAGTACCTGAAATATTAATAGCTCAGCATGAATCATCTTTCAGAATGCCAAAAACTGTCAAATTGATATGCGATAGAAACGCGTTCTTTGAAGAAGAGCCACAAGGGGACAGTATAACGGATTTCACCTTTACGACGGATGATATTACACAAGCCATAGGAAAACTAAAAACACAATCAGTGGCAGGACCAGATAAATGGAATGGAAGGAATCTTTATGAATCTCATTCTTCAAATACGATTTATGCAGTGAACGAGATAAGAGCTTGAGAACCGGCATCTTAGAACACTCGTCATGCGTGCTTAGACCTTTCATCCTAAGTCCTTTATAATATGATTACCCTGTATGAAAATTCTTTCTAATTTACGTGTTTCTGCCATATATATATATATATATAATATATATAATATATATATATATATATATATTAAATCACCAAACATTTCGTACGGAAAAAGAAAAATAATTAAATTTAAACGCAATCGTCGCTCTCTCTTACTCTTGGGGGAGAAGCTGGGACGGCCTCACCACCCCCCATCCCCATTTCTGGTCAAATTTTTTCCTTTCTTTGCGTTTAGATTATCTCTCGCAGAAAGACTGGAATGTCTATTGAAACACGTCCCGTTATCGCGCCTAAACAATACACGAATATATCACCGGGGTAACTCTATTATTTGTGTGTTTCTCTCCGAATCATCACCCCATCTGTAAAATACTTAATCAAGGAACTAACAACTTCAATAAAACAACATTTTGCATCGTCGGAAAAGACTAATTTATTTAACCTCGTATTAGGTGTACAATAATCAACTGTTACCTCGAAGCAAGACTTCTTTACAATCATAATATATGCACATAATAAAGGCATGTTATATATATATATATAAAGGGTGATCCAGAGAAATGGGACCCAAAAGAAACCCCTGTAACTCTTAAAGTATAAGTCCTTTTATAAAATCATACGCATCATTCGAAAGAGGATAGTTACAAGTTTGTACAGGATTGTATAGGTTTTGACAATACAAGACAAGCTAAGATACAAAACAAAATAAAAGTGTTAGTTAAAACTAACCCTTCAAGATGACTGCATGGACTGTGGAACAGCTGCGTTTCATAACTGAGCAATATTATGAGCATGGAAGAAGTGTAGTTTCAGCTCAAAGATCTTTCAAGACAAATTTTCAGATGTCAAAATCACCTTCTAAGAAAGTAATCCGTCGGTGTGTCAGAAATTTTTCCCTAACTGGCAGCATTGGAAAAAGAAAACCAACTGGAAGAGTGCGCACAGCAAGGATAGACGAGATCATTAACAGAACTCATGAAATTGTACAGGATAATCCTAACATAAGCATCAGACGTGCTTCTCAGCTGTTAGGAGTTGGATATGGAACAACACACCGTATATTCAAGCAAAATTTAATGCTCTTTCCATATAAAATTCAAACAGTGCAACAACTAAACGATGGAGATTTCGCACGAAGACGACAATTCTGTCAATGGATCCAACAGAAGGTAAATGACACCACCAATTTTCTAGCAACTTTGATTATGTCAGACGAAGCCCATTTTCACTTGAATGGAACTGTAAACAAACAAAATTGTCGTTTCTGGGCAACAGAAAATCCATTGAATATTACTGAAGACCCGTTGCATAGTCAGCGTGTAACTGTTTGGTGTGGTCTTACTGCATCTCAGATCATAGGGCCGTACTTTTTCGAGGATTCCACCGGAAACACGGTCACTGTAAATGGTGATCGCTACGAAAAAATGTTGACCGATTTCCTTATTCCTAAATTAAGAGATCTTTGTCTAGAAAACCACTGGTTCCAACAAGACGGAGCTACCTGCCATACCACGAGGAACTGCATGGCAGTTTTGCGTCAAACGTTTCCAGGCGAGTTAATCTCAAGATTTGGAGACGTTGAATGGCCCACAAGGTCTCCGGATTTTTCTCCCTTAGATTATTATCTCTGGGGATATTTAAAGAGTAGGGTCTACAGAAATATCCCAACGACCTTGCAAGAATTGAAGGCCGCCATCACAAATGAGATACAGGCCATACCACCGCACACTCTTGCAAAAGTGATGAAGAACTTACAAGCGAGAACACTGGAATGCTTGGCAACTAATGGAGCACATTTGAAAGGAGTCATTTTTAAAAAATAAATATTTCATAATAAACTTGTAACTCTACTCTTTCGAATGATATATAGTTTTTATGAAAGGAATTAAATATTAAGAATATTTGGCTTTTTTTTATGAGTCCCATTTATCTGGATCACCCAGTATATATATATATATATATATATATATATATATATATATATATATATATATGTATATATATATATATATATATATATATACACACACATCCGATTTGTGGTATGTTCAGGACTTCCAAGCATTACGATAAATTAAACAAATTAAAACTGAAATCTCCTTTTTGTTTTACAAACAATACAAGCCTCTAAAGCTTGATAAGCTCGTACAAGCCTCATCACGATTTCTGTTCTCTCTCTCTCTCTCTCTCTCTCTCTCTCTCTCTCTCTCTCTCTCTCTCTCTCTCTCTCTCTCTCTCGTACAATATATGTATATATATATATATATATATATATATATAATATAAAATTTCCAGACTACTGTTTTTTCTCTCTCTTGAAATCTATTGCGAATTGGTTTTCATTCTACGGCATAACTGTTCTTACGTCCATTGTAAAAGAAAAAGTTATTTATATTTTAATAATTAAATTTAAATCCACGAAAATTTAGTTTATTTAAAGATTGATAAAACTCGTACAATCACCAGCTAAAACACGATTTTTGTTCTCTCACTCTCTCTCTCTCTCGTACAATATATATATATATATATATATATATATATATATATATATATAATATAAAATTTCCAGACTACTCTTTTTTCTCTCTCTTGAAATCTGTTGCGAATTGATTTTCATTCCACGGCATAACTGTTCTTACCTCCATTTTAAAAGAAAAAGTAATTTATATTTTAATAATTAAATTTAAATCCACGAAAGTTTAGTATTAGTGATGTAGCGGATGTCATTTTTTTCACATCCGCGGATGCGGATGCGGATGAGGATGTTTGATTTCAACATCCGCGA